>BFEA01000056.1:2375376-2388922 GCA_003427395.1 Chara braunii
TGTGTGTGTGTGTGTGTGTGTGTGTGTGTGTGTGTGTGTGTGTGTGTGTGTGTGTGTGTGTGTGTGTGTGTATGCGTGTGTGTGTGTGTGTGTGTCATAGAGTAGTTGTTTTTTTTAATTTTTTCAAAGTCGCGGGCCAACCCCCTTGCCCTCCACACTTCGGACTTGGATCCATATCACGCATCACCACACATAAAACCCGCACCCTCTAAAAAGTGTCCATGAATTTTTTTTTCCTTATAAAAAGTTAAACTACCACTACCCCCGCCTTCTGAAATTCGGAGGGACTGGTAACATAGGTTCATGAGGCCTACTGGTAGCACAGTGGGGAGAGTTGGCAAACAGCAAAAATGTGCATGCATCGAATTGCCGCTGTGATATTTTTTCGCAGTTGAAATGATTTTTTTTAATTTCTTAAATATTTTTCCTGAAGAGATCACGTTGAAATCTACCTACCCTCCCATTTTCAAATTTCTTGACCTTTTGCTTTCGGTGCAAAAAATCGCTGAAGTTGGGGTAGTTCTCCTTTTGGGCCATACGTGGTAAAGTGGCAACAATAGGAAGTGGGACGATTTGGCGCGGCATTTATTTCATGATCTTAAATATTTTTTGAAAATTTTAAAATATTTTTCGTGGAAATATCACGACCAAGTCTACAGGCCCTTCAATTTGCAGAGTTGTGGAGTCATCCGTTTGAGCACAAGAACTCGCGGAAGTTGGGGTACTTTTCCCGTTGCCCGACACGTGATAGAGCAACAAAAAACATAAAAAAAAGAATATAGGACGAATTGACACGATATTTATTTCACGATCTTAGTTTTTTTTTTTTTTTTTTAATACTTTTCGTGGAAATAACACGACCAAACCTACAGGCCCTTCAATTTTCAGTGTTGTGGAGTCATTCTTCTGAGCGCAAAAAATCGCGAAGCTTAGGGTACTTTTTCCGTTCGCCAACACGTGCCAGAATGACAAAAATGGAGAATGCAACGAAACGGCGCGGCATTTATTTCACGGACTAGTTCTTTTTTTCATTTTTTTGATATTTTTTCTGAAAATATCACAATGTAATCTACAGGATCTCAAATTTTCATATTTTTTTCATTCATTCTTCTGAGCGCAAAAAATCGCCAATGTTGGCACTTAAAAATTGTGGGACTGGACCCACCTGCCACACTGTCCAATGTTAGGGTTTGGACACACAGGCACATCCTGTCCTGCCAACTGCCTGACGTCAGATACACTTCATAAAAAAGGAGTCCACAAAACCACACAGGGACCCAGCTCACCTGAGTGGTATCAGAGCAGGCAGTTGCGTATCTCAAATCTGTGTGTGGGTTCAAACCCTAACGGCAACCATTAGCAGCGAACGTCATAATATAATATTTGTGCGTGTGTGTGTGTGTGTGTGTGGGTGGGCGGGCGGGTGTGGGCCCGGTGCGGCTGCCGGCCACGCCCGTGCACCCACCCAAATGCCTTTTGCCAAAACTGCGACACAACGACACTGCCTCGAAAGCGGGGAACAAAAAAAAAAAAAAAGGGTAGGAAACGACACACAAAGCGGGCAACCTAAAAAAAACAGGAGGCGAACGACACGGGGGGAACATAAACAAAAATAAAAACTGCCGAAAACGACATTGCCTCGAAAGCGGGGAGCGAAAACAAAAAAAACGGGCGGGAAACAGCACACAAAGCGGGGAACCAAAAAAACAGGCGGCGAACGACACGGGGGGAACGAAACGGGCGGGAAACAACACACAAAGCGGGGAACCAAAAAAACAGGCGATGAACGACACGGGGGGAATGAAAACCGAGAGCCAAAAGCGCGCGACGAAAAAGAAAAAAAAAAACTCCGGAAAACGACACGGCCGACACGACGAAGAAGGAAAAAAAAGCCACCGGAAAACGACGCGATGAAAAAGAAAAAGAAAAAAGAAAGTCAGTGGCCGCTTATCGAATGGCGGGCGCTTCAACATATTCACTCGCATCTACGCCCGCCTCCGCCTGGCCCCGTGGGCGCGCTCTCTCGTTTAGTAGCGCGCTGTGAACATTTCGGTACGCTCGCCCCATGCACACTCCCCCGCCCTCGATCGCCTTCATCCGTCGGCACGCACCGAAACTTTGACCCGATTCCGGCGCGTGGCGGACCATCGACCTCCCCCCTGGGGCCATTGCTGCTTAAGGGGTAGGATAATCAAATTATGGACAAACACGAAATATGTGGATTTGGGTGGCGAACGGACGAGCGCTAATGTATGCGCTAATTCGCAAAGCAATGAGCTCCACTTCGGCGGGGCGTAGCGCTAATAGCGATTAGGGTTACGATTAGCGCTCGGTCGGGGCATATCTACGTACGTCGGCTGAAACTATTACTATCATGGATACAAGTATCGACATTACCAAGCTCGGGTGGAATAGGCCGGCACATGCTGACCGTGGATAGGGAGAAGGTAGGGAAGGAAGGGAAGGTGGAGGGCTGAGCAGACCAGAGATATGGTGGTCAGACCGAAGCAGGGTATATGAAGGTGTGGCTGGGGAAATCAAAAAGGGGAATGGTTTGCTTCATCGACGACATCCAATCATGTTATCTCTTCAGCTTCGTAAAACCAACATAAGGCAAAGGGCGTCCACTTTACAAGGGGATGGTAATACCAACTTGAAGACCTTCATCCTCATGCTCGACTGCGAGGATTCGACTGTTGCTGTACTACGTTCCCACATGCCAGAGGATACAAGTTTCGTTAACTGAAGAGAGGTATACTCTCTAACCTAGAGGCCTTGGATTAGAGGTCCTTCTGACTTTGACCTAATTTAAAACACAATGACCTCAAGTGAGGTGGAAGCTTCGAGTAAGAACGTTATCCTGTTGGTTAGATACCGCAGGGGGTTTATGTGCTTAGTTATATTAATTTTGGTAGGAATTGCAATTGCTCATCGAACCATGGCTTCCTCCGGAAATTCGTTGACACAGGATAATACACCAATCACACTCTCCTCCCCCCCATCGGATACTGAGAAGGAAAGAGTCAAAAACCTGTTGAACGCGTGTTTCATAGATGTGATTCTTCCTCATTGGTTGGCCCCAAGCTCGGTAACGACGGGGGAAGATTTTGTGAAGGTGGTTATTAATCCGGATTTAGTCAAACTCCAGGCTGATTGGCTGAAAGAACATGCAGTCTCGATCTTTTTTGGGAACGATTCCTCCTCCCTTCTGATAGAGGTCAAAAACAGGTTGGTTTGCATCTATGAAAATGGATGGGCAACCTCACGAGACACGGGAGTCCCCCTAAAGAGGGGTCTATTTCGGAATGAGGGGAGTAATCTAGCCTCGTATGTAGCTTCGGCCAAACAAATAGCCCAGTGGATGTTAAAGAAACGAGAGGATCGAATTGAAATAGAAGATGGTATTGCATATTCCGTTTCCTTTCGCCCTTGGATGTCCGAGAAGGAATTGTCGGATTGGCGCGATGCCATGAGACAGAAAGAAAATTGGGTTCATTGCCTGGCCGTTTCGGTTTCAGCAGTGGGTCCATTGAAAGGGGCTATCGAAGACGCTTTTGGGAAGGTGATCCAAGATCACCCCCCATTTAAGAAACCCCTCTCTTCGGACCTTCGCAACATCAGATTCGACTTGGCCCCAACGACAAAGTTGAAATATAAGAAGAAGTTGATCTTAGACTTAGGTCTATTTGGTTCCCCTATGACACCCAACCTCACGCCCAACGCGACTTCCTGATCGGAGTGAGATGGGGGCCCGAAAGTGCGAAAAGGGGGGTGTGCCAAGGATTTTAGGAAAGTGGGGGTGGAGTTTCAGGTCGAAACTGAGATCTCCTGTGTGCAAGATGGTAGGCACAAGCCTTAGACGCGTCCGGCCTTTACGTCGTGGAAAATGGAGATACCATCTTCGCTGGCTCTGTCGCAGGAACGGATGCGAATTTGGTGGACCGGTGGAACGCTATGCGTGTCGCGCTGTCTCAACAGTTGTTGGCGTCGCTCGTAGCAAGCCTCGAAATCCGACGATTCTGGCCTCAGACGGAGGCTGTGCGCACGCTGCTCGGCTTCGAGCGTCTCGCTGGCACTCCACACACGCCGTGCGCGGCCAGTAGTGAGCTATGGAATTCCACAGTATTATTGTGAGCTGGTGATAGGGAAATTGATATTGATAGCTACGAAACCCGGAGATATATAATATTGGGTATTACTGGTGTTGGGATAGTCCGGGATCCTAGGATCCCTACCTATAGCGCACTGAAAGTCCCCCTCACACTGTCGATCGTTTTCAGTTTGACAGGGATATTCAGGATTTCTCAGGTTCCCTCGCCGTCTAAGTCGTTCCCTCTCCCAGTATTCACGATATTCCGGATCCCTTAAGCTTTCACGATCGGTGAAGCAATGCTGTAGTCACCAGACGCACCATAGACTCGACGATATCCTCACTAGCACCTACATGAACATTTGGAACATCAGCACCCACCTTCGTTACGTATACAATGACCTAGCGTAGATATTCCCCATCGTGACCCAACCCAACTGCCAAGCGTAACATCAACTCTCCCCTGGCATCGAGCTCATAATGCCGGATCTCATGCCTATCTACCGCACTTGTGAAATCGAACTCATGATCCAAGCGATAATCCCGAAGGTCGCACATCTCGAAAGCCATGACGACGCGGTCCGCGATATGCCCGCGCGCAACAAGAAAAACCGACATGGCCAACAAAACTCTCAACTTAAATAGAACACGGCAGCGAGTATGCGTAGTCTTGGCACTAAGTGCGCAATAATAGAGATAACAACAACAATGAAGAGATGTGCCGATACAGAACTCCGCTACACGGACAAACAGAGGCCTGGTATGCTTAAATGGTAAAAAATAAATACTGCAAAGAGAACAAAATATTTTTTTAATCTAAAGTGATAAGACAACTAAGGCCAGGAGGACAGGCGACAACTAGTAATCGGACCGACCCCCGCACACCAGGAGCTAAAGACACATGAAAAGACACGACCCTCAAAAGAAAACAAGCGGCCCAGAGTTGTGGTGGAATCTACTACAACGTTAACTAAAATAACAGAACAAGATACTCCTCAGATCATTGAATACTTCAAGACTGATACTGTATAAATAAGGAAAAACGCGTCTACAACTCACATCGGACGCAGAACCAAAAAATAAAGTAAAAAATTAAAAAATAAAACAAACACAAACACAGACACCCCAACCGACACAGCCGCAGCTCATACAAATGAAACGACAACCCTCCCTGCGTCACTTCCTCCCTAACCTGACCTTTGCTTAACCTTTTTAACCAATGGAATGCAGGCTCAATGTAACACTGACATCGGGCAATGACAAACAACCCTGGGTCAGTCACCCCTCACCACCCACCAACAACTTACCCCTGCTATAAATTAAGAACGCACAGCCCCCTCTAAAAGCACCAACCGTGCACATGTACCAAATAAATCCTTGCTAAAAACAAAAAGAAAATAAATAAACATAAAAGAGACACACATACACACACTGCAACCCCCCCCCCCCGACTCTATACCAACCAATGCCTGAATTTCGCACAGCTGGCACCAAGATACCACCAAAAATAGAAACCACACTCACAGAATGACATCTTACTGATGCCGGTGGATGTAGGGTGTTACCGAGCGCTACAAGGACACCAGACGAAATCTCTGGCCAGAAATCAAGGTAGGCCCCCCCAAAAAAAACTAAGTCCCCCCTCCTTCCCTTCCCCCCGCCCCGCCTACCTACGCATCTATTTACCACCCAACTACATTAACAATATGATAACAATACCTAACACGCAGACTTGCTCCATGATTTTTTTGCAGGATCAGGAAATCACCGACCGAGGATGGCATGTGGATCTTGCACCAAGGGTTGCTCCCTTTGCCATGCTGCAACCGCCGATCGTTCACTCCCAGCTGATCCTCATGGCACTACCCCAAGATCTGCTACTCCGATTTCACACTGCATCACCGTCTCCGAACCTGATTGAGCTCCTCACGTTCAGTGACTGGGCGACCATTAGCCATAAGTACGAGACGGAGCCGGAAAAGATGCACAATCTTATCGAGGCGTACACACTCAATGCGCAGGTCATTGCCTTTAGAAACAGAGTTCACAATAGAGAACTTGGTAGTAGGGTGATTGCGAAGGGTGAAAAAGCCATACTCGACAAGTTCGGGTACTACTCTGACCACCTTAGTGATATGGGAGAGATAGACATCTCTACCGATGTCAATGAGAAAAGACAGGCACGGAGACGGAGGATAGGACTGTCCCAAGCAGAAATAGAGTACTTAGAAAAACAGCACGAACGCAGACTTAACACGGTCATGTCAAGCACTCCGATTGATAAGACTGGCAAAGTACACAAATTCGCACAGGACAGCCACTTCCTCCCAATTGCGTCTCACACATGGGTAGAGAAGAACAACAAGCACGTCGCTCACAAACTGTGGTACCTTGACTCTTTTAACTACACTGCACCCATTTCAATCGATGGTTACAAAGCACTGGCCAACTTGTCCGATGCGGACATGGAAGCCTGCAGACAAGCCGCTTACAACTTCACCTTACACTATCCCACAAACAGACCCCCCTTTGATGGGGATTTCCCAATCCTAGCGATCCTCGATAAGACCAAATGCGCCATCTCCAAACCGGTACTCGTGCAGAAAGGATTCGCAAGAATCCCACAAACTCTGGAAGAAGTTAAGAAGATGTGGAACATCGGCCGTCCATACCTCAAGTGCACTTGCGAGAAGAACTGCGGGAAGACAATCACTTGGCTTGACCATATGCTATGGTACTACATCGCCAATCTGGACTTCTTTGACCCGAACGCACCGTCGGACGTCACGCGCATGCTCGACCTGCAACAAAAGCTGGAAACGGAATGGAAGGGGCCGATTCTTGCAGAGGTGACCTTCCTGCACATGAGGAAGATAATGAGGGATTTGCTGGATCAACTCATCGACGACAAGATGTCTACAGTCGAAGGCTTACTTGACCACCCCTCACTGAAGAACATCCCATTTGCTGCAAGATTCGTTGGGATCATGTTCCCAGATGAGCGTACCAAGACCCCTGGCACAACAAATAGCAACAAAAGGAGTGCACTTGCAGCCGAGCCTGACATCGTGCAGAGGAGCAGAACAAGACAGACGCCACTCCCATTCGTCCCACTCTCCGCTGATAACATCTCATCCACACCGTCGCGCACCCCACGACACCATGCCACAACCAGCACGCCACCCTCAACAGCAACGCCAAGCCAGCAGCAGGCCACGCACACGCCCGCACACTCGATTGATCTGGCGCAAGCCACACGCAATGCAACACGCACACCAAGAGCAGTCGGCACCCCCTCGCCTCCAGCACCACCACCAGAACCTGCCCTGCAACAGCAGCATGTGAGCATGCCCAGTACAAATGCAAGAGCAGAGCCTGCTGTAACTCGTCACTGCAACCCGGAAACACGCCCACCGAAGAGGGCCAGGAAGAATGGGAATGCACGCAGATCGCTCCGCAGCACAGCTCACCAAGGGAACGCGAAGAAACGAAGAAGGAGAAACCAGGCCAGAACCAACCTACACACTGAAGCACAGCAACTCATCACTAGAGCACTCAACACGGCACACACAGACCCCCACGTACCGCCACTCCTCCCACTACCCACCCACACGGCCACTCCCATGCTGTCCGCCATCACCCGATCTGCAACTGCACTCCAAGTCAGCCCATCCATCCAACTCGCCAACAACCTTAGTTGGCTCCCTACTCGCAACCAGATTCTGGGGAACTGGTCACAACTGCCCAACACACAGACTCGTCAGCACATGTTTGAAGGCACACAACCCAGACCTGTGCTGATTGCCAACAGCCCTGGACCAAGCAATATAGAAGGTTCCAGAAGACAGAACGCGATCGATGTCAGCTCTCCCTCCTTGGACACTCCAACCAAGGCCATCAGCTCGTTTGGCCATATCTTCAGGAGCATCGACATCGAAGAATCCATGGCAGGCTCCGTTACTGAGGCAGCCACCGACGACAATGCAACATACAATGAAGGTCCATCCAACCCCAAGACCATTAGGAGAAACTTGGGCAATGACTTTGGCGATGACAGACTGATAGTACGGGACTACTAAGAATAGATGAGATACCCCTGGTTTAGCGGCATAAGAAATTGTGTACAGTAGAACGAAGCCTAATGATAGAGAAACACCCGCGCTAGCACATTTTGCTGAGACCTTACCAGAACGCCCTCTTACTCAGATTAGGATAGGGACCGGATACATACTGATCAAAGTATGTAATCAGAAGCCCCTGAGAACTTTTTTCAGAAGACTAAGGACCCGACACCGATTGGGCAGATGGTGAAGATCATTGAACCGCTCTTTCTTTTTTGCTTTAAATAAACCCAGGAGTTTTGGTTTCTCAAGGTCATTGCTAAATGCGGCAGACGCTAACCTGTGTGTTGACCTGAATTCCTTTTTGTTCCCTCCTCTCCCTTGCTCATTGCACCCCTCACTGCACCTAATACTCCCAGTGAATGCCCCTGTATAGAAGTAACAATACCACAACCCAGCCACAACGGGGATAACAGACAAAACCAAATCCCCTTGATTAAAACCTACTCTACTTTGTCCAATATGAATTAGTACACCATAAAGAAAACAACCGGTTTTAGCAATTAGCCCCCGAAACTCAAACACAAATAAAAGCTAACACACAGCACCGATAATGACACTGCCCCCCAACAAACCACTCCCCTAAAAAATTACATACTTTAATCTTGACTATCAATAACGAATCTTACTAACCCCCACCATTTTGTTGTATGACCAGGTCACTTGTTTACAAGTCATGGAGGACGGGAGACGCGGTTGGAAGAGACCCACAGAGCCCTGCAGAAAAATCATTCATTTACATTACAGAAATAGACTGATGGAAAGAGTGAAGATTAAAAAACTCTTTGCTAACATCCTGAAACAACACAACCCGCTAACCGGTGAAAGACTCCAAGACATTACTTTCGGATGGACATATGACAACCACCTGACACAACAATTATACAAACCCTCGGCTGTATTTAAAATTTTCAACCTTGAACAATGGTATAATGAACAAGGACATAAATATTTTTGCCAGCACACCAGATACACTAACTTTATCCACGCGGTGATAGCTCCGTCCTACCCCATGTGGTGACCCTCGACCCCATGATAATTGGCAACGTGAAATTAAGAAAACAGATAGAAAACGGCCTCAACCACATCCCACTTAAATCATACAACGCACACGAAGTCCAGAAAGAATGTCAAACTGCACTAGACATAGCAATCGAGTTGATAAACTTCGGAGGGATTGCTTATCACTCCAGAACAGAAGAAAACAGCACAGTACCAACTTAAATATACCATCAAACGAAACTGCACGAACTTTCACTGACCCTTCGCCTTTGATCTATCACACCCCAGCATCAAAAATAAAATTGACTTCATCACGAAACATTTCTACATTGCCAGTGCGGACAAAGCGCCCAATACACCCACTTTCATCTGCATCAACTACATCAGATATCTAACCCTGAAACGACTCTCTGGAAGCGACTTCACCCCCTGTGAATGTACCCCACAAGAACTCATCAGGATACTAAAATATCAAATTGAAACTCAGTTCTCATTCGTCCCCATAAAAAACACAGAACTACCCTACCTCATGGCAACCTACAAAAAACATAAGAACTCTTTCAGATGGCTTACCAATGCCTCTAACGTTATCTTCTCACCACTTGCAGATGTCTGTGCAACCATTCTCAACAAACTTGCACTAATAGTAAAAAAACACTGCGGTGACCTTACACAACTCAATGAACAGGAATACGGAGTCAAGGTACCGTTCTGGTGGATTGTTGACCGTGTCTGACTATATTTACAACCTTCCCCACAAATCTATAACCTCTACTCCGCTGACATCACCAGATGCTACGAAACCATCCCAACTGATGAATCAGAAGATGGCCTACCAGCAACCATCAACTTCTTCATCGAGCTTGCCTTTAAAAAAACAAGAAAAATACATGGCAGAAATGTAGGCATAGCCTGCAACATAAGAGAAAAGGGCAAAGAGCTCTACATTGACGCAACGTGGACATCGGCCAGACTAACCAGCACCACAGTACTCACAGCCATCGACATCCAGAAAATGAACGGCTGGCTCATACAAAACGCATACACAACACTCGGCGACGCCACGTGGAAACAGACCCTTGGTATACCTATGGGCCTAAGTTGCTCACCCATGTGGTGCAATATCTACTTCTTTCACTATGAATATAAATTCATGAAGAAAATGTGGCTAACTCCTAACCTCCACCTACTCCCCCTATTCTAACACACATTTAGATACTTTGATGACCTCAACAACATCAACAATCCCAGAATAAAGGAATTCGGAGATCAAAAGCAAGAGAAGCAAATACTACCGATACCCCCTCAATTTCGTAACTCTCAACGACCAGACAATAGAAACCACCTTGACAAACAACCAACAGGCAGTAACCAAATGCAACTTTTTGAATGCAACACTCACTATTATCAATCACACAACTGGCACATTTGAGACAAGAAAGTATGACGAAAGAAAATAATTCAACTTTGCTATCAATAGATTCCTCAAATTTAACTCAAACAGACCCGTCATGCAATCACTAAAAATACTCATCCCACAGACCATAACAATTATGACCGTCACTTCAAACCCCCGACATGCAGCTGAAGATCTAATCGAAGAAATACGAACGATGACACATAATGGATTCAGCCCACGTAAATGCATCGGAATAATCGAAAGCGTTCTCAACAACACCAACACCTACCAACCATTCACTTGCGACCCCCAGACAACCCTGAAACATACCAAAGAACTATTTTGTGTGTCGTGTGTGTAGATTATTATTCATAAAATAATAATCTGGTACGGATGGCGGCCCTCCGAAAGGGGCATGGTCGTCATCCGTACACCTGCCCCCTCCGGCCCGCCATCACGAGGGAAAGAGGGAGGGACACACACACACACGCATACCTACTAGTTAATTATAACCCCCCTTCTCTATACAGTATATACAGCCCCCCATCAGCTCTAAACAACTCAAATAAACAGCCACATCACATATACCCACATAGAACTCCTCTAACAGTAATAACGCAAAATCCAGCATAGAGGATAGCACTACTACCCCTTGTAATCCACCCTTAGCCCCCTATTTTTTTTTTTTAAATCACCACCTCCCCACAAAAAACAACTAATCCGGGAAACTCAATTACCTAAGAACTTTTTCACTGCTGCAAAAGAATAACACGCACTGTCCGAAACTGAACCAGATAAAACAAAAAAGGAAGCAGATACGACAAAAACTACGAAACGTGAACTTGCCCGCACGACAAGGGTGGCCACGCCCCATTGTGCACGGAAAATCAGCAGAGAACCAAATATGTGCCCCCAAGAACGAGTTAGAAAATACAGATCAGACAAAACATTACCCTCACAAACAAACAAACCCCGGCAACCCCTACAAAAAATACCACACTTACTGACACAAAACACTAATACAGCAGACCCTTGGTCCGCCAAGAATCCCTTCCTACAATATAACCCCCTCCTAAAAAAGGTCGCCCACCTTATTGAATACAGAACACGGCCACGAACTGAAACCTCCCGCCCTACGCACTACTCCCCGCGCCTCCGACTCTCAGAATGCCTATTTTAGGAACTCTTGGCACCCATTAAGCACCCTCTCGCTATCAGTAATCCTGGCACCGGACTTGCGCAATCTGCACAACTCCGACGTGACTTGCCTCCGTAATAGCATCTGCGAACCGACGGAGCCCACCCGGTATTGTTGCTTCAGACACCTGGTGATAGCAGATCCTGGGCACACAACGTGACCAGAATCCATCTCGGGCCTGACATCGCACTACGTCTACACGCGCGCAAGACTACTCCTTTGGCGATGGCAGCGATGGCCCCAGCTAATGACGAACACATTACTGATGCGGAGATCAATGCACAAGTGGTAACTATGATACAATCCTACTCTCCCCCTACATGCTCCTTACTATCGCGACCCCCCTATATATCCTACGACTTGCGCTATACCTCATACTATATGCCCAACGCACACATAATCCCCCTCCACGTAACACCTCCCGACTATTACCTGCAATTTCTATACGCCACACACATCCACCTCGTTCACCCAAATTCACTGCTCGGGACGCCCTACTCCTCTGGCGATTGGGCCCGTGGATGTAGGATGCCACCCATTCCTGCAGTATACTCTCGTCTTGGCTCTCCCTTTGATGAGCCGTTCGGCGCAAACGGCGAAAAGCGCTTCAGGGACGCGCCACCCTCCTTCCTCGAAACTGGAAATTTATGGAGGCACACACACACATACATAGACAAGCATACAGACAGACAGACACATGCACACATAGACACACACACACGCACACACACACATACACACACCGGGCCACGCACAAGCATACACACACAGACACATGATACACACGCACATGCACGCACACACACTCTGCACTACGACACTCTACGACACTCTACGACACTCTGCTCTACAAAAATCTACTCTACTTTACTCTACGAAACTCTACTCTATGGCAGTCTACTCTATACTACTTCAAGACACTCTACTCTAGGACACTTTACTGTAAGTATTGTACCCTACTCTACGACACTCTATGACACTCTTTTGTACTCCATGAGACTCTACGACACTCAACAAAACTCTACTCTATGACACTCTACTCTCCTCTACTCTCCTACACTCTACTCTACGACACTCTACTTTACGACAGTCTACTCTATACTACTTCAAGACATTTTACTCTACGATACTCTACTATCCGTACGGTATCCTACTCTACGACACTCTTTTGTACTCTATGAGACTCTACGACAGTCAACAAAACTCTACAGTACCCACTCTACACTACTCCACTCTACTCTACGACACTCTACGGCACTCAACAAAACTCTATTGTACCCACTCTACACTACTCTACTCTACTCTACTACACTCGACACTACTTTACTACACTCAACAATACTCTACTTTACGACACTCTACAATACTCGACGATATTCTACTTTACTCTACTCTACGACACTCGAATCTACTCTAATCTACTATAATCTACTATAATCTACTATACTCTGCGACAAGACTCTACTCTAATCTACTCTACTCTACGACACTCCTATGTAACACCCGCCGACGCGTCCGCGGGTCCAATCTTGGATGGCGGACGCAGACGGGTCCGCGTCCGCGGCCGACCTGGTCCGCGCCGCGGACCCGATTTTACAAGAATTTTCCTGAATTAAATAATAGGTTAAATATATATATATATATGTATATGAGGTTGTAGGAAATTTTAAGCCCTACAACCCCCTTTTTTTTTTTTTGGAATCTGACTTTGTTTCGGATTTTTTTTAAATGAAAAA
>BFEA01000056.1:2450811-2464101 GCA_003427395.1 Chara braunii
CTCTCTCTCTCTCTCTCTCTCTCTCTCTCTCTCTCTCTCTCTCTCTCTCTCTCTCTCTCTCTCTCTCTCTCTCTCTCTCTCTCTCTCTCAATCTAACTCCAAATATTGTCAAGCATATGCGTCCAGCCTGTGTAAATGGAGTTCAAAGGAGAGGGAGTTCAAAAAAAACAAAACAAAAAAAAGGAGGAGATGAGGTGAAGGTGGTCCTTGCAATAGCAGCTGTCCAAAGGGCTAAAAGCTAAGTAGAAAGGACCTATGGCACAAAATTTCGCAGAATAATGACCAGGCACAACCGATATTCTGAAGAATAAGAAAAGAATTGTGTCCAGAAATTTACGCCTATCTTACAGAAATTTACAAGCAGCTTAAAAAGAAGACATTGGAAACTGAAGTTACAAATTACAACCCCTCTGCAGAACCCCTACCCCTAAAATCTAAAGCACGCACGTAAAGTCTCATTTACGAGTGCAAAGGCAGAGGGGAAATAAAGAAAAACACTTCCACAACACTTTACACTAGGCCCTCTTCTAGTGCATAAATACAAGTGAGGACTGCCTACTCAGGTTCTAGTGCAGCAGAAACATATGCAGGCCACTCCAACAAGCCCTAATCAAACTACTGCACGTCTGATGCTATCTGCTCTCTCCTCTGTCAGCAAGAGAGAATGATGAGCGCACAATGTCACCATTTCACCGTTCCTTCTCCAGATCGCCCCCCACCCGACCGCTGAGCAGACACATCCGCCCCCACCACATAAGCAGGAAATCGTAGCCGTAAGACCTGCACATCCGTCACACCCATTTCGTCTCCCGACTGATCGATGAATCAGTATAACATTCGCAGGACAGGGCACCCGTAAAACATCCACCTTGTTAACCTTCATCACACCCATTCCACCTATGAAGGGCTGGATGAACCAGCATTCACTGAGAAGGAAGCCATCCCACCTCCAGATCAATGACCGGTTGCCAGAGAGTTTGGCGTGGCCGATCACTTGACGATGTTCCATCCATACGACCTGCACATCTGTCAATGACCGGTTGCCAGAGAGTTTGGTGTGGCCGATCACTTGACGATGTTCCATCCGTACGACCTGCACATCCGTCACACACCCATTTCGTCTCCCAACTGATCGATGAATCAGTATAACATTCGCAGGACAGCGCACCCATAAAGCATCCACCTTCTTAACATTCATCACACCCATTCCACCTCTGAAGGGCTGGATGAACCAGCATTGACTGAGAAGGAAGCCATCCCACCTCCAGATCAATGACCAGTTGCACGAGAATTTGGCAAGGCCGATCACTTGACAATGTTCCACACGTCATCGCATTCGTCAACAGCTGGTAACCAAAGAACGCTGCGACTTCGCACCCTCAACTGCATTCCGTCCTCACACGAAATAATATCACCTTGCACACATGTGTCAGGCAGCATTCTCGCTGCCAACCAACCTTTGTCAATGAAAGCGAATGAAGATCGCACAATCACATTTTCACGATCCCTTCTCTTCCGACCGCTGAATCGTTTGCAGACCATAGATCCCACACTACCAGCAGGAAGGCACACCCTGTCAGTTGACCCGCTGCATCGTCCTTCTCCACAGCACCATTTCATCATTGCTTCTCTCTTGACCGTGGATCATCTGCAGACCATACACCACACTACCAGCTGGAAGGCATCGCCGTAAAACAACCGCCTTCACATCACATCCATCACACCGCAGGCGAACATCCCAGCCGCTGTTTCAACTGGCCTCGTCCTGTTATGCTCCCACTCCACTAAAGCATCCCAGCCGCACCGAGCTTCAGTTAAAAAACTGATCTAAATCCTGCAACCGTAATGCCGCGCTCCAGAGGGCACCCGGCTCCAAACGCTGCCAAGACGAACTACTGCCAAAAATTCCAAACTTGCCATGGTATTGCCATGGTAAATAATAACTCTGCATCTCAGAACTGCGAGAGCTCTGGGCATCATCTGTACACAAACGATCATTGTAAACTTGTTTCCATAGGAAGGAAACAACATAGAAGAAACAAGTCCGGCGGTGTCGCACTTGCAGTTTTGAAAGGGCAAAAAAAACAAAAATGTTTGCGGCGCAACAAAATCGGGTGTGGAGTTTGAAAAGGGCGATGTCGGTAAAAAATGGATGTGGTCTGCGTGTGATTTCGTTGCCCTTGTCGAGCTCAGCGAGCGAGTTTGTCACAGTTTTTTCAAGGTCGACACGCAGGTGAATATGATTTTGTCGCCGTTTCCAACTCGGTGCGCGAGTTTGTTGCCCGCATGTGATTTTGCTGCCCTTTTCAAACTCGTTTGTGCCACAACCAAACCTATCCCAAAATAGAATTTCATGGACATTGCCTGCGGTTGCTCTGCCATGTCCTCTGTCAGGACGCAGCGACGCTTTTCGTGCAATAAAAAAATGGCCTTTTCTATATTGCTTTCGTGAGAGGAGACAAAATAGACTTCCATATCGTTCATTCACATCACCGTTTCAATAGTTTTCCCGGCGAGGTGAGTTCCCTTTCACCACCAACATGCGAAGAAAGCCACAGCCTCACAGAACGCTCCCCAAACACAGAGTGCGTTATGCAAAATACTCACCTCTTCCGGACCAACTGCAACTATTGAAGTCCCGCGAAACAGTTTCCATCCTAGAAGTGGCAGCTTCTCTTGTGTTGTGCCTTCCAAAACACAATAATAGAGTCGTTAACGGAGTAATAGTTGTCGTCCGGAAATCCCCCATGAGAAAGCTCTATCTTGACCACAAATCCACCTTTGCAGGTCATCTGCAGCTCAAAGGGATTTATATCTTCATCTTGTCATTCAATAAAACATGTTAGATCTCCTCGGACGTTGCCCTCAAAAGGCACACACATCTCTGGAGGCTGATTACGTCGTCATCAACAACCAGACACCACGAGCAGGTTCGGTGCTTTTATTCCCCATCGATAGTCAACCGCCGAATAACAAACGCTGTCTTAATAATCAACCGACAAATTACAACCGCCGTCTCCCGTCCATGGAGGCCAGTAAACTCATCTTCAACACAAAGTTAAGTCACCACATTCTGTCTCTTTATTCAACAGCCTAACTTCTTGTGCTTATTGCTCTTCATCACTTTTCCACATATTTGCACAGATACCCTAAACTAAAGACATTTGCCGCCACATCCAATTGCCCGCACATCTGCCTCCAAATGCAATTGCCCACACATCTGCCTCCAAATGCAATTGCCCGCACTAGGATGCTCCCCCTATCGATTAGAAGACATCTGCCTCCACATCCGATTGCCCGCACTTGGATGCACTCCCTGTACTTCTTGTGCTTATTGCTCTTCATCACTCTTCCACATATTTGCACAGATACCCTAAACTAGAAGACATTTGCCGCCGCATCCAATTGCCCGCACATCTGCCTCCACACGCAATTGCCCGCACTTGGATTCACTCCCTGTCTATTAGAAGACATCCGCCGCCACATCCGACTGCCTGCACTAGGATGCTCCCCTTATCAATTAGAATACATCTGCCTCCACATCCAGTTGCCCGCACTTGGATGCACTCCCTGTCTATTAGAAGACATCTGCCGCCACATCCAATTGCCTGCACTTGGCTGCGCTCCCTGTCTTCTTGCACCAATTAAATGCATCAATTCAACATCCTCTACCTACCAGACACCTCGTGACTACCGCTCGAAAGTAGCACGACCGACCGATGCAAAGGTGTCTCTACAATGAAGCCTCCCAAAGAAAGTAGCCACTTCCTTCCTGAAATGTCGGCCTTGTTAAAGCCAGGCAATTCAAAGACGTCCCAAGTAAACACGGACGTATGAACACCCTAGCATACAAAAATTTACACAATCTCCTTGTTGCCGTCACTCAGATGCAGGCACTAATTCTCTTAAACCGCCCCAGTCCGCACTACAATACTGGTGGTGCCAGCCAAAAAAAGAAAAAAAAGTGTGGCGCTGGCGGTTTGGCAAAGCTTAGCGCGCAGTCCAGCGCCCCCAGGCCCCGGTGTACTGGTGGGTTTAAGCATGCATGCCACTCCGCTCCAACTGGCGCACAGATCACAGTTCACATGCCGATTGCTGAGCCACAATTCAGAAGCCACTTGTTGACTTGTCCCGAAAACGAGAAGCACGTGATCGCACAGCAACCCACAATCCCTACCTGATGTCACGTCACATTCACCACAACAGGTAAAACATGCTACCAAAAAGTCTTCATCATCGAAAACACCGCAGAAGCGCTGCAATCCTCTCGAGATTCCCATTCATGTTGAATGCTTCACACCTCACACAGAACTCTTTCCGATCCCACCTCGACCTCTTCACATCGACCTCTCTTAACAGTCCCCTAAGCAAAGGAGGACCAAAAGGCATCGCTCAAAAATCCACCTCAAAAGTTCATCAGAGCCTTTCGACATTATCCCTTCTCCGCGTAGAGAACCGCTGGATATACTCCGCCGACAACAACAGCACGAACAGACGTTAGGAACACCAGTGAGACCCCTGAGGTACCACTGGGACCCCTGACGAGACCACTGAGAACACCACTGAGAACCCTGGAAAGAATGACAACCGCTGAAAAGGCCACTAGAAAGACCGCTGAAAAGGCCACTAGAAAGACCGCTGAAAACGCTGCCGAAAATGCTGCACAAAACGAGGGCGGCGGCTGAGACCACTCCTGCGAAAAAGGTGGAAAACACTGCACAGAGAAGTGCTGCAAGCACTAGCAGCACTTGCAAAAATGCTACTTTCGGTACATGGCACATTAAGCAAAAGCTCGTAAACAAATACGACCCTACAAAGAGTGCTGAATTCTACACAACTCCACTAACATCGCAGCAGAGAACGTCACATTAATTATGCTCACCGTTATCCCAAGAGCAGCATCGAAGAGGAGAAGAGAGTGTTGCGATTGGCAAAGAACGCTCTCAGCTTTCCAGTGTGGAAACCATCGAGAGCAAGGCTGAGGTGAAGGACTGCAACACACTTATTCTGAAATTTTGGTGGACAGGATGTGCATGCCTGTATTGAAAACAAAACAGCATCTGCACATTTCACAGGCGGTCGCAAATCCCTCTAGACTTGAGCAATGCTGCGTACAGTGGAAGTGGACTAATATCAGCGATGCATACAGCGTACTGACATGATGTACATGCTCATGACACTGCACCAATAGCTGCTGACATAGAGGAGAGCATGTATTCATAGAGTGTCGAATTAACTAATGTATATAAGTTAATAAATATTAGTGCATATGTATTTACAAATTACAAGGATATTATAATCAAGCAGCTTGCTCGCATCGTAGGAAGAAAGCGCTAGCGATCATGAGCCTGGGGGAAATCTACCAAAATACGGCCACGTACTACGAGTTGAAGTATTTACATCTGGCTCTATCTTCAACAGGAGGATCGCCACTATTCATAATAATCGACAGCACAGTCACAACCGCTGAAGAGATGAGAACATCTTTCCTCTGAACGCACCCAAGTCGCATCGCGCCCGAAGATGTGCTCAGGGAACAAGCGGCGTTGCAGTCTCAGCAAATTGAATTTCACAAGCTACTTGTACAGCTACCGCCTCCATCCTGGATACATGTATCGTCTACCTTGGAGATTTCGGATAGAGGACTCTTGCCACCGATAGGGGTTTGGGTCTGCCCTTGGCAGGCACGGCAGACGAAACAATCCGGCGGCGGAGAGGCATCAGAGATTCCAACACATCGAGTGTGCTGCCATACTTCACACGAGTCGCAAGCGACCATCCTCTCCCCGTCATCGTCGACCGTGCCGCACTTGCAGTCGACGACCCATTCATCGATTCCTCCTTCATACCGTCCCAAACTGTAGTAATCGATGCCATAGCCAAGTATGAGCACCTCACCCTCCTCCTCACTTCCTATCACACCTGTCGCTGTCAGGAGCGTATCGTCCGACCATGTCGCCAAGGCAGGAATATCTGTCACTTCAAATCCTTTCATCATCATGTAAACCTCGCTGAACGCTTTCCCGGCCTTCCTTTTCAGATCCGCAATCGTCGCATCCACAGGAAGGACAACTAGCTCAGGTGGAGGGAAATCTCTGCCCATACCTTCCTCCATATGCCGCCGCAAGTAAACCTCCCTCCTTTCCTGGTGCCTGAGAGGCTCATCATCGAAGCTGACACTGCACATCACTCTGATAACATCTAGTTCCGGTTCAACCTCCACCTTCGCATCGCCGACAGTATCAATTCCTTCAATTTCGCAGAAGTCCTTTACGAACAGCTTCGTATCCAAAATGGTTACCACAGCTTTCCTGATATCCTTCCAAAGTAGCGACTCAAAAAGTCGACCATCCTTACAGAAGACACCTAGCATGCCCGATTCCTTCCCTCTGCCCAATACTTTCCTGTAAACGATGGACAGATCCCGCGCAACATCCTTATAAGAGATGACCCGCCGTCGTGCTGCCGGGTAAGGGAAAGGACCTGCAGAGCACCTAGTCTCCGCAGCCGGATTTTTATGCAGGTTGGGAGGATCCCGAGCCATGCAGCCTGGGGCGGTACTGAAAGTGCCGCCCTCACCCATGCCAGAACCATCTGATGGGCTCAAGACATCAGACTCTTCTGCTACAGTGTCCACTTCCAGACCACTTTGCTCTTCGACATCCTCCAGCAAGTACTCGTACATTCTTGTCCGAGAATTGAACCTTCTCTTTACGACTTTATCGCCGACAAAAAGGTCTGCCATCCCCTTCAATACAAAGTCCAGGAGTCCTGTGTCACCCACATGTGACCTAGCAAACTCCCGAAGAGCGGGCCGGGAGATCCAGGACTGACCATCTCGTCGGCGTAACACAGCAACCAGTACTTGCGATGCCTGTTCTAGTCGGCTCTGTGTCCAGCGACAGGGACCCGCAGCAGCCACCTTCGGACTTTTCACGACGCCATTCACTGGTGCCTTGCGGCCTTCCTCCGTCTTTCTCTTTTTGCAATCCTGCCTCTCCAAGGCCCCTTCCATCTTCCTCTGTTTGCAGTCCTGTTCAAGTCGGCTCTGCTTCCAGTCACAAGGACCTGCAGCAGCGACCGTAACCTTTGGACTTTTCACGACGCCATCCACGGGCGCATTGCGGTCCACCTCCATCTTTCTCTTTATGCAATCCAGACTCTCCCAGCCCCCCTTCCCTTCGTCTTTCTCTTTCGTCGTTGAGGCCAATGCAGTTGGGCTTTCTGAGGCCAATGCAATTGGGCATTCGTCTCCTGTATTGCGCTGGCCCTTTTTCGCTCGTCTCAGCTCAATGAGAAGGCACCGCATGAGGTCTCCAAGCGTACACAGTCTTTCAGACGAAAGGCAAGAGTAAGCATTGATGATGGAATTCAGATCCTCGTCCGCACCATTGAGCTCTTTTATCACAACATCGAGGGGCAAGCTCCAGACCCTCCTTGTCGCATCTAGATACTCACCCTCGGTCGTGTTGAAACTTCCTCTCCCGAACTTGTAACCCCATTTCCCATACCAAGGCTGCCCATATGCAACAGCATGCAAAAGGCAGAAGTCCAGCCCCGCCTTCTTAGACACGTCCTGTACGCTCACCCTTCTGCACATTGCGACCAGAGTAAAGAACTTAGAAAAAAAAAAAACAGACAATCCCTATGAGAGCGGGGTAATCTACTTTCCCCGGTTATGCATTTAAGTGTCCTCTATAAGAATGTCTATGGCAGAAGCAACTTACTTCTTCTGCGTTATCGAAAGTTCAGCTTGATTATCTCACTGTAGTGTAAACCAGGTATAGACCAGCATACGCCTCGTTCTAGCCCGAACTACAGACTAGCACACAACATAACGCATTTGAAATTCTTTCTCTAAATAGTAAATATTTGGCAGTCAGTAATCCAATTTGATATAAATCAATGCAATGATTTTTTTAAAAATCATTATTAAGAACTTAAAAAAGGTACATATATATAAAATAGTAAAAAATACTACTATTTATAAATAATGATATTGTATTTTACTATTTTGTTATATTGACTATTTACTATAATTTACCACATTCATGATGAACAATAGTAACATTATCATTCATCAAATAATTTACTTTCCCTCTGACATGGCATCCTTGCTCCCACCCGCCATAGTCCTCCCTCCCACCAGATCGGCCCCCTCCTCCGCCATATCTTTTCTCCTCTGACGTGGCATCCTCGCTCCCACCCGCCATAGTCCTCCCTCCCACCAGATCGCCGCCCTCCTCCTCCATATCTTTTCTCCTCACACATCCCTTCCTCAACATAAAAAAGGGGAAACGCTTCACCTAATTCCCAACCGTTGTCTTCCTCCCTCACCATCCGCCATATCTTTGCTCCTCCCTCCTTCAATGTGGCACCCCTCCCTCCTCCCTTCTCCTATAGTCCTACCTTCTCCCTCCCGGCAGTCCTGCCTCCTCCCTCCTGCCATAGTCCTCCCTCCTCCCTCCCGCCATAGTCCTACCTCAATCCTCCCGTCATAGTCCTCCCTCTTCCCTCCCGCCAGACCGCCTCCCTCCTCCCCCCCCATGATAGTCCTCCCTCCTCCCTCCCTCCAAAGTCCTCCCTCCTCCCGCTGGCTACAGTCCTCCCTCCTCCCGCTCGCTATAATCCTCCCTCCCTTCAGATCAGCTCCCTCCTCCCTCCGCCTCCTCAACCATATCTCCTCTGCTCTGCACCCCCACCCCCGCCCAACGCACAGAAACTGACATGCATGAAAAAAGGAAAGTAAGGGCGGATTTGGGTGGTACACTGGTACTCCGAAAGCACAGTAAAGCCCGACAGTCAATAAAGCGCGGCTGTCTGTTTTCTTGTTCTTTGTCTTTCCCCCAAATTTTTCTTAGTACTTTCTGTCTGCTAAAGTGCGCACCATCAAGAAGAGCTAAACAGTAGATGGTCCTTTGTTTGGAGTGCCTACAGCAGTCTTCGGAAGGCCGCTCGGTTTGGGATGTCTGTGTGGCCTCTGCGTGATGATGGATGTTCGTCTGGGTGACTCCCTGGCTCAGAGGGTGGTAGGAACCAACAGTCTGCGCTCCGTCGCTGCCCTGCTGCCCGTCCTGCTTGTGGTGCATGTAGTTCTTTGCAAGGCTGTTCTGTTCACTGTGTGGTGTTAGTGATGCCGTGTGCTTTGCTGCGTTGCTACCTTGCTGACTTGCTACCCGTCCGCGTGCCGTGCCTTCCATGTTCTTTGCTTCTGTACCGCGTAATGTGGCTGCTGTGTTGGTGCTGCCTTGTGCTTCACCACGCTGTTGCCCTACTGCTCATCCACTTGCCTATCCGCGTGCCGTGTCTTCCGTGTTCCTTGCTTGTTTGCCGTGTAGCCCGGCTTCTGTGTTGGTGCTGGCTTGTGCTTCACCATGCTATTGCCCTGCTGCTCGTCTGCTTTCCGTGTTGTTTCTTGCAGTCATTTTAAGTTGTGCAGTCGGATTGCTCCACCATCGCTGCCTGGTGCTTTGCTGAGTTGCTGCCTTGCTGCTGTGTTCTACTTGTGGACAGTCTACCTTCAACATTGGTCAAACGGCTCATGACCCAATACGGCGTACGGAGATTCTGCAGATTGTTGAGGGTTCAGCCTCCTGATGCGTCGGTGTAACTCCGACCGAACAATCTGTCTTTCTTTCTGTCTTTTTTTTTTTTTTTTTTATAGCGAAACACACAAGCCCCTTCTATTGTGGGGGGTGTCAGTCGGTTGCTCAGTACCGGCAAGCAAGAGTGTAAGAAACAGTGAGAGAAGGAAGGCAAAGAAGACGCAGCCCTACCCTTGCACAACTAGTCACCTAATCACAGAGAGGACAAAGACCACAAAAACCAGAAAGCACCACAATGCAAAGCCCACAAAAACCAAAAAGCACCAAACATCACTAGTACCAGTCTCCTTCTTCCTACATATGCCCTCCTGACTTCAAAAAAGATCCTTCCTAATATTACTCCCAGTCCTTCCCCTGTTCTTTCCCCTGTCACCCTCTGATACATCCCCTCGGATTTAGTTCCATCGGGAAGTACGCCCTTCCCAAGCTCACAATACCCTACTTATCCTGCCTTGCATTCAGTAGTAGTTGTAATTGAAACAGTCTTTCATCATCAACAATATTTTGTTTTTTCTCTTGTAAAAGGAAATATTTTTTTCGCTCTTGCTTTTTTTGGGACAAAAAAGTATCCTGTCTGCCCTCCCACCTCCCCCGTGCCCTCCAGCCTGTGTCCTTGTGGTCTGGATGCATATGCCTTGTTGGTTGTCTTGTGCTGTGTGTTTTTCAGGTTCACTGCTTGATGTTCGATGTCTGCCGACCCGCCACTCCCATGCCTTCTAGCCTATGTGTCTTGCCTTTGTTTGTCGCCGTCTGCCTTGTTCCTTTAGCCCAAGTCTTTTCATTGAGTCTATGGCCTATAGAAAACGTTTACAAGGGAACCGATGAGAAAGAATCATGTATTTTTATTGTGTCCTGGGGCAGCCTCCCTGATGAGTTGATGGCATGGAGTTCGAACGTGGACAGAAGTTACATCCGCTGTGTTTACACACACACACACACACACACACACACACACACACACACACACACACACACACACACGCACGCACACACACACACACAACGATTTCCATGTATGTTTGTTTCTCTTTTGTATGCGTTCTTCCATTTTTTTTGGTGTGCCGAGCAGCGCACCCTTAAGCAGTGCCAAACAGTCGGTCACTCCTCGTTTGGAGTGCCTACAACACTTTTAAGGGGGGGGCACTCAGTTCAGGATGTTTGTCTGCCCTACCGCTGACGATGGATAATTGGACTCCCTGGCTCAGTGGGTGGTTGGAACCCACAGTCTGCGGGGTTCACCCACTTTGCTCCATGTTGGATGTGTGGACTGCTTCGCCTGTGCTCTGCCAGTGCCTTGCTGACCATTCCGCTTGCTTGACAGGTCGTTCTTGGCAAGCTGCTCTTTTCGCTGTGTGGTGTTGCTGTGTTGTTGGTGTTGCCTTGCACCTTACTGCTCTGCTGCCTTGCCGCTCTTCCGCTGGCCGTTCCTTCCATTTCTTTTGCTTGCACACCTAGTTCCGTTGCCTTGCTGGTGTTTCGTTGTCTTCACCCCATGGTTGGTCGTCCGCTCGCCCTGTCCTCCCTTGCAGAGTGGTTGCCTTGGTGATGTTGCCTTGTGCTTCACTGCATGGTTGCCACGCTGCGTGTCCTGTGTGCTACATCATTCCTTGCAGTTGTTTTTAACATTGTGCCGCCATGTTGCCTCGTGCTCTGCAGGGTTGCTGTCTGCTGCTACTTTCTGCTTGGGGACAGTCTGCCTTCAGCCAGGGTCAAAAAGGGTTCATAACCCGAATCATCGATAAGGAGATCCCACAGATTATCCAGGGTACAGCCTCCTGATGAGTCAGTGCAACTCCAAAGAAACAATCTTGTTATCATCAGCTTCTGCTTTTTTTGGTCTTGCTTCGTTTTGGGACCAGAAATTTTTTTCTGGTTTGCCTGTTGGCGTGCTTGCATGTCATCTGCACTCCTGACTCCCCCGCCAGCCGAATGCTTACCTCCTGATTTTGGTATCGCCTCGTGTGCCTTTTTTTTTTTTTGGTTAGCTTGTTTGATCTGCTTGCGTGTTGCCTGCCCTCCCGCTTCCCCCATGCCCTCCATCCTACGCAGGACAATGGAAAGCTGGTCATGGTAAGCAACGGATGTGGTGTGGCATCAGAAAGAGTTTGGATATATGACCAGGGCTTGGTGTACCACTGTGATATTTATTTGGGGTTCGTGGCAAGCACGCCATGGAATTCAATCTTTAACACACACACAGACACACAGTGACATTGATTCTGAAAGGCTGGTCATCGGCACAAACCTCACGCACAGCATGCTGCAGATTCGGTCGAAAAGATCCATCAACTGGGTGCCGCAGAGGTATTTTGATCCCCCCTCCCTGCCGTTGACTCTCAACAAGTGACCATACCCATTTGCATGGAGCAGGCCATGCAAAAGATGACATTGAGAGTCCAATGTGACATAGTCATTTCCAGAGCGTCCTAGCTCCTCCTCTTTGCACTTTTCGCACTTGGAAGTTGGAACGCCAGCAAAATTCCAGCCATGCCTGCACCTTTTTCTGCCTCTCCCAATGCCAATGCCACCTGTACTTTCACTCGTTTGGTCCACTGGAATGATGAAGTGGTACCGCTTGGTTGTCACAGGATGCCCGCCCCAGCCTGCTTTTCCAACAAACAATTTTAAAGTTCAAACTCCGTGTTCGTCTGACAAAATATGCATCGCTTAGCACAATGGAAAATACTAAAATACTAACAATTAGAGTACAAGAAAAAATTCTCCTGTGGGACATATGTTAAAATTGGAACGATACAGAGAAGATTAGCACGGGCCCTGTGCAAGGATGACACGCATATATCGAGAGATGGTCCAAAAAAAAAATAAAAGAATACCAATAGCTTAAATCCTAGTATTTGTAGAAGGGAAGAAACAGATAGGGGATGGTAGCATCCTCTGTCCTGTCCTTTTGAAGACGCAGAAACTGGCGGCAGGACAACAGTGAAGAGCACATACCCTCAATAGTATCCACACCGTGCAATGTTTCCAGCTCCCCTCCTCCTACCTCTGTTCCAACCCTGCCTCCACATTCCGCATGCACAACCAGGACCCTTAAACCACCAGTACTCCCTAAAGTCATGCCCATTAACGCCCCACGATTTCAGGAAACGTACAGGCCACTACAGGAGCGCCCTCTCCGCAAACGATTCTTACCCTCCCCTTCTCCCACCGTTCCCATGCCACTGCTTCTCCACATTTCCCCTCCACAGACTCTTGCCCCTGTTACGGTGTTTATTCGTGAACAGATCGTAATTCGAAGCCATGTGTCACAAACCACACACTATAAAGATGTACTTGACAGTCCGACACCCCACATAAACACAATAGTGCAATGCACAGTGACCACTATTCAATATGCCTCAGGCTTATCAGATTGACCCTCACGTGCCTTGATTTCTAAAACCTTGCATTTCTTCATCACTGTACGCAACCCATTCACGCATGCATATGCTGTTCCTGTTCAACACTGTTTTTCTTTCCCCAAACCAAAACTGGCATTCCCAGTGCGGGCAGAAGCCCGCAACACACATGGTAAGAGGATCAATTAGGAATGAGTAACACGTGCCATACAGAACCATTCCTTCCAATCCAGGCTCTCTCTCTCTCTCTCTCTCTCTCTCTCTCTCTCTCTCTCTCTCTCTCTCTCTCTCTCTCTCTCTCTCTCTCTCTCTCTCTCTCTCTCTCT
>BFEA01000056.1:2464971-2481778 GCA_003427395.1 Chara braunii
GCTATGGGGGTGTTGGTGATGTTATTAGGGGTTCTGGGCAAACATGTTTTGAAAGAACAAAAAACCGATCAGCTGTTAGCATGTTGTGTATTATTTCTCTTTTTAGCATGTTGTGTATCATTTCTCTTTTTAATCTGCTTTCACCATGCTTTTTTAACAAAACCAGATCAGTGCTGAGGATGGTTTCTCCCAGAACCAGACCAAATTCACTCGCCCTCCGATACGAGGGGAGGGCGCTGTATGTTTGACGAAGTCGTGTTCTGTTTTCCTCGTATTTATGGATGATGAGGCACCTGAACGTATCACAAACCTCCTTAAATCCAGACTCCAACTGGCACATATAGATAAGTTAAGAACAACAAAAAACAGGGGACATTTAAAAGATTTAATGGGAGTAGAAAATACTAGCAAAGAGTAACCAACGGGCCTAACCGTCTTCACTCAAACAAAACACCCCATAATTTGGACGAATTTGGTCCAATTTTTAGTCCAGATACGCTATGATGACTGGGTGTTCTATTTGGGTGAAACTACTGAAATACAGAAAGATACCACCAGCGGATCGTCACCTTTTTGTTTACAAGAAAGGAAGGGCAAAAAAAAAGAGCAGTAAAATACTATTCCAACTGCTGCGCAGCACCCCCTGACGCTGACAGAGCACCAAGGAATCTCAAGGAAACTTGTACAGACTGCACCAACCACTGGGTGTGGCAGGGTATTGCCACCTGGCATCAACTGTCAGACACAAGGAGAGAATCTTCTGAAGGAGGATCACAGAGAGGAATGCAGGCCCAGCCTGGGCTAGCTGTAGTGAAGGCATGCAGCTACTGGCGAAGTAGATGGACTGTGTTGTCATTCTTGCCTCAGACACGGCACTTGAACATCACTGATGTCTAGGGCCATATTTCTTCATCCGAATACGGGTGTTATTCCGATGGAATACATTCCAGAAAGCCCCACCGTCTTTACCCCAATAGAATGCCTGGTCGTAATAGCTGTCTTTGGCACAATGTTCGGTGCAGATGCAGCGATAATGACCGGGCATTCTACTTGGGCGAAGACTGTAGTCCGAGTCTGCATTAAAAGTGCAAAAGCAGGTGACTTTGCCATAACAATAGAACCGTAGGCTCCTCTGTCTAATTTCCAACTGAAAGACAGTGTCGAACAGCAGCCTCCTCTGTCTGATTCCCCAACAGTCTATGCGCTACCTTCTTCACCCACATACAACGTCCCAATAAACTTTCTGTTTAGATCCACTACTCGCCAGACGTGCCAAATGAGACTGAATCTTGCACAAGAACATGGAAAGATACACCACCATATTTTTCCATCTTTTGTGCACATTGAGAGTAGCGCGGTGAGGCCCTATAACAGGGTGTTCTATTCGGCTGAAGAGGGTAACAGTGCCCTACGCGTACCGAGATGAGTTGGCACTGCCAAGGTAGGTACTCGTTGTCTGCAGTAGCTACAGTTATGGATCTCTCTGACAGAACATGTCTGCATGACAAGGATGCAATCACACGGACTTCACATGGTCTTACATGTTTTCCTACCTTTTTCTTTTATGCTTTTACTGTTTCTAATTCATTGCTAAATCACTTCTATTTTCTGCTTCTCTATTTTTCACGGGTACGATCCAGAAGTCGAGATCCCTGTCGAGACGGTCTGTATCTGGATGTCCGGTCACACATACACTCCTGCAAGTCTTAAAGGGGACTCTTTTTTTGTGGTTCAATGCTGACCCCCCAAAAATATGGTTTAGCCTTTTTGCACTTGTTTATCTGGCTGACATTGATTCTGATTATTTGTGAACCTTCTGGTAGGTAAGACCCAATTCACTCCCCTATTGCGCGCCTTCTATTACTTCTTGTTTTTCCTTTCACAATTCCGGACATCCGGAATTTTCCAGACGTAAGTACAACCAAGCATCCCGCAGTGTCTAAGTCCAGCATAACCATGGTATTTTTTTATTTTATTTCTTTTGGACCGTTTCTCAATTTATGCGTGTCATCCTTGTGCAGGGGCCATGCTAATCTTCTCTATATTCCAATTTTAACGGATGTCCCAAGGACAATTTTTTGTGTAGAGCGGGTGGAGGTGGGAGGTCGTGGTGCCAGGGAGAGTTGGGCAGAGCGTGAGGAGAGAAAAGAGGCAAAGTTGAGGGCCCTTACTCTACTAGCCGCTCTGGCAAGACGAAAGAGGGGCAGTTGGTGAGGAGAGAAAATAGGCAAAGATATCGGCCCCACTATCTTCCCCCAGACAGAACGCCCAGTCATTATAGCTGTATCTAGACTGAATATTGCCCCAAGTACAGCTATAATGACCACCTGTTCGAGAGGCTAGCAAATGAAAGATGATCCCCAAGAAAAACAAATCGGTGTGAGAAAGTACCAGAACTTGTCATGGCACACATTGATAATAACCTTTCCAGACTTGCCCATAGGTGTCTAAACATTCAGTGACACATTCAGCCCACTGGGAGGCATTTAAGAATGTGCGTGACCATATTTAAGACCAGATAATGCCCAATAACCGGTAGTGTTGAAGGCCTTCCAGCCCTGGCAACTGTCAAATACAATGTTAATGACCTAAATTAGTGCAAACTAAAAAACAGACTACCTTTACACATCACACTTCGACCAGCCCGTGGTTTTATGCCCCAAAGATATATCCGCACCCCACCTCACCTACCCTTCTCCTTTACCAAAAAAGGGGTTTAGCCACTGGACTTCTTGTATATAAATAAATAATAATAGGACATGATCTCACCAGCTGAATGTTCTTAGTAGCAAATCTGACCAGTTTCAGTCACGAAAACCCCTACCGTATTAGCTTGAATAGATCGCCCAGACATTACCCCTGTATCTAGCCCAAATAGAAGGTCCCGTCATTACCCCAGTCTGTATCTAGACTGAAAGTCGTCATGTATACAAACAAACTAAGCTGGTCTGTTATTGAGGTGAAGATGGTAGTGTGCACATGATTTGTTGCTTGTGGACCCATGCCACACATGTTCCTGACATAAGAGAGCTGTGCACCAGACACACTCGATCTTCACTACACGTCTTTCTGAATGAATCTGGCAGCCAATGTGCTCAGATTCAGTCAAGCGTGAAATTGCTAAGTTGATTGTTCCAGTGTGATAACTGCACAACCAAAGACCCTAGACATATCAAGCGCAATTCTATTCACATAGCACTAGCCTCTAGGTTACAAAAAAATGGCATGCTTCAGCATAAAAAAGGTCAAGACCACCCAGCTCCTGTGGCTGAATGGTAGGGCCCTGAACTGCTGATAAACAGCATTCATAGGTAAGACATGTCGAGCAATACATGCATCAAATGCTGCACAAAACCAATACGCTGTCGAAAAGTCGGCACAGATAAGATGAACAAAATAAACTGATAGTTACCTAGGCCAGGTCAGTTCGGTCATGACAGCTCAAGGTTGTTGCCATTTACAAAACAAAAAAAGAGACCAAGGTTGACCTCCGATGCATCTGTCTGAATCTAGACCAAAATCACAAATCCTCGCCTCGCAATTCTAACCGCTTAGAGGATGTGAGTGAAGGAAATTAAACAGAGAAAGGAGAAGACTGAAAAGGAAGAATAGAAAAGGGAGGACAGTTGCCCCTCCTCATCTGGCACGTCAAGTGTTTCACACAGACTTTGTGGGGAGCATCTGTGGGGAACATCGGGAGCCTTCCATTTCAGAGCATAAGATGATGACAAGGGCGGTGGGCATTGCTTGCTCTATACCTAAACCAGCCAGAGTTCCCTTTCCACTTACTTTTCTACCAGAAGCTTCTATTCTTTCTCCCACAACACAACCTTTCCACAATTTCAGCTCTCCCTTTCAACCAGTGTACCACGGCCCTAGCGACCCTGACACCCGTGCACATACACGCATGAAGGCCTAGGCTCGTTGGACCCTCCCACCCGTAGCCCCAACCTTTCTGGTCGCTCCAATCTACCAATGAGTAGCACCCGCTAGAAATCGGGTCTGGCATCCCAGATACACCAATGGGACTATCACTTCAATCTAGGTGCCAGGGCCATTACCAAGCTTCAGCTATAATATTCCGGAGAAGAACCTTGTGGCCCCATGTATGCCAATCTGCTGCAGCCTGGGTCCAGCGTCTGCATGTCGGATGAGCGGGTCGTTAGACTAGTGCCTTGGGCACTGCGGGGGGACCGGAGCTCTCGGGACCGATCTCTGCAGACTTCCTGTCTCCTTCCTTGGTACCATTTAGTCTATGTCTCAGGTGGTGTCCTGCAGGACCTCCATTAGCAGATGACGAGCGAAGGGGTCCGCACGTGCACACAAACGCCATTAAGGCCTGTAAAGGTAGGCTCGTTGGACCATCCCACTCGTAGCCCCACCCTTTCTGGTCGCTCCGATCTACCAGTGGGGAGTAGCACCCGCTACAAACCACGTCCAGCATCCCAGATACACCAATGGGACTACTGATTCCGGAGAAGAACCATTGTGGCGCCATGTATGTCCACCTGCTGGAGTTAGGGTCAAGCGTCTGCACGTCGGATGAGGGGGGCATTTGACCAGTGCCTTGGGCTCTTGAGGGGGACAGGAGCTCTCGGGCCCGATCTCTGCAGCCTTTCTGTCTCCTTGGTACCATTTAGTCAATGTCTCGGGTGGTGTCCTGCAGGACCTCCATTAGTGGATGAAGGGCAAAGGGGTCCGCAAAGTCTGATGCCGGTATAAGCAGCACACTGGGGTCGACCATTGTCCAGTCCAGAAATTTCAGCTGGTATTCCCTGGCTGTAAATTTCCGTGCAAGCCCATCCTCTTCTTGCTGCTTGCCTTTCCGGGGTGCGTGGACCCTTTAAAAACCACTGGATCAGTTTGCCCACAATCAGAACCTGATCACAGCGGTCAGAGCCTAGCACCACCATTTTTCCATCTTTTCAAAGCCACCAGCTACCAGCAAATTTAGAACTTCCAGGATCAATGAAGGGGCTGTGGACTTGGGCAACAGTCCAACAGCAAGTTCGAACTTGGGCAGCAGCCCAACAGCGAGTGCCCCCCACCACCACCACCACCATCGACAGTGTGGTGCAATCCAGGCCTGAAGGGGTCCTCATTAACCTCTTCAAAAGAAACAGAGAGAACTTCTTGGTTAGGTTTTGTCCAGACAGGGTAATATGTTTTGACTCTTTGTGGGGACCTTAACAGATGTGAGTCCTTCGGACACAGTCAGACATGGGATGGCTCCGTCACTGCCCAAACCTACCTATTTCAGCCTTGCCTCTTGACACTGCAAAATGGATCTAGGACATGGGCAAAACCTACTGGCCACAAAAGATGCACACTTTAACAGTCAAAGCAACTTACTTGCTCCGCCGATCTCAAGAATCTTTGCAGCCTATAATTATAGACGGCAGGATGAGACATCTCAGTGTAGACAGTGGCAGAGTCTGCCACATCGACTGGTTCCACAGCCTCGACGAACGCCCGGCCAAGTTGAATCCCTGCAATGGCAGGTAATCCACTGGTGACCCCCCACCGACAACTGGCTGATCGACCTCGCTAACTCGAAACGAAAGAGCAGGACCTACCCTGGTGCAAGTTTTGTCAAGAGGGATTTCCCAGCCGCAAGATCAAGGACGCAATTGAACATATTTTTCTGGAATGTCTGGCCTCAGTTCTGATCTGGTGCAAGTGGGAACGACTCTGGGGACGTTGGGCAGCGATGTGGACTCGCTATCGGACTGGCAGGCAATCCTCCTAGGTGCCTGGCAACCACCCCACCCATCCGCTCCCTTTACAACAAACCTCCAGCTCATACAAACTGAGCTGAGAGCCCAATGCCAGAAAGCACAAGAACCCATGCGCCACCTATAACACAAACAAGATATGCAGAAGGAACTCGAGACGTTCTGATTGGACTGGCTAGGGGTAGATAGAGGGGATTGGATGACACACATGTAATGGCCCAGGGGGAGGGAGGGGAATTTCCCCCCAAGCCCCCACGAAAGATTTCACTCATATTTCATGAATGGATGCAGATAGGCCCTGGGATTCCATTGAGGACCGCAGAGGACTCCTATCACATGATCCCACCTTCTGAACAGGCTCTGGTAGATCTGCAATGGTATAGTAAGTAGTGACCCTGCCACAAAGCTAAGTCGCATCAGGCAGCCAACATGGAGGCTAAATAGGCAGCCTACAACGTACATATATTTTCTCAATTTGAATTTTGAAACTTGGTATATGGGACTCTGGACCCGTTTCCACCACATGCAGCTCCCCACCAATTGGCTGGGCTGCTGATGGTGACTGCTCATATCACTCCAACAGCACCCCCAGACGGTGTTATAAACAAAAAAGAAAAGGGAAACCAGATCCAGAGTACAGGATGTCACTAAATTCCAAGGTAGAGACTTGTTACATACTCCAATGAGTATGGGCAGAACCAAGGATCAACCAATGTAGGATGAGCATATATGCAACGGAAGTCTGATGAACGGTCTGACTCACATAGACTGACTCACATAGACTGACTCACATAGCGTCACTCCACACACATACAATCGTGAGGTGGTGGGGTCTGAGCCATTCATAGAAGATGCTCAGCCCCGTACACACATACACAGATGAATGGGGGAGGAGAGACGAAGAGGTGGGGGGAGGTAGACAGCACCGAAAGTCACCGAGATAGRATCTGATAGGYCACCGWTATGGTAGTCCAAAATGTCATCCAACAAGATCAAAATGTCGAGGACCWTAGGTCACCAATGTCRGGGATACAGAGTCCAAATGTAACCGGTGTCTGAACTGTGATGTYGCCAAGTATCAACCCCAACGATCTCCAAGTCTCCAATCCGGTAAGTAYYACAGTCTCATAMYACCGAAGTCCAACACTGATCTCTGTCCAACTAGTATAGGTCTCCGGTCTGAAGAAGAAGAAGAAGAAGAAGGGGAAGAAGAAGAAGAGAGAGAGAGAGAGAGACGAAGGTGAGGAGGAGGGAAAGGGACCGAGGAGGGAGGGAGAGATCCCCGCCTCCTGGTACCTGCAGCTGCTGCTGCTGAGGCGGCGATGGCCTCCGTGCTGCTGCTGCTGTCCTCAATCTGCTGCCGCTGCGCTAGGTCGCTCTGCTGCTGCCCTTCGCTCCTGCGCTAGGAATAGCGCTCAAACGGCGCTCCAGCGCCGACCTTACTTCACCGCGTAGAATACCGGTGGGTCCATGCCTCGAAGTGAGGACGGACCAGTACTAAGTACAGGTTCGAAGAGGACCGGCCTCACTGCTGCGAGGCCTTGATTGGGGCTGAACCGTCCAAATCGACGATTCAGGTCCAACCGGAGAGCGGCAGCCTCAAACGGCGCCGTCAGGACCAAAGACGAAATGTCATTTGGGCCTGGTCCGTAGTCGGGTTCGGCCTGTTATCCCCCAAGGTCGGGCCTCTAGGCCCTGATGTGTCCCTCTAGCCCTAAGTCCGGCCCGGTAGGACCCGTGTGGCGTCGAAGATGTAACAGACTCCTCTGACACCTGTGTCAGAGCGCATCTGGAGGTAACGGCCTGATGGTCGAATGGTTCACAGTACTGCACGCATGTTGATTAACAGATCCAGAATACAGACCGGTACGCTACAACATGGTTAGGGAATATCACCTTCCAAAAAAGAAAATAGACAAAACAGCAGCAAAAGATACAGGCAGCATTCCCCGGTACGCAAACTGGACTGTGGTGTGTGTTGTCCTAAAACAATGTCATCCCTAAATGCCAGATCAGGACAACGCGTGGTGACTCAAACGATGAGCAAATAAGGAAAGTGGAAACAAATATCACAAAGATATAAACAAAAAAAGGGGGGCACATCTGGTGCACAAGCAAGGCAAATTGCCAATGACTGTTCTATTTGTTTCAAAAGTCTTGGTTTATTTTTTTCATCAATTCTTCTTTTTACTGGATCGTCCTTATTCTCTTTTCTAAAACTCTGACCAAATTCTAACATGCAATAATGTACATACTTGGGAAGTGTTCTTTTCTTGTTTGGTTAGTTTTGCAAAGAGACTCTTAATTCATATAAGAGCCCTTCCCTCTTCACCCCTATAGAACCGACTGTCGTTACTGCTGTATCTAGACTGATAGTGGACCCAAATACAGCTATGATGACCTGGCGTTCTATTCAGGTGAAGACCGTACTGTCCAAGATACACGAGATAGGAAAAAATGATGACAAGGCCTTTTACACCTTGTAAATGAAAAAGTTGTCATTTGAATGACATGGCTGAAAAAAGAAAACATTGAGAGCTTGGGAACCCAAACATGCGAACCCCTCCCTATGGACAGCTTCTCTACTTTCCAAGCCCTAGCACCGCTTTCTTCAATGAGATCTGATTTTTCAAACCATCAGTACTACCGAAAGCACTTTTCCCAGGGGCTGGGAACACCACCCTGCACGGCCAAAAAGAAATGAAACCAGCATGGGCCTCCTTTTGGCTGGTCCCCGCCAGCCAGTTTATTCCGGAGGCCGACCCCAAAAGTTGCAAGTGGATGTTACTATTTGGCTTGGAAACATACTACCATCATCACCTGAATATAACACCCGGTCATTATCGCTGCATCTGGACCGAAAGTTGTGCCAAATACATCTATAATGTTGGGCATTCATTCTATTCCAGTGAAGATAGTAGTAGTTTAACCACCACCCTGCCTGCCGTAGTTCCAAAGATTGCAGGACGTGTAACGAGCGTGAGGCTGAGGGTGAGCCGAGGGAGAGGAGAGAGAGGGAGAGAGTGAGAGCACACACACACACTCACTCACTCGACTCGACGGACTCGGACCGAGGGTCGGACGCAGACACAGTGGTAAGGCACAAAGTCGAAGTCTTGGATTCCGCATGCTGAAACAGCAAGTCACACTGAGTACGAGTACAGCAGCAGAGAACTGGTGCGAGCCTGCCCCCCGTACCGAACGGGGAGCCAGTATAAGGACCGGTGACGCGTGCGGTACCAGGGGCATTTCTGCAAAGGCCCCGAGGGAAGAACTGAAAAATGCAGTATTTGAAAGTGGCGCCCGAATTGCAGCATGGCGCCAGTTAACAAAACCCTACGATACCAAAGGAGGGGTTTGGAAAAAGGGTGCCAGGCCGAGAACGGGATGCAGCCAAAAAGACCAGGGATCGAGCCCTGGCGAAGTCCGTAACACTATCCCCTCCCTCTAGAAGGCAATGTCCTGGCTGCCAAAAATCATGAAGCAATGCTGAAATCTGTGAAGGACGGGACGGGGCCGATCACTGGTTAACAAGTCAAAGGGGAAGAGGGGTATAATGTGGGTGGCATGGGCTGCGGGAGTAAGAGGGAACAGGCTTTGGTACCGGTGAATAGAGTTGTCCTACTGATGAACTAGGGGGGGTTGGAAGGAACAGGGTAGTCCTACAAATGAACTAAAGGGAAGATTGGGAGCAGGGTGGTCCTACATATGAACTAAGGGGACTGCATGGTTCGCTATAGGTTAAGGGGGAAAAGAGTTCAGGGAACAGGGAACTTCTATTGATGTTCTATTGGGTAAGGGAAACGGTGTTCAGGAAAACAGGGTATTTCTATTTATGTTCTAGTATGTACGGGAAATGGTGTTCAGGAAAACAGGGTATTTCTAATGATGTTCTACAGGGTTGTCAAAGTCAGGACAAATAAAAATGAAAATGTTTGTTCAGGATGCGAAGGCTGGTGTGTCCGAAGGAGTCGGAAGCAGAATCTTGTGTAGGAACAAAGTGTCCAAGTGTCTTGAAAGGGGGTCTGCAGCGGTCTTCAGCAGCTGCGATAGGTAGAAGTCCAAGAAGCGCAGTAGTAGTTCAAGTGTCAAGGTCCAAGTGCTATGGTGCGTCCGGTACACGAACTGCAATGAGGTCTGATCAAGGAAGTCGCAGACTGATGCAAAGATCCATGTCACAAGTTGCTGCTACAGTAAGTCCGCGAGTCGGGGATGCCGGCCAATGAAACAGCATGGTGGCCAAACCAGCTGCATAATCTCCATGAACAGTGAGGCAGCAGGCCATCCTCCTCGTGCGCTTGCCATTAGATCCTTTATCGCCGGCGTCACGCAAGTTCACAAGCATTGGACAAGAGAGACAAGGTAGTGGAGAGGACAGATGGGACAAGGCTAGGCGAGGGCAAGGGCAGATCAGACATCARGRATGAGGATCAAGGGAAGGGTGGACTGGGTTCAAGGGTGTGTGTAGAGCAGGGTTGCAAGGGTTTTTTGCGGGGGTTTATGCCATAGTGATATAGGTATCTAGGACATAGGATTAGCACGATCATAGGCGYGGACAAGTTTCATGGCGTTCTTAAGATTAGAGAGAGGTTCCCATGTWGMTTCTTCGTCGRRGTATMCGGTCCAYTTGACTTTGTATTCWGTGATTGGTTCCGGATGATCAGATACCTGAGTGGTTCGTCGGCCGATGATGGTTTCGACAACGAATTCAGGGCCTGTGGGTAGCATGATTGGTGGAGGTCTAGGATATGGGCGATCGACGAATGGAGCGGGGATTCATGGTATTCTTTAAGGTACTCGACATAGAAGACTGGGTGGACACGACTCATGTCACGGGGGGGTTGGAGTTTGTAGTTGACGGGGGAGGTTTGTTCAATGATGAGGAAGGGACCGAGCCACTTGTTCGAGAGTTTCTTGGACAAGCCTTGTTCAGGTTCGAAGCGTTTGGCAGAAAGCCAGACTTTGTCCCCTACTTTGAATGACACGTCACGTCTGTGWTTGTTAGTCTTGTTGGCTTGTTGTTCTTGTGTTCTTTCAAGGGCTTCGGTTGCTTCTTCGAGGTGTCTGTTCATTGTTCCTATCCATTCATTGAGAGAGGGGCAAGGGGTGGAGGGGCTGAGCTGCGAGGGAAGCAAAAAATCAGAGGGCAAGCGGGGATGGTAGCCAAGGTCGAGGTAGAAAGGGGACATGCCAGTAGAGGGGCAGACAGCATTGTTGTAGGCAATTTCCGCGGCTGTGAGCAACTGATCCCAATTGTGTTGGTGTGGATAACAATACTTCCGCAGGATTCTTTGGAGTGTATCGTTCATCTTCTCTGTTTGTCCATCGGTCTATGGGTGGAATGCAGTGCTATACATGAGCATGGTTCCGTAGGCCGTGAAGAGGTGTTTCCAGAATTGTGAGAGGAAGCGAGGATCACGATCACTGATGATGTTCTCGGGGAGGCCGTGATGGCGAGCAACATGGTCGAAGAAGAGTGTGGCGACGTCTTTGGCACTGTGCGAGGTCGTGCAAGGGATGAAGTGGGCACGTTTGGTCAAGCGGCARACAATGACGTAGATGCAATCATGCCCGCGGWCGGTCTTGGGGAGGCCGCACACGAAGTCCATGGAGATGGACTGCCACCGGTGAGTTGGGATGGGCAATGATTGGACCTTGCCGGGTTTGGCCCGGTTCGAGCGGTAGGCAGCTTGACACGTGGGGCACAAGCAAATGTATGCCTTAACGTCGGCGAGTAGGGAAGGCCAGTAGAAGTAGCGGGACATGGTGTCGAAGGTCTTCTGGAAACCGAGATGTCTTGTGGTCTTGGCGTCGTGGTGCTCGACCAACAGCTGAGTACGAGGGCCTCGTGCGTCGGGGATGCAAAAACACGAGTGCCTTTGGTATCAATGTAGAGGAGATTGTTGTGAAGGGAGTAGTCGGGAACTGAGTCAAGATCGCGGAGCTTGTTGTAAATGGTGGCGAAGTCTGGGCAGGAGAGATAGCCTTGGGTGTATCGATGATGAAGCGATGGAAGGAATTGAATACGAGTCATGGTGGCGTAGACTTTCTTGCAGGGCTTGTGGTCGGGTCGTCGCGAGAGGGCATCGACAATGCGGTTGCTTTTGCCGGGGGTATGGCAAATACTGAATGTGAACTGGGCAAGGAAGTCTAGCCAGCGGGCTTGGCGTGGAGTGATATCTTTCTTGGAGAGGATGGAGGAGACGATGGTGTTGTCAGTGCGGATGGTGAAGTATTGCCCGTCGAGGTACGGGCGCCAGACTGTGAGGGCGTGAATCACGGCAAGGAGTTCCTTCTCRTTGGAGGGGTAATTCATCTCCGCGRSAAGRAGCTTCTTGCTTGCGAAGGCGATAGGGTATKCGCCAGGTGGAGCCTCGGGGTGAGTGGGCGAGTCCTTGATGGASGGGGTCTCRRYGGTGTCGCGGGGGAAATGTTGGGACAGTACAGCTCCGATGGCGAAGTTGGAGGCGTCAGTGGTGACATAGAAATGGCGAGTGGGGTCGGCGATCTTGAGAACAAGGGCCGTGGTGATGGTTTGCTTGAGTAAGTCGAAGCTTGTTGGCGGCAATCGTTCCAATGGAAAGGCTCGTCCTTGCGGGTGAGTTCGTGGAGAGGGTAAGAGATCTCAAAAAGGTGCGAATGAACGGGCGGTAATAATTCGCAAGGCCAAGGAAGGAACGGAGTTGGAGGAGGGTCTTGGGTGGGGGGTACTCGACGAGGGCTGTGACCTTTGAGGGGTCCATACGGATGCCTTTAGCGGAGACAATATGGCCGAGGTATTCGAAGCTCGAAGCGACAAACGTACATTTGCTGAGCTTCGCGTAGAATTTTTGCTCTCGGAGGATCACGAGGACTTGGCGGAGGTGTTGAAGGTGGGACTTGAAGGTGGGGCTGAAGACAAGGATGTCATCAAGGTAGACAACGACACAGACTTCGAGGAGGTTGCGGAAAATGTGGTTCATGGTGGATTGAAAGGTAGCGGGGGCATTCGTGAGTCCGAAGGGCATCACGAGGAACTCGTAGTGCCCGAACCGAGAGCGAAAGGCGGTCTTATGAGTGTCCTCCTCGCAGATACGGATCTGGTGGAAGCCACTACGAAGGTCGATCTTGGTAAAGTACTTGACTCCACAGAGACGATCAAGGAGCTCGAAAATTTGAGGTAGGGAGTACTTGTTCTTGATCGTGATCCGGTTCAAGGCGCGGTAGTCTGTGCACATGCGGAGTTCCGAAGTTCCACCTTTCTTGACGAAAAGGCAGCTGGTTCCGAAGGGGGATGAACTTGGCTTAATGAACCCTTTTTCAAGGAGTTCACCGAGTTGCCGTTTCATTTCTTCGTCTTCGGGGACAGAGAGTTGGTATGGAGGGCGGCAAGGTGGAGAATGTCCGGGTTCCAAATCAATGGTATGCGATACGCCACGATCCGGAGGTAGTCTGGCGGGTAAGGACTCAAGGACGTCCCTGAACTCGTCGAGGATTGCAGTGATGGCGGTGTTGGAGGGCGGGGCTTGATCGGGTTTGTCCGTCGGGAGTAAGTCCTTGAGACTTTCGCGATCAAGGACAAGACAGTAGTAGGCGGAGTCGGGGTTTAGGAGAGCCATGTGGAGGAATTGGTGCGGGGTGACAAAGCCTTGGGAGGTCGAATATGGGAGATAGGGGATGTCAATGGTTGTGGCGGGGGGGTTGGTGAGGCGAAGGAAGTTGGGGTGGAATGTGTATGGCATGTAGCGGTCCAGCCACAGGGTCCTAAGACGATGTCGCACATCCAGTGCATGACATCAAGCGAGACCTGACTGCGGAGGGTTCCGACGGTCATGATGGTCTCGGGAACCGTGCGGTCTACTACGACGGCGGTGTCTTTATCCCCTAGGTGAATCGTGATCGGGGAGTCATAGCCGGTAGAGGTAAGACCAGCTTTGCGGACACACGCGTCGGTGATGAAGTTACTGGTGGCTCCTATGTCGAGGAGGGCCCGGAACTTAGTTGTAGGCGCACCAAGGGTGGCAGCGATGAATTTGAGGTGGAAACGAGATGAGTGGGCGGTGGAGATGATGGTGTTGAGGCGACGTTCTACGTTGCCTATTCGAACAAGCCGATCGTGTCGGGCTTGTTCCTCGACAACATCGAAGAAGGTGATAGTGGATGCTTTTGGAGAAGGGTAGAGGAGCATGAGGTAGGAGGTGTTTGCGATGCTTGGGAATCGTTCGGTGGAGGGGTCGTTGCCGGAGAGGGGGAAGGCAAGCGAATCGTCGATGTCAGATGGGCCATCGGTGCGACGAAGGATGTCACTGATGGGTAGGCTGACAGATGCAATGTTGATGTCAGGTCAATGTCCTGGGGACTGTGTTCATGATGAGGAGGGGCCCGCGCTTGCCGATGGCGGTGATGCGGAGGTTGCGGGTCGCGCGGAGGCGAACTGACGGGTGAATCGTGCGGCGTTGGGGCAGTTGGTTTGTTGGTGCCCCAATTGGCGACAACGACAGCAACCCCCTTTTGCTTGGAGGTAGGTGCGCTCCTCGGGGGTGAGTTTCTTGAGGCGGGAGGGTGGGGTAGATGAGGGTGGTCGAGAGCTGCGATCTCTGCACTCCATTCTCATGAACTGGACGACATCGAGTTCCTCGGAAGTGAGGGATGAAGAGTCAAGTGAATCGAAAGATGCGTCGAGGTCAGATGTGGTGAACTCGTCTRAGGAAGTGATGGAGGTGGTGTCTTCGGGGTGATGTGGCGGAAAAAGCGAGTGCGGGAGGTGCCAGGATGGGCCTATTGGTGGGGGTGGAGGAATCGATCATGGTGGAGCATGCGAGAGAGGAGGTCAGCAAGGGGCACGTCGGGTTCGTGGGCGAGGGCGGTTGCAAGGTCTTTGTGGCATACTCGTTTGATGCGGGAGATGAACGCATAGTCGGGAATGGCGGTGAGAGGGAGGTGGTGTTGGAGGGAGCGGACGTATTGGACGAAGCGGTCCTTGGGACTGGTCTGGCGGAGGTGGCAGAATTGTTCAAGGTGGTCGTCAACGGTTTTCTGGGGGCGAAAGGTGGCAGTGAGGAGGGTGGCCCTTAAGAGGAAGGTGGGGCGTGGTCCTCCAGACTCGGCGGTTGCTAGCTTCAGCCACCCACCATTTGGCTGCATTGCCGAGGAGGCGGGAGGTGGCAATGGGGGGCCAGTGGGCAAGGGGCATGTGGTGGAGCTGGCAATCTGAAGCAGGGTTAGGAAGAGGAAACCGTCCTCGTGGGGGAGGCCGGAGAAGCAGGGTTAGGAAGAGGAAACCGTCCTCGTGGGCCAGATCGGAAGGAACGGGGGATTTCCCCGTCGCGGTGAACGATCTGCGCGAGGGTGTTGAAGTTGAGGTTATCGGGGTAGTGTCATAGCAAGTGTGGTCGATTTGGTTGTTGTCCTCAGGGAGGTAGTTGGGTGGAAGTTGTGGCATTGCGGGGAAAGCCCCGGAGGTGATTTGCTAATAGGTGGGACGGATGGTGGGGATGGTGGAGGTGGTCATGATGGGTTGGGAGAGGGTTTGGGAGTGCGAGGGGAGACAAGGAGTGACTTTGATGGGCGTGGAATGAGGAGGTGTGCTGGATGCGCTGGATGAGGGAGGAGGTGGAGGGAACGGAACGATGGTGGGGATTGAAGGGTTGGTGGATGTGGCGGTAGAGTTGCTAGGACTGGAGGAGGTCGGCCCGAAGGTGTTGCTAGAGGCGGCAGTGGAGGTTGGAGTAGTTTGCGTGGTGGTGAAGACCGTGATTGGGGGGGGGTCCCTTCGAGCGTGGTGACGCGGTCGCATAAGGATGACACATTGGTCTTTATGTCGTTGAGAGAGGCGGTGACAGAGTTGAGTGCGTGGAGGATGGCAAAGAGGTCAGGTGGCGGTGTTTGCTGGTGGTTGTTCGCCGACGAGGTTGCGGGCGATGCTATCGACTGAGCCGGTGCGGATGTCAAACATGTTGATGGAGGATGTGGCCATGTCGGGGGAAGGCGGGGTGGGGGACGTGGCCTGAACGTGGGTGGAAGATGCAGCAGCAGCGGTGGCGGCGCCGACAGCATGTTGGGAGTTCTTGGTTTATTTTTTCACAAAAATAAAAATAAATAAATAAATAAATAAAATAAATGCTGAACAGAAAAAGATAATTAATTTTGAAAAAATAATTTATGTACAAGAAAACATGAAATTTCAAAACAAAATATTTTTAAATAACGAAGAAAAAAAATTAATTCGAATTATTTTTGAATTTTCAAAAGAAATATCAAAAAAGAATTAATAAATACGTAGTCAAATGTCAATATATTTGCTTACCAAATATGTTTTAAATTCAAATTTCAAAAAATATTTAATTTCCGATAATTAATTAACTTCGGAATTTAGATGTTAAAAGAATTGGGGGTCTATAAAATATTTCAAAATTAAAATTCCCTATTTGGATTTTCGAAAAAGGAATAGAATTGAAGATTTCCGAAAATTGGCAAAAATGAAAATTTCAGGATTTTTCTTTTTTTTGTCTATTTTTAAGATTTTATTCGAATACGAAACTATTTCGAAGAATGAAGGAACAAAGAATAATAAGAGTTTTAAAAAGTAATTTCTGATTAATTCCACGGTGCAAAACCCAAAATTTCGAGAAGGGATTAGGTACAATTCCAAAAATGAAATAGATAATTGAAAGAAAATTTCAAAATACATTTAGTGGAACAAATTTTCAAATTCAGAATTAGAGGAAAGATTTGGAAAAGGAAAAGCTATCAATACTAAGAATGTCAAGGGAACAAAGATCGCGAGAAATAGTTCTACTTAGAATGGGAGGTAATCTAACTAATTGCCTAATTCGTACGGATTGATTGCCCTTGTGTAAGGGGGTGCAGTGCGCAGCAGAGTGTAGGGTGCGCGGTGGGGTGAAGTTTGCAGTGGGAACGCGGGGGGTGTTGATAACTATCAAGGTGGGGGGATGGGACGCAACGGAAATGTGCGGGGGGAGGCACGCGGAGCAGGGGGTAAGTGCGTGCAGCGCGGGGGGAGCCTGCTAGGATGCGCGGAAGGGGAGGACAGGTCGAGATATCGGGGGAGGAGGAAGTCGAGATCGGGGCGG
>BFEA01000056.1:2482089-2511165 GCA_003427395.1 Chara braunii
GGGAGATCGTAGTCGGGGGGGGATCGCGACAGCGGGAGAGGAGGAGAAGAAGAAGAAGAAGAAGAAGAAGAAGAAGAAGAAGAAGAAGAAGAAGAAGAAGAAGAAGAAGAAGAAGAAAAGAAACGAGGAAGGAAGATAAGGGTGCCAGGCCGAGAACTGGATGCAACCAAAAAGGAAAAGATAAACTAGGGATCGAGCCCTGCGGAAGTCCGTAACAGGACGCCTCACCGTACATGCTGCAAGGGGAACAGCAGCAGTCAATTAAATTTGAGTGTGCCTGATTTGGCTATTGTTCGTGCATCAAGATCTTTGGCAAGAAAGTTGAAGAACCTAATTATCGAATTGATCCCAGGGCTGGCCTTTGGATTGGCCGGGGGGCCCTCCGACGACCGGGTCCCTGCCTATCGAACCAAGCGGTCGACCAACCTGGCAGGCACCCTGTCAATCCCAACGCATTTCATTTGGGAGCCACTTACCAGCGTTATTCCAGTTTCCCTCCACCAGCCCGACCTCTGACAGGCCACTGCAACTACACCCAAAAAAAATTGCGGCCTTCGGACCCCGCGATTTCGATGAGACACAGCCGTTCCCCACCTTCAATCTGCGAAGATCAATCGCTGGGATCGGCCGCAGCCTTTGATCCAAAACGTACGTCTGAAGGCCGCGACTTTCAAATTCAAACGCAGCCGATTTCCATCGTAGATCTGGCATATCGGAGGCAGGGATCGGCCGCGCTCAAAATTTCAAAAAGCGAGGCAATCAAAGTCCCCCCCTGCACCCAAGCTAACCACCATAGTCCCTACGCGAACCCCACCTGCCCCGCTTTTTGACGACATGCAGTGCGTTGACATCGCGCGCACTCTCGTGACGCTTCTTCGTCCTGCAGCTCGCCATTCCCGCCTGCGAGAAAGCACCAGGCCTCCACGACTGTCAGCCGCTCAAAAGTCAGGTAGTTTTTTTTGTGCTACATCTTTTTTTTCTTCTTCATCTTCTTTTTTGTTCTTCTTCTTCTTCTTTGATCATCTTGGTTCCCAAAGGGAGAGACAAAGAGAGAGAGAGAGCGAGGGAGAGAGACTGCCAGCACGAACCTTTTGCTGCGCTGTTTCTTCTTCCTCTTATTCTTCATCTTTCTTGTCCTCTTCTTCTTTGTGTTCTCCATCTTTTCCTCCGTTTTTGTCGAGTTCTTGGAGAAAGGGAGAGAGAGGGGGGGAGAGAGAGAGAGAGAGAGAGAGACACCCACCCCCCATGAAGTTGCATGAAGTGCCATAAACCAATCTGAAAGACTGAAAGGATAACCCCCCCCCCGACGATCCGGATCCAAGAAAACTATCAAAAAAGAAAATTTCTGGCAGAAAAAGTTCCCATGTTTCCTGTCCATAGAGCTGCTAGTGGGCTCAACAGTTTTTTAGCTTCGTGCTCCAGTCTTCGGAAAATGCAGCGGTTTGGTTCACTTACTCCACATGTGCTCCAGATGTGCTCGTGATGTGCAACATCTTTCGAGGCTTGGCCCACTGTAACGCAAGGACAGGCCATGCCAGTCCCAAAAGATTCCAAGTCTCGGCCAAATCCGTTAAGCAAAAATCTTTGAAAAAAGACGCTCATAGATACGAGTGGTTTAAACCAGCGGTTCAGCAGAATTGCTCAGTTGATGGGAAAATGCACCTGCTGGAAAACAGGTCCAGCATCCCAGTGTTTACCTGATCAAGCTCAGATAGTGTACTTCTGACCAAGCGGGCCGATATTCCGCCTGAGGTACAGGATAGACAATTAGTGCTACTTGCATGTCCGCATCCCCTGTTACACACCCTTTATCTGCACATCTGAGTGCCTGTCAGGCAAGCTAGTTGTGTTTGCACAGAACAAAAACGCCTTCAGAAGGGACAAAACAGTGAAGTGCAGAAATAGCACCTATATCCACCTGCCCAATTTACACATTTGCAAAACAGAGGCCTTCCTCTGCTTGAGCAGAGCATGAAGACCCACTTTTAGCCCAGAGTTTGAATGCATCTGGACCTCAACATATCCAGACCAGATCAGACATCGCGGACTCTGCGCCTCGGAGCACGTCTTCATGGCTAGTTTCGATATTCGCACATGTGCAACTTCTGGGCCCTGCTCCACCGCACTGCATTTGAAATGCATCTGTAGAGTGGAATTGGTAATTCTCCCCTTACACTCAAAATGTTGGATCACCGGGAGCATATCTGGGCCGTGTTACAGTACACAATACTACTCATATACGTCAAGTGTTGCATAGTCGAGATCTTACCACCCCCTCAGATGTTTCAGTGGGAAAACACACATATATGTCAAATGTTGAATAGTGGAGCAAGGCCCCTTATTCACGGGAGCTGAAGCTAGTGCTCCACAGCCCTAATTTTTAGATTTCACAGATGGAATTCACGGCTCCAAGGAAAAATGCAATGTTTTTTTTTTGTTGCAGCCCAGTTGTTTTCCATAAGCACAATGCTGGCCGTGTTTGGGTCCTATAAACTGACCAGCCCGGCTCCTTTACTCTTCCCCCAAGAGTCACTGTAGCATCCATACCGGGGAGTGGTGCAAACAAGGTCCAGACTCTGTCGTCAGATCCTATGATTCCCCTCTGATGTCAGCAGCGGTGCCACTAATATTTATCAAGGGTCGCAAAACTAATGGGTTGTACAACCTTCTGAATTACTATACCAGAAGCAGTATAGATAGTTCAAAATAGGGAAAGTGCCTGACCTATGTCTGTGGAGCACAAGCCTGAGCACTGGACCGCATTTTTCGATTGGTCGCCAAGTGTCGGGTCTGGGCGTACAAAGGCCTCCACCTAATTCCTTCAGCCCTTGCTCTGAGAACTGCCCCAGGTCGCATCAAGGGCATCCTGAGTTTTACAGCCTTGCCCTAAATCAGGCCCCAGACTTGAAAGCCAACAATCTTGTCTGCATGACAAAGCCGTAGGAAAAGGGGAAAAAAGAAATGACTCAGGCCTTGTCCCTCTAAAACAATTGGACCTACAGCCTATTTCCCTCTAAAAGGAAACAAGAATAAGTCCTGCCTTTCTCAAGGACAGTGTCTCACTCCACTCCTCGACCAATCCCTCATTCTGAACCGATCAAAGGCATTTCCAGCTCCACAAACATTTCGAATGTTGTGTACTGGAGAAAGGCCCAAAGAGATCGCAATGCTTGGGAGTGAGGTCCAAAGAGGTCACAATGCTCAGAGAGGAAAGATCCCCCCCCCTGAGATTCCGCACTATGGGTCCTTCCCAACACTGAGATTCTCGGACAAGAATCGGGGGTTGGGCAGGTGATGACACCTTGCCTGTCCACAGCCTCTCTAGCTTCGTCATTATCATGATGCCTCCGTCAGAATGCACCTGGACATACTGGCGGAAAAGTTGGCAAACCTTGCATCCAACCATAAGTTGTTCCAATGAGGCCAAACGTTTTTGCAGCTCTTTACTACACAGCATTGCCATTCCGAACAAAACAGACTACAGATGCTACAACTCGAGGCATTGATTACATTCCATCTCTCAGATCCCACTTACCCATCTGCCTCTTTTTAGATTCAGCAGGTTAAGTTGCTATCGGATAAAGATTCCACCTTGCCCAATATGGAAATATCTTCATTTCGACCAACAACTGTTTGACGTGACAGTTTTAACAAAGGACAAAAATTGACCATGGTGGCTATCAATATGCCAAAGAATTTTATCCAAGATATGCACCCAAGAGCCACACTGGGCACAGCAGACCGGAAAGTCTCCCCCGTCAAATACGTCTAGAAAAGCACTTTCCGTACACGCTAGCACATATTTCAAGACATGTGCAAGACCCCAGGCAGTGGGCCACATCAGTCAGGCAAAGGGATCTTATAAGAAATAACCAGAGGTCCGTAGAAATGTAGCAAGAACTTCGCGCCGTAATCGCAGGTGTGGTAAAAATTGAGGGCACACTCACACTAATACTTTTGAGTGAATCTCACGACCATAAAGTTAAACGAGAGCAAGTCAAACGACCATAAAGTTAAACGAGAGCAAGTCAAATTTGAGTATATACTTTTCTCTTTTTAAACCACCAGTATATTCCATCCACACCTCTTCTGTACGAGGCAGATTCCCACTAGGGGCCAGGGTTTGCCGAACTGGCAGTACTGCATTGATGATTCAGTTTTCAATGGCACTGCCAGCCATTTTGGTTAGTTTCTTGTGAGCCTTCACTTCTTTCAGAGGTGGTCTCCGATGATTCTCAACTTGGTTGGGGCTGAGCACTGGTGGTTTGAGAAAGGGCAATGGCCTTTGGACATATCCATAGTTAGCAAACTGCAAGTACATTCACGAATTCGCAAGCATAACGACCTCAGAAGACAGGAGACCAGAACCAAAAACCCATCCGAAACGGACAAAATGGACCTTAGGCAATCTACTTTCTGTATTTACATGATTGATAGTTGGCTCGAAATGGGCCCGTGTATGACTAAGGAGCTGATGACTTCGTTGCACCTCTATCTTTAAAATTATTTTCACGATTTGCATGTTCACCCAAGTTATCATGCAAGAAAGACGTTCTTGCATTTTGGCAGTTAGGACATGTCTTGGGCATATTTTCAGTTCTTGTAGGCTGCATAGCGATTTGCCCACCTAATTGGAATTCTCTTTTGCAGAATTAGGACTTCAATTAGCTTGGGGACGATTTTCCGGTCTAATTGCACGCTGCTGCTTACTCGTGCACGCACTTTTCATCACTCTTTTCCCGCGCCTTCGTTCTTAATTGTCAATTGAGTTTCTCTTCCTTCTTCATCCCCAACATGTAACTGTCTCTTCTTCACCTTTTAACGCTCATGGAACTTTCTGTTTTGTTTCTCGCGGAAAGGTCAAAGTGACGTGACAGTGGTCGTTGTGTCCAGTGGCAATCTGTGTAGCATCGACTCTAAACCGCGTGGTGACGTGATTGGTTATCTCTACGGATGGGGCCGTGAGCTGGTGACGGATTGGCGGCATCGATCAGCTAGGCCAGACGACCAGGTGGGGGGCGCAGAGTGTATCGACATCTTCTCATTGCGGTCCAGTATCTCGGATCCGTCGGGCCCGCTACTTCCCTCTCTTCGTTCTTCCCACCGTCCTTGCCGATGAATCGCCTTTCTACCTTCTCTCTCCCCTCTAACCTTCTAACAGTCTGGCCATCCTGGGTCGATCCTCTCCTCTCTTTGGAAATCACGCAGATATACCACCCTCTCGTCCTCGATATCATCCCGATTGGGTTGTACTCGTGGCCGCGAGCTTCTATTTACTGTCAATCAAGGCACATCCAGCATGCTATTACCAGAATCGCAAGGTAGTCTTTCGAAACAAGATCGCTCCGTTCCTAGCGCAACTGTGGCCATCCAATACAACTAGATTGCTGGTGGGGCTTTTCTTCGCTGAGATGGCGCGACTATCACCAACGAAATATTGGTCTTCTTGACATAGATTGTCGTCGATCTGCCTCTACACATCATCTCTTTCAATCCCAGTGATCCGAGTCAAACGGAGCCGGTAACCTTCGAGCAGATGCTAGCACCGACGATTACCTGAAATAGCTACACCGAAAACGTCAATCACTTCCTGGCCCAGCACGATCCAGCCGAATGAACTTTATTGATTTGGAACGCGTCTCCGCTGACAACTATGACCTGGACTACTTACATCCCATAGTTACAACAGGGAAGAACCATCTAACGACGATCACGAACCTATAGCTCTGCACAATCAGCAAGAAGAAGAAGAGGAAGCTGAATCCAAGTCCACCTCCTAGGAGGATGACAACGTAGAAGCAGAGAGTGAGAGCGAGCAGGACCAACCATCAACGAGGGACCTCGTAGTAGTGCGGCAAACAAGCTCGCAACTCGCCATACCAGTCGTTGCCACCTAGAGACCCGAGTTGATTGAGGAAGTGGCTAGCCGCAACAATATCGTAAATCCTCCTCCCGCCGCCACCGGTCTCGCTTAACATCTCCCTCCTCCCAGCTCAAGCTCTGTCCTCGTCCCGTCTTCCTCCGCACTCTTGATTACGTCAATTTCTCTCCAACCTAACACATCGAGCTTCCCCTTGATCACAACATTTTCGCCAGCCAGCTCTTCTACCATCACTGTGCCATGCGCCTCCTCGACAAGTCCAGCCCCATGACACCCCCTCCTTTCCTCTCAATATCCTTCTCTTCAATGTTGCATGGAAGCAGTACCACAACATGTGGTTGTATTGCATCGAACTCTGGACCTTCCCTCCCCTGACCCAATCATGGATTTCCCCGCGCTCACCGGATCCTCGATTACGTCGACATCGACGACCAAGCTTCCCCCCACTTCCTCGATAATGGCCCCAGCATCCTCCTCCTACCCTTCTCATTACGAACAATTGTGCACAGCATCAATGAGCCAGCTAGCTGAATCTAGATGATGCCATCTAGAAGACAACTAGGAGGGCAGCCATAGCAGAGCTGGCCTGCGAGATGCTGGATGGGGCACACGACCGTCCTTGGGTGCACGTGGCATCTGTGTGGGGGATCGAGGTTGTGAGTGAAGCGTGAGACATACATGGTGCTTGAGGCGAACGGCATTGCCCGGGATCTGCTTGTACTTCAGGAAGCTGTTGACGTCACCAGCATCATTGTAGATAGGCTAGATAGGATCTGCCATTCTTAGTCTGGGCGCTGAGCGCCAGATAGGAATTCGACATTGGTTCCTTGTTGATGATGATGAGAGCATTCCAGCATTGTCACTTGTGAGCTTTTGCTGTGCTCTTCTTTGGTTGAATTCTTCTTTTGGTTGGAGGTCAAGACTATCTGGTTTCATGTGTATGATGATGCTTGATTTCTGGAGTTCGCTATTGCTCATTTCCTTTGCACAAAGATGTACAACAGCATTCTTGTTTTTGCTTCTCTTTTTAACTTCACGTATTTTTAAAACATCAAAAACATAAAAACAATTCAAAAAAAAGGAATAGGACACGCACACACACACACACACACACACAAGCACACAACACAATACACAAACACACACATACACACACACACACACATGGACAATCACCTGCACACACATACTTCCAGGTAGGTTTGGTAAGGGCAGGACGAGGCAGGTTGGAGGATGGGGCGGGTGGCGGCAGAGGGGTTGGGGCTCGTAGTGGTTTAGAGGGCTTCCCACTAGGTTTGGGGCCTTGTAGGGGGGGATTAATTTTTTTGTTTTTTTTCTGGTTTTACACGCAGTGCTACTGTCCTTCCCGATCACAGAAAACAACAGCGAACGTGCAGAACACCCTTACACCAACCTGTCCACTGCAACACGAACGTACAGAACACCCTTACACCAACCTGACGCTGTTGCCCTGACAGCAGACAGTTCCTTTATATCTGTTTATCAACATTGAGCTTGTTGTGGACTGGCAGGTGGGGGGTTTCTGGGGTGGGTCGTGCCACTCTGTAACCTAGCAGTTGGGGGCGTGAGGCATGGTAGAGATTGGGCATCGGGGTATAGGGGTGAGGCAGGTAGTCCTGGGCCACTGAAAGGTACCAATGCAGGTGTTTTTTTGGGTCTGAATTCTCTTCTGAGCCAAGGTTCGAAAAACAAAAGCGTCCTTTGAATTTAGCGCTGCATAGATGTCTTGTTTATTCCATTAGCCCCTTCGAGGCTATTTCTTTAGTACTTGGTGTAAGTTGTTCTCAGAATTTTCTCACTTGAATCCAGGCAATGGCCCCAGTGCATTAATACTTGTGTACTTTTATGGGACGCTGGGCCCAGCTCCCAGCAAGTGCTGCTCCCCACGAATAGATTGGAGCATTTTGTCCCAAAACAAGAGGGGAAAAAAAAGGCTTGTTCAAAGAGTGCTGCATATGCAGTGATCCTGTGCGTAGAATCCGGTACCACAGCGCGCGTGAGAGAGAGGGAGTGTGTGTGTGAGAGAGAGAAATAGAAAGAGGGAGAGCCGCAGACGACAGCCATCCGTGAGCATCAACTGTCAGTCGATAGATGCAACTGTGGTCTCATTTTTTGTTTTCTTACGTAGTAACGGTCATGACACATTGTCTGTTTGCATCAAAGCTCGACTTCTGCATTGTTTTCAGCCCCAGACATTACAAAGCACTTGTCAATTTATAGACGCAACTTCTGAATTATTCTGAGACTCCTCAGCCACGTAGCATGGGTCTTGAGTCGTTTGCCTATATAAATCAATCAGACAACAGACATAGTAAAACTCAGATCTGTTATATATTGGTAGATAACACTCATTCGTGTGCATCTCTTGTCAAGGTATAGGTGCAACTGTTCGCCCTGGGTCTGTCTCATTTTCTGTTCCCTATCTAACAAATCACAAAGAGAGAGACAGAGATATGGGGGGAGGCGGGGATGCCTGCAGGCAAATTGATGCACTCGACCAGTGGCCAGGTTGCTGTTCAAAGCACACATGTCCACGTGGTCGCTGCAAGGCACACCACAGCCATTTGTGGTTGGTCACATGAGCTGCATGTAAGGAGGGAGAGAGAGAGAGAGAGAGAGAGAGAGAGAGAGAGAGAGAGAGAGAGAGAGAGAGAGAGAGAGAGAGAGAGAGAGAGAGAGAGAGAGNGAGAGAGAGAGAGAGAGAGAGAGAGAGAGAGAGAGAGAGAGAGAGAGAGAGAGAGAGAAGCAGGGTTATAACAGAAGACAGCAGCTATAGTGGAAATCAGATTTGTTACAGTAGCAGACGACAGCACGCATGAGCACCTAGTTTTCATAGGGCCTCTCCACACCGAAGTGGTCACAGATGCATCCTGCCACTCTTTGCGGGAACAAGCAGTCTACAGAGCAATGGTAGTAACTCGGCTGTCTGTATGCATCAAAGCCATGGCTCCACGTTGTTTTCTGCCTTCGACATTGACATTAATACATACATCTGTAGCCCTCTCTTTATCTTATGTAATTCGTTCCTCAGCTTTAAACCACTAGTACTTGGCCCAGCTATCGGCCGCAGCACTTCCCCGTTAACGCGCAGCGCCTTCAGGGCTTCGGGGTACCAGACCTAAACGGCTGGAAGCGCCAGCCAAAACAATTTCAAAACGGTACGCCCACGCTTCGGCAAACATCGGCGCACAGGGGCATTCCAGGCTCGGGATCGGTAGCTGGGCCAAGTACTGGTGGTTTCACCCCTATTTAAGTCTACATTCCTTCAAACTTCTTGTTAAAGGGTAGAGCCCAGGGCGATGTCAGATGTGTTCCGTACCAGACCTTGTCTACAGTCACGTTTGCACCTGCTTCCATGCCATGACCAGGTTGGCATTGTTTATGTTTTAGTTCTTTGTTTCATTTTGGGGCGGACCATTCTACACTCCTGGAGTGGGGGGAAGCTACGCATCCCGCTGCAGAAGGACTTTGTCTTACAAATCATAAACCCAAGCCTGAAAAGGACCAAACTCATGATTGCCCAGCAATAGAAACGAGCAGTCATCGGACACTGCAATCAAACGAGCAGTCATCGGACACTGCAATCAAACGAGCAGTCATCGGACACTGCAATCAAAACCAATGTTTATCTGGACGTATAACCCAGAAAATACATTAGTCATTTTGTACGCAAGGAATTTCAAGAAGCCACTACCCCAGATAACACGCACATATACCTTTGGTGCTTCCGATCGCAGAAGTGGAGTAATACCGTCCATGAGTGTGCTTCGCCACACCGTCTCTCTCGAAATGGACTCTCTACGTCTGAATTTGGGAGTGGGCAGTTGCCAGTGCGAAATGACAATGGCTTGCTACTCGTCCTATGTGAAGTCGAATCTCAGTTTTTCGGGAAAGTTGGGACCTTCTCCAGCCCACTGTCCAACGTCTCCCAAAACTGCCCTGCTGCAGGCAGGAGGTTTCTAGAGCATTCTGAAACCGCTCTCGGATTCAATCTGACAAGTCCAATTCCATAGCTGGTGTGAACTCCCAAAATTTGATGATTTCGGGAGTGGTGTGCCGAAAACCAAAATGCGCAAAAAGGAGCACGAATCTTCAGCTAGAACACAAGAAGATACACCGTCTCATTTTGTCTTTTGAGAATGTAGTGAGTAGAGGAGGCATGCAAGGTATCTTTGTATACAGCTTATATTTGTCTTTTCTGCATGTAGTGATTAACAGTGTGTTGCCTCACACCCCTCCCAGCACAATTTCACTGTATATCTGCCATTTCTTCAAAATGGACATTTTTATTTTTTTAAACGAAATTGAAGCTGAGTACTTTGACCGAAAACATGTCCAAAATTTTGCCTCCCAAGGGTCGGGTGTTCTTAAAACGCCTGACCCCTGGATGCATCTGTTTTCTGCATCTGTTTTCTCGGTTTCAGATTTTGTTCAAAAACTCAATAAATGTCCGTTTTGACGCAATGGTAGTTGTATATACAGCTATGGACCAGAATCTATACAGAAGTCGTAAGATCAGATAGAAAAATCACAAACAGAGAGCATGTCATCTCACACACATTGCCAATGACTCGTGAAGCCTACCGCTAGATGCCAGCAGCTCGTTGCCGGCTGCCCAGCCGTCTAAACACTGCCCCAGACCATCACACCTTATCCCCGAAAATGAATCCCTCAATAATCATTCTATGGCACTACTTTCCCTGAATAGGAAAGACACGGGAAACAGAATAAGTCGACAAAGACACGGGAAATAGAAAAAGTCAAAAAACAAACAAACTGCAAGGATCAAGGTCCTCAGTAGGCCTATGGGGCTCTGTTTGCAGCCTTATCCGCCCTGTGTGAAGGCGGAGGTGCCTGCCCTCAGTGAAGGCGGGCCTGGCATTTTGCAAGAGGCCCTCGACTGTCAATTTCATATTTGGGGTCCAGGCAGTTGCGACGCGCCAGTTGGTTGAAAGAAACACAGGCCGAGCACCGAAGACATTTCCACGGCCTACCGGGCCTTTCCAAAGAATGCAGGCCCTGGGCGTGATTCACAGCCTCATACAAAGACAGTTGGGCGCCCAACCGAAAGAGGCCCAGCAGCCCAGTAGCTGCTGCATCCAGGCAGCTTCCTGGGGCCTTCCGGAAGCTTCCGGGCCCAGGCCAGCCCAGCCAGGCTGCGAGAGCTGGCCAGCTCTTTTCCATAAAGGAAAGAGCTCTGGCCAGGCAGCGGCATTCAGGCACTCGCATGCTAGCAGCAGCGCTGCTGGAGCAAAGGCTCATGGCTGCTGGCTGGCGCTGAGAGGCGAGGTGCAGCACGTGCGGTCGTGCAGAGGAGGGCGCTGCTGAGGGCAGCGCCATAGCCCAGTCACCATAGCTGGTGGGCTTGGACTACAGTGAAACGCAGGGGTGGTCTTCGGGTGAAACAGAGGACAGACGTGGGTGTATTCAGGGGATAGGTGAAGGATGATGATGATGATGATGATGTGAGGGCACCTACCTTGTATTGGCGATGGTCTGCATGGGCAACATCTTCAAGTACTTCAAGCTGCCGCTGATGTCAACAGTTGCATTGTCTTTTTGTATTCCTTAGTAGCTGTGTAGGAACAGGCTGAGCGCTGAGCGCCAAGTGTGAGTGTAAGGGAACTGGACTCTTGTGTTGAGGGGAAAGAGCTTGCTCTCCATGAACATTGGTTTTCAGTGCTACGAACTTCCATTGGTGTATTATTGGTGCAATGCTGCTCTCTGGACACAATGTGACTAGCTGGCTTTCAATGTGATGGTGTGAACTGGAATTGTCATCTCGCTTTTGCTTATTTTCCTTGCAATTCGGTATCGGAGCTGGTTCATATTGCGCTTCATTGGTTCTTCGCAATAGCTATTGGTGCTTCGCATGCGGTGTGGGGCAGTGACAAGGCATTGGCGTTGAGCGTTAGGCGGCCCAGGGAGCTAAGTGGTGACATACGGCTTGTATGCTGGATGATGAGAACTCGCTGATGTGGCATATTAAGCCAAGGTGGAACCGCATTCTGCTGTTGGTTGTGCTGAGGCAAAGACCAATCATCATAATTGCTCATCAGGTTACCGGTGAGAAATTTGTGATTGGGGGCAGCATTTATGAGGTACGTTGCTCTCTTCCTTATCTACCCTCTGCATCTCTTCTTACCATGAGGAAGTGAGTTCTCTCTTGAGGGTCCTCCCGATGTGAGGTGTCGCGAGCGCTCAACCTTGAGAGTCTACATTCTTCCTGGGCAGCAAGCTGGTGGGAGACGGGTGCAGCCTCCGAAGGGCCCTGGACGAAGCACTCAGGTCACGGTCACCATGCCAACCCGCTGGGACTAGTACACGCATTCTTGGGCTGCAAGTCCTTGGTTCTGCTGCTTGCGCAATAGAGGCTGTGCCCGGCATGCCAGCCTTTTATTAATACTTCTGGTTGGGGACTTGATTGAATCCGGTTGTGATCGTCGTCCTGACTGCGACGTTAAATAATTCCTGAAGAGATGGGGGCTCTCCTGGACTGGCTGGCATATTCGGCACCGACTTAGGGGCGGGTTGGGCCGGATTGCACACCTTCAACAAACACGCTGTTCAACCAGATGCTCAGGAACGTTGACACTAAGTGACTACTCAAGAAGAATACAGGGGAGGGGGGATTCCGGTAACTGTTCACAGAGGCAATCAACTATCAATCTGCAGTCTAGTGTACATCTCCAACAGGAGATGTTATTTTATTTTGGTTATCTAGCTGTGACAGACTTTGCTAACAACTGACAGACAGCTACAGACAGATTAGATCTTTGCTGTAGTGTAATCTGTTCCAAGGTAATCCAAAAATAGAATTAATACATCATGTATGACCTGACATTAGTTGCTAATGTAGGACCTGACATTAGTTGCTAATATATCAACTAACTGTTTCTGTTCCATCCGACTGAGATTAGTTGTGTTTCATAATCGGTTGTGTGTCATGCTAAGGTAGGATTCAGTGTGGATTCTAGTTTAGATCACATACACTGTAGCTCTGAGTGATGCAAGCACTAGTGAGATGTTGCTAGTGGACGACCGTAGGACTACTCGCGAAACTGCTCGTAGTCGACCCTTTACATTCTTGGAGTTTGGTCAAGGAGACGAGAGAAGATTGCGGAGAGAGGCTAGAGAGAGGGCAGTGGCAAGGAGAGCGAGGGCAGCTGATGATACAACCATGGCTACCTCAGCTATGTCGCAAGTCTCTACACAGTCCATTTCTTCAGGAGTCAGTCAAAGTGGCTCTCAGGTTTCCACTAGTCAAATTGCTAGCTTGCAAGTCAACCAGCAAATTCACCTCTATCCTGGTGCAAGGCTCCATGTGCAAGGCCTCTATCCTGGTGGTGGTAGAGACCCACAGGGATTAAGGCTTTGCCTGGCGGGCCACTCCATCTATTGGTGGGGAGCATCACCCGCTGGAAACCGGGTCCAGCGTCCCTTAGATACATCATTCAGAAAGTACATCATTGAAAATGAGCCATTTGCTGGAAACCGGGTCCAGCGTCCCATATGCACTTCTACTCTTCCCAGCCAAAAAAACTACAGCAGGAGCCAGCAAATTCACCTCTCGTCGGAGGACTTAGACATCCGACAAGCAGAAGAACTTCAGGATGAGCTACAGCGACAGTTGGGCGAGACAGCAGGAAGGCTAGACTAGGGAGTAGAATGCAGCAGCTAGGCAGACTGGGAACACTAGATGAGGCAGCTTTAGACCCTGCTGGTCGTGTGCTGCCCAATGCTTTACTTTCGGTAGTCGAAGTGCAGAACGTCCAGCAGAACTGGCTGATTTGGTGGCAGGCCAGAAACAAATCCTGGCTGAACTTCGGGCTCCTCGCACAGCGGCGAGGCAGCCACATTTTGCTGTAGTTTCCCCCGCGAGTGCGGGTCCATCATGGATGCCGCCACACACAAGGCAAACCTTCTCTCCTATATTTGGCATGCACCCTCTAGGTGGTTTAGCAGCAACTAGTGCTCCGGTTCAAAGAGTCTCAACCGTACCATCCATGACAGTGGTCACTACAGTCCCACTGTCAAGCCAGGCCCAGGTTAGTGTGCAACAGCCTCTTTCAGTGGCAATGCAGCCGCTGCACCAAGCCCCTGGGCCCATGCAGCCTATGCAGTGGATGCCCTAGATACCTCTGATGAGTCCTAAGATTTTCTCTGGAGATAGAAAAAGGAGGAACTTGTACACCTGGGTGAGGACTGTGCCTACTTATGTGAGGTACAAGCTCACAAGGCCAGAGCAAAAAGTTGTGGCTGCCTCTTTTCTAGAAGGGTCAGCAGCTCGCTGGTTGAATGGTCTAGTGCAGCAACAGGGCTACGATCAGGATTTCGCTGCCTGGGCACACACTCAAACATTGGAGCAATTTGTACGATCTGTCTACAACAGGTGGCATGCCCCGCAAGGGGCTCAAAAGGCCACCGATCCTATCAACAACCTTTGTTCCCACAGGTTCAAGGATGTTAGAGGGCATATAGACACCGTAGAATGCCTTCTTGAGGTACCTGGTGTGCGTTTTGACCAGCAGGTTCTCCTGAGGGATTACGTAAGGTGCCTACCTGCAAGGGTAAGGACCAAGCTGGTTGACGTGGCCAATGTCGGACAACACACCTTCGCTTCTTTTAGTAAGAAAGCTCTGGACATAGAGGCAAAGCTGGGGTCTGCTCATAAGGCATCTCATAAAGGTAGGAAGAGACTACCTCAGGACTGGAAGAAGAAAGGTCAGTTAATGTTCGTTGACCATGATGGTCAAACGGCAAAGATTGACGAATTCCCAAACCTTAGGATTTGACAGAGCAGGATGGAGCCGACAAAGACTTCCGAAGGGGGAGTCGTGGCGCCCATCAAGGAAAAGGGAATGGGGACCGAGATGAAGAAGGTAGGACGGTCCACAGGTCAAGGAGACCAAGCGACACCCGCATGGGTAAAGCTTGGTTTGGATTACGAGGTGTGAAGGTACCGAGTTGCCAAGGGCACATGCATGAACTGTGGCAACTATGGCCACACGTCCAGGACTTGCCACGGCAAGAAGGTCACCACGAAGGTAGCCTCACCAACGGTGGTGTGTTTATCTTCGAACCCTGGGAGTGCTACTGCGAGCAGCTCACAAGGAAACACCTCGGGCCAGTAGCATCGCTAGTATCCGATACTTGAGTTCCTCCAGGTCCATCCTGCTGACAATGACATCTGAGTCGCGAGGTCGAAGTACGGAAGCGTTAATCTGAACCAGGAACTACTACGGCACTGTGAGTATGCCCTTCGTCAGAATGTATATGGCTTTCAATATAACCAGGTGCATCACCTGTCACCGAGGCTTGTGTCCCTCCAGGTCCATCCTGCTGACAGTGGCATCTAAGTTGCAAAGTCAAAATACGAAAGCGTTAATCTGAACCAGGAACTACTACGGCACTGTGAGTATCCCTTCATCAAAATGTATCTGGCTTTGAATATGGCCAGGTTCATCGCCTGTCACCAAGACTTGTGTTCCTCCAAGTCCATCCTCAGACAATGGCATCTGAGTCGCAAAGTCAAAATACGGAAGCGTTAATCTGAAGCAGGAACTACTACGGCACTGTGAGTATGCCCTTCGTCAGAATGTATCTGGCTGTGAATACGGCCAGGTGAATCGTGTGTCACTGAGACTTGTGTTCCTCCAGGTCCATCCTGCTGTCAATGACATCTAAGTTGCAAAGTTTAGGTACAAGAGCGTTAATCTAAACCAGGAACTACTAGTTCTTTATTCCTCCCACTTTTTATATTCGGCAAAATCTTGAGAAACTCGCCATCCAACACATCTGCTGAAATCGAGCATGAGGCTAGCTTGTCTATAGAGGTCATGTATCAAGGTTTAATTTACGACCGCTTAAAAAAGGATCTCGAGCTCATCCTGTATCGACGGGAGGACTCAAATTGGTGCTAGCGCCGTGACCTGGCCACTGAGAGGACCTGGCCACTGAGAGGAACATACTTCGAATCTTTGTTCGCTTCGCACACAACAGACTTTCTTGAATGCATCTCCTGGCAATTTCGGCCAGGTCCATACCACTATATGTCAAATGTGTGCTAGCTTCGTGACCTGGCTAATGACAGGAGCATACTTCCAATCTTTGCTGGCTTCACACACAACATGCTTTCATGAGGACGTTGCATTCCTTTCCTTAGTGCAAATAAGAACTAAGCACGTCACCTGCCTTACGCCTGAGCAGTAGACACGTGCAACTTCATTTTATTTTATTTTTTTAAGCTATACGTTTTTGTTTTTTTTAAAGCTATACGTGAGCGAAAGGACAACAGATCACATCCTATTTAATAGAAGTTTTGGAATATCTTTTCCATTTGGGACCCAATAAGAGAAGTAAATACAAAGGTTGTGATACGCAACCTCACGCCCCCTCGCAGCTTCCCGTACGGGGTCGCCGATCAGAGTTCTAGGAGGGCCGTGGCCAAGGATTTTTGGCCGTAAGGGTTGAGTCTCCCGAACGGAACAGGAGGCTCTCGTTTCTTGGCCGAGGTTTTTCTCGGAGTCAAACTGTCATCAAGTCCCGCGGGGGTCGGATTACTCCGAAATGATAAAATCAAAAGGGGTTCTGTGAAAATGAATTGCCATCGTGCATCGGGACGGGAAAAGGCATCAAGGGGAGGAGGCAAAAACTCCGGCCGTCATGGGTTCCGGGGATAGGTGGTGGGTTCGAGGCATTCAAGCCTCGGCGTCGAACTCATAGAGCCCACGCAAAAGTTTCCGGGAGGGTAAAGCGGCGTGAGGACTCGCTGACATCTGAATTCGAAATTGCGCGGGCAGCACCCCCACATTACGAGAAAGCTCGAGGAAACGTGTCACTCCCTCGTAACCCAGGACCAGCCGTCGCCACGAACACGAGTCCCCCTGGCGACACCAGCGACAATCAAACTGCGGTCGCCACGCAGCATGAGCGGCCGACCAGGGCAACACCGTTAAACCCGTATAAGGCAATATTAGAGTCGAGGAATCAAAACGATCAATCAACACAAACCCGTTCCCCCTTATCTCACAAGCCCAAGGCGGGTCTTGCCAACTCACTTACTCCGTCCGTCTCAGCGCGCGTCGTACGTCCGCATCGCAGTAGACACTGTCGCCATCTATGATAGGGAAGGTCGGTAGCAAAATGAGACGATCGAAGGTACGTGATGAACTGGGGCAAGATCCCGCGTTCCCGGTCATCCGAATCAACATCGCATCCATACAATCAATCATCGCAACTCTTCTCTCTCAAAAGTGGGTGCGTAGCGGGAGGATGACGAAATCTAAGCTTTCTCCCCTTGGCGGGGGCGTTGACCGTCCGCGCAGACGCAGGCGATTGACGCCACCGGTACGGGGACGAGAAGCCCTAAAAGGCGATGACTGCTAGTTCAAAAGGAAGGCGATTGAAAAGGGAGAGAGAGGGAGAGAGAGAGAGTTACGCCAAGACTGCGCGAGAGCGCAGGAAAGACCGCGGAGGGGAGGGGAACAACCGGATCAACACACTCATTCTCCTAAGCAGACAGTCCCCCAGTTCAGTTTCCCCATCCCCGCCCGGACACATACATGCATGCAATCAACAACCCTTGACAGGACATCTAATCATCCATCGACCTTCAACGTCACTCATGCGCATAACCAGCTCCCCTCACTCGGGGCTTCACACACACAACATGCATATGCAAAGCAGCAATGGAGATAAAAGCGAGTCATTGTACACAAAAATTTCAATTAACTGCCGCCCCCAGGCGCAGCCTTCACAACTTCCCAAGACCATCGACCACCATAGCCACAAGGCCCTGCCGCGGCCGGCGTCCAATCCCCACCACTGCTCAGTCCCTCCGACTGCTTCGCCCCGAGACTACCGCGGGGTCCACCCCACGTCGTCACTCCGCCCCGCCTTGGGCTCGTCGAGCCTGTTCAGCGCCGCGGACTCTCACGCATAGCTCGCTCAGCATTGCAGCCGAGATGAAAAAGAGAGGGAGAGGAAAGGGTTGCCCAAATTTATAGCGCGGGAGGCGCAGGCTAACAACGCGAGGTGCGGGCAGCGCAGGGTGTGATGAGCAGGACAGGAGAGAGAGGTCGGGAGTTAAAGCGTTCGATCCGCAGGATTGCATGGCTACGTGATTGGGGTGTTCATCCAAGTGGTGCGCGGTTTCCCGCTTTCCACATTGATCCGAGCATCCCAACTACGCAGCCAATCACTTCGCGGAGGAAGACGGGGTAAGGATCAAGCTGGCCGTAGGGGAAGACGAAGAGTCCTGCATGGGGAAAACGCGCGCAGCAAGAAAGGAAGATGGCGCGAGGATGCAAAGTAAGAAACGGGAATGCGAGAGGCACGAAGAAACCGAAGCTTGGAAGCCCGCGCAAAAATTCAAAAAGTCCCAACCGCACCCGTTTCTTGTTTTCATACCGCAGCCACTATTCGCCCGCGGGAGTTATTAACCAAACAAAATGAAAAAGCTGTTTCAAAAAGAAAACAAAAGCAAAAAGAAAGAAAAACCCCTTTCTATCCGCGTCCGTACTTCGGGGCTTCCACGGGATTTTTCCTCAAGGATACGGCAAGCCGCGCGGTACGGATCTGAGTTTATCACAAGGTTCATCCAGATGTGTCGTTAATTTTACAATGTGCAACTTTGTATAATCTGCAACTTTTTCTTGTAAACATCCCCCCAACACACTCCACGCAAAACGTTTTTTGTTTTTGCTCTTCCTTTCATTTTGATCGCCAACAAGGGTCTTCATGCCCCTTAAGACTTCTTACAGCCCAGATAGGCAAACATTTTTCCTCAAAATCTATCTCTTACCATCCCCACAGCCCCTGAACTCTACTCTTCTCAGGCTGGTCTTTGGGGGGGTGGGTGGTGGGGGGGGAGGTCATTACGACCCACGGGCCGCCACTAGCTACAGTAATTCTCAGCCAGTAAATAGTCTGCCAGCCCCTACGATAATCTAAACACTTGACGGCTGATTGTCAAAATTTGCTCTCAAAGTGTTTTTGACCGCAATTGCCCCCAGACCTGGATGAATCTTCACTGCAATCACATCCAGAGCTCAGTATAAACAGCTCTGGTGTATGTATATGGTACTTCATGCCCTCAGACATTCTTTAATCTAGGGGCCCCGTTGAACTGTACCCCTTCTCTCGGGACATCAAAAATAACATAAGAACTTAGTAAAAAAGTCCCTCGAGATATCAATCAACACTGGAATGACGTCAAGTAATTTTTTCGTAAATAATTTATTTAGTTAGTTATTTGTTTATTTATTTATTTGTTTATTTATTTATTTGTTTATTTATTTATTTGTTTATTTATTTTTTTGATGTCGAGAAGATTAGCATGGCCCATGCACAAGGATGCCACGCAGAGATCGAGAAATGGTCCAAAAGAAAGGCACGGCTTCGGTCCATAGGCAAAGGTCCGATCGCATGGCGCCACTCAACTCTTTCCTCGCTCAGCCCTTAGTTGCACTGGTCGCCATCCGCAACATTTTGAATGCATCAGGACGAATTTCATATTCAGATTTATTCAACTAGGCCCTTACTCTCAGATTCATTCAACTAGGCCTTACTCTCAGATTCATTCAACTAGGCCCTTACTCTCAAATGGTTCGAACCAACAAGTCCAGCGTGTCCTCCAACCCCTCTTTGTGAGAAAAGCGGGTCAAAAAAGCAGACCGTGGGGGAGACGGGAACAAAGCGGGTCAAAAAAGCAGACCGTGGGGGAGACGGGACATCAACGTAAAATGGAATAATGCAGAGAAGATCAGCATAGCCACCGCAAATCCCAGGATGACACAAATCGAGAAATGGTCCAAGAAGGAAGAAAGGAAAAAGGAATAACGTCCTTCAGGACAACCGTTATAATTGGAAAGACACAGAGAATATTTGCATGGCCCCTGCCACAAGTTTTTTTTTTAATTTAGAAAAAGCTGTCTTCTCCTTGCTCCGGTTTCAGCCATGTCACGGAACATATATTTTACCCTTCACTACCTACCACTACTAAGGCTTTACAGGGGACCCCTGCAAGCATAGCTTCGGTGAAGGGAGGTAAGAACATGTTTGCACCTTTCCCCTAGAGTTTAGCGAGCAGGGTTGGGGCTGCCAATGGGGGTATCACTAACACAAGGACTGAGCATTTGCCTAGTAACAGCATCTTCCTTTTCGTCTTCCCCCACCCCCATCGAGTAACAGTAGTGTCTAAAGCCAACACTTTCCCGACACATCACACACAACCCCACCCTTTAGGGAAGGGTTGGGACTGCCAATGGGGGCCTCGCTAACACCTGGACCGAGCACTTGCCCAGTACCTGTGCCTCCCTTTTCATCTTTCCCCACCCCCATCGAGTACAATAGTACCTAAAGCCAACGCTCAACCACACACCACACACAACCCACTCACATGTGCAAACACATCACACACAATAGTACCTAAAGCCAACACTCAACCACACACCACACACAACCCACTCACATGTGCACCCACACCCGGTCTGTGTTAGTGAGGTCTTCAGCCAAGACAGAGAAGATAAGCATGGGCCCTGCACAAGGTTTCAAGAGTTTAGCGTGCAGTGTTTGTGAGACCAGACATGCAATTGATGTTTGTGAGACCAGACATGCAATTGAAGTGACTGCGAGATACTGGGCTCACCTATAAGGAATGAAGTTAGGTAGGTAGAACTACACATCCGCCTAAGTTGCTGGCGTACATGGCAGCCTGTACACCCCCCTTCCTGTAGTATACGCGGATCCCCTGGCTGCTATTAGGAGAATTGGACACGGATTCTAAGTAATGTTCTGCACACCCCCCTTCCTGATTGAGATTGGTAGTTGTAATTTTGTGCTGGGCTGCGGTAGGGATGGGTCTGGCCGGGAGTGCCTTGCTTAGCCCATTTGGCCGCAGTGAATGATGATGTAAATTCCTGGCTATATGAATGCGAGAGTGACAAACAAATAGCCCCTTTCCCATCTTTGTACGCGGTTCCCGGCATTATACAAGCCGGGAACCAAGCCCAGCGTCTCTCACAAAACCAAACAGCGGCCCCAGCAGAGAGCGGGCCATCATCACCCAGGTTCATAGCCGGAACCGTCTACAGGTGACAACCAATTGGGCTGGATCAGAAGGGAGCGGGGCACCCGAGACGTATCTGTAACTGCCTGAAAAAAATGCAAACACAGTGCCTGCAAAAGAGGATTTTCACAGTAGACCCATCATTTGTCTGCACTTGGAACCAGTGGACAATAACAATTTCTCAAGTTAAAAAGGACAAAAAAACATCTGTGCTAAGCTACCCAGCCAAGCCAGACATAAATAAAAAAATAAAATAAAAACAAATATTTTATAATTGTATTTTTTATTTTAAATTTGGTAAATAATTTTGAACAGACAGTTGCACAAGGGTTTTCATATTTCTAATTAGGTGTCCATTTTGTTAGTGTTTTCAAGATCAGTTTAGAAGTGTACTTCGTTGGATTACGTTCCCTGTAAGTTTTGCCCATGGGTTTGGTAATTCCATGACATCATTGACTATCCGTGGGTAAGACACTATTGATTTTTTGTGTTCGTAGTCGGTAGTGGGTAAGTAGGATGAAACCATTGAATATTTAGTTTATGTGTTGGTTGGTGGTCTGTTATCTAGCTCGGATTTCGCAATATTACGGTTGTTTTGTAATGGTGATTCATAAAAGGGATAGATTAGGATTTCAGTCTTGTTAAATTAGGGAATGTGAACTTTGTTTTAGGGTTAGGATTGGGATCATAGGTTTAGTAACCTTGGTTGGTGGAGATTAGGGTTGTTTGATAATGGTGTTTTGGAGAGGGAATAGAATAGGATTTGACTTTTTTTAAATTAATGAACGCGAATTTTGTTTTAGGGTTGGAATTGGGATCATTGGTTTTTGTAACCATGTGAGGCTGTGACGCCCAACCTCGCGCCCAGCCCCACTTCCTGATGGGGTGGGATGGGGGCCCGGAAGTGCGAAAATGGGGGTGTGCCAAGGATTTTAGGAAAGTGGGGTTGGAGTCCCACGACAAAACTGAGATGTCCTCTGGCAAGCTTCGAGGGTATTAGTGCAAGAGGGCAAGTGCGGGCCGTGCACGGCATTTCTGGTTCCGTGAACAAATAGACCGCCTCTCACACTTGACGAAGAAATGGAAATTGTAGATGTCGTGCAGCGCAAGGCAGATGGCATGCGCAGTGTATCCCAGGGATAAGATTCTAACGAAATCACAACGTTAACAGATCTAGACGCTCTTGCATTCTTGAACAGAGTCCCCTGTCGTCAATCTCAGGCATGTTTCGTATGCCCTAGGCCCGAGAGATGACTCTCTGCACTTGAAAGGAATTGCGATGCAAAATTCCACGAAATTGTAAATGTTCATTGGCTATAATTGTGGCCAGGAGTGGGGATGGGAATTACCATCTCCTCTAACTTCCCCTTTGCGGTCGATCGAGGACCTGATGGACAAGGCGCACGGTATGGGTATCGCGTTGTCTGATCAACTGCTGTCGCCAATCGCTACAAACTTCGGAATCACACGACGAGGGTCTCAGCTGGAGGTTACGTGCCCGTCGTTCAGGCTCCGTTTGGGTTCGGCGAACAAACCCTGAGGCTCGGTACTTGCTGTCTTGCTGGCACTCAGCACAAGGGGTTCGAGGCCAATAGGGAGCGATGGCGTGCCACAGGATGACGGGTTCGAGGCCAATAGTGAGTCGTTCAGACGACGACCCCAAGCTCTGAGAAGACGTGGCTCGTGTGGGACTCGGGAAAGTGGGCCGTGTGAGGAATGGCATCCAATGCCCTTCCTATATCCTAGTCACACACGCGTTCATCTCCTCGTTGGTAGGGGAATCTCGGAGGATCGGGGCATGAGAGAAGAAGCACGCGTTCTTTAGTTCCCAATATTTCCTATATTCAGGGTCCCTCAAACTTTCTGGGTCCATAATGCAAATCCTCCTGTTATTCTGGCGAAAACGTCGTCATAGCCCGCCCGTAGGTCCTGCAGACACGCGTGTAGGCACCGTCCCCTTTCGTACGGGTTTACACGTGCGTCACAGGATCTGTTCGTGGCTATGTGAGGGGTTGGTTCCAGGTGGGCAGGAGTGGGCGCAAGCGAAGGGCGACATGGGTTAGCTTAATTTAGTCAATTGCCAACAACCAATCACGAACCCGTACAATCGCAACCTCCGAATACCCCTATCTGTTCTACCATTATGCATTCATCAAAATAACAAAATTCCCCTCAGACTCATGCATGTTTAGAGACGGTGAGGCTTAGATCGAAAGGAAAAAGGACACGCATTCAAACAGAAACCACTGATCTTGCAAGAAGTTGAAAAAGTGCAATCACGTCGCAGACAGAGAGCGAGAAACTCTGAAGAAAGTACACGCATTCATCGGACTGTCAACCATGCAGGATCGATAGAGAAACAGAAACCACTGATCTTGCAAGAAGTTGAAAAAGTGCAATCAAGTCACAGACAGAGAGCGACAAACTCCGGAGAAAGTACAAGCATCCATCGGACTGTCAACCATGCAGGATTAAATAGTGGGAAACAAATGATGACGCACACCAAAATGCAAAAATAATTCGCAAAGAAAAATCCATAGTTGCCGCAAGAAAATTGGCCATAAGAAATCCAAAATTTATGCAGGAAGGTCGGACGAAAAAGAAACAAAAGGAAAAGACACCATCCCGATCCGTCCCCTCTCCCTCTCTCTTTCCGTTGCTGGCAGTCCATCGCCGCGCATCAACACCACGTTACCGACAGTCCGTCGCCGCGTATCAACACAGAGTTGCCACCCCGCTTGGTCCAAGTATGCAAGCCAGGTTCGATCGTGCGCCACAGTCCATCGCGGCCCCGCACGTCAACCCTTCATACCCGGCACCAACTCGTCGGATCTCCCAACTCTCACACTCACTCACCTTCCAAGCTTGTTCGTTAGCCGACCCTCACTGATCGCGCTAACCTCGAAATTCTTAGAGAGAGAACTAATCACGCTAGCAATTTATAGCGTGCAAGGATATGGGATTAGCCCAAGCGATGAGAAAGAGAAGATAGGAAGTGCCTACGTCTGCACGTCCAGGCCGCCGCACGTGGGATGGAGCCACCCTCCGCACATCGATCCAGGAATGCAAACGTGAGAACCACTTAGAACAAAGGAAGAGAGTGTCCATGCGAAGACGAGGCGAAAAAGAAGGAAACACAAGGCCATCAAGAACAAGAAGATTATAGTTACGATTGCGCCCGCCAAAAACTACAGTTACACATAGGATTAAGGCACCGGTGGAAATCAGAGCCCAGACCCTATCGAGGCACGGTGCGTGCGAGCAAGAAACATGCAGCCAAATTGCAAGGTGCCTAAATTCATAGTCTAAATCCTTATTGCAAAAAAAAATTCCCAAAAAAAAACAATTTCGAGAGCCTGCGGGGGCTCCATATTACTTGGAATTTAAAAAACGAAAATTCCCGTGCGCTGATCCCGCCAAAATTCCTAGTGCTCAGAACAGAGCAAGAAAGAAGCTATGGCAACCGTTATTTCTTGCGCTTGCTAGGGCGCGGTTGTGACGCCCAAACCTCACGCCCAGCGCAACTTCCTAATCAGAGTGGGGTGTGGGCCTAAAAGTGCGAAAAGGGGTGTGCAAGGGATTTTTGGGAAAGTGGGGGTGGAGTCCAAGGTCAGAACTGAGATCTCATGTGGCAGAGTTTTTCGAGGGCACGTGTGCAATTTGGCATAGAGGGCGGGCCGCGTTTGGTCATAAGGCAGATGGCATGCGCAGGTCATTCAAGGCCGCTCGATCCGTCCGTTTTGATGACGGCAATTCGTCGAAAGGTCCATTTGGGGTGGGTGTGATCCTGATGAGTCAGGTCGTCGATTGTCGCCACGTGGCTCCGGTCATCGCACGTTCAGGTTGGGCCCTCGGGTTCCCGGGGCTTTGTGGTTGCCGCGTCTTCGCCAATTTCCGCAGGGCATGCGGGGCCAGTATGGGGCTATGGAGTTCCATGGCACGACCTTGAGTTGATGGTACAGGAGAAGAAGACGGAAGGGAGGGAAGTTAGTGGAGATAACAGCAGAACCGGGGGAAATCAAAGCACTAGGGATTGCTGGTTGTGGCACAGCGAAACTCCCTAGGACAGTCGATTCTCTGTTAAGCAGGGGAACCTCTATCGAAACTCTTCTATCCAAGGAGTGAAGTACTCCGGGTCCCACGACGAATCTGAGCTCCCAGAGCGTGTCATTATGTCATCGTAGGGCCACAAAATTCATAAGGGCGTGTTTTGGTCGGTTGCGAGCACCGCATGTGAGTACGTGTAGGCCACGCGAGTTGAATCACACTTACAATGTTCCCACGGGATGATTGCTTCGTCGCCGACGCAGGATGGCCACATCCAATCAAGCAATATACCCGCAATCGTTAACCTTTTCATGCGTAGGTGGTTGTAAATCGTCGCGTGTGGACACATGTAAGTGCGCAGATCAGATCGCACTTTCGCGCATCCCTGCGAGGCGTTCGCTGGTTTCTGGGCAAACAGCTACACGATCATCTAATCACTCCGTAATTTCTGAGCATGCAAGATACAAATCACAACAGCTCAATGAAGGGATAGACAAGAACATGAACAGTATTGATGACTACGCAAAATTCCTACCCTACTCATGAGTGCATCAAGACGATAAGCAAAGGCAAAGATCAGGCGTAAGGGAAGCAAACGGACACAACATCAGAGATTGAAATCGCAAAAAAACAAGTGTGGCCGAAAGAAAAACAAGCCAAGATTCCGAAAACAAAAACAAGCCAATCGCCCTGATCCCAAATCAAAATTTATATACACCAGTAGAGAGGGAGAAAAGACAAAAGAAACAGCAAATCCGCGTCCATCAACCTCAGCTCCCTCTCTCTCTCTCTCTCCGATGCGGACAGTCCCTCACGCAACAACCCACGAAGCCGTCACCCCGCTGAGTCCTCCCGCACCCGTCAGGTTCACTTGCGCCCACAGTCCGTCATGGCCCGTGTCACCCATGCGTCTGGGATCAGCTCGTCGAGTCGCCCGATTCCCACTTCAACTCACTTCTTACTTCACTCGTGAGCCAACCCTCACTGATCGCACTACCCCGAGCTTCCAACAGCTGGTTAAGAGAGCTAACTAATCGCGCAGCCGGAATTTATAGTGTGCATGCTTGTGCGAGGAACACGGAATTACAGGGACTAAGAAGGAACGCCTACGTCCTGCATGGCCAGATTGCGGCAAAGGGGACGTAGCCGCTCTCCACGCATCGGTTCAATCATGCAAACCGTGGCTACCAAGACGCAGCAAAAAGAAAGAGAAGGGCGGGAAAAAGCACAACAAGAAAGATACAATTACAATAACCCGCCCAAAATTACAGTGACACACACAATTAAATGCGCCGACTAATCAGAGTTTCGTTGCAGCCGCATCAAGAAGCGCGTAAGCAAAAAGCGCCGCGCTGCAAAAGAGAATCCTATTTGCAAAAATTCCTACATTCCTATCTAATACAAAAAAGGCGAAAAGCACAAGCTCCGAAAGAAAAGTCCCAAATTCTGAGAGCCATCGGGGCTCGACAAGATTCGAAAAAGAATTCAAAATGAAAATCTAAAAAGAACGAAGCAAACTTCCCGCGCGATGTCCGCGCCCAAAAGTCCAAAATCGAAACAAAATAGCGACATCAACAGTTATTAATCACGCGCACGGCGGCGCGCCGCAGACACAGCCAATCAATCAATCGATCGTCCCTGGACTCACCCGGCCCTGAACCCACCCATCCGAAAAGAAGCGACACAAAAAGGCGAAGAAGCGAGGACACTGATGCAATTTCATTCCAATCCCGATCTCCCGTAGTTGGCCCATCCTTCCCAGCTTAGGTCCCCTCATTGCTATCGCGCAGAAAATCGTACGGTGCAGAAATCAGTTCGTCACACAGTCACTCAATCATCGGAGCGGGGCTTTCTCGGCGCCCGCCCAACGAATTCCAACAAAAACGAAAAAGAAGCGAGGGCATCCATGCAACTTGCCCAACCGATCCCCGCTTAGTCCCGCCACCCATCAAAGCCCTCCCGTTTCCCACGCAGGAAGTTGCGCAGTTACAGAAACTAGTTCGTCACAAGGCTGTGGTGGGGATAGGTTTAGCCGGGAGTGCCTTACTTAGCCCGTTTGACCACAGCAAATGATGTAAGGGACACCTGGCCCATTTCCCGGATATATGAATATGAATTGTGTTCTTCCAAAAAAAAAAAAAAAAAAAAAAAAAATTGTTCAGTTTATTATTCGACATAACATAGTTTCAGATTTTTTGGAGTTTTTTCTTTGCTAGGACTTTATCTGGTCCTTGCACGGGCTGGCCACCCAGGACCCGAGCGGCCCGGCTGGTAGCCTAGTATCTGTGGTAAAGGTAAAAAACAGATATTGGTTTCTGGCTCTCTAGGACTTTGGCCCCTCTCACAGCCTACCCAACTTGGACCAATAGACAATCCATGCCCCCAACAAAAAAAAAGGGTCTACCTGGCATTTCTGGCCTGGACAGCCTTTCAGGCCTTTATTTATTTAGCATTATAGGCGAGGCACAGCCACTGGCCCATGTATCGCCCACCTGCAGGTCAGGAAGCCCCCACATGTTCCCTTGTTGGGGGCTTGAACTCGGGCTTGCTTGTGAAGGGTTCCCCGTAATACCACAATGATAAAAAACGATGTCTGTGGTAAAGGGTACAGACAATCACAGACCTGGGCCCCTTTCCCAGCCGGTCCCACTTGGAGCCAATAGACAATCACACCATCTCAAATTTCAAAAACAAGGAAGAAGAAGAAGAAGAAGAAGAGAGAACAGAAACGAACTTTTCATCATCTGCAAAGGTTTACTGTTCCGCAATTAAAAGCAGGAAGCATGGTAGCATTTGCACAGTACGCTTTCTTTTTTTCTTTTTTTTTTTTTAGGGGGAATTGGATGACAATCCTAAATAATTTCTGGGCCACCAAAAAGCCTAGCTCAGTTTGTATACCTATAGAACTGTTGCAATACAGACGGATATTTACCCAAAATAATTCTGAACTACCTGGGGGCGGTCACCTGAATAACCATAACTTCATAATCTTTTCTTGGAAAAACGTATACAGATTGGGCCTCCGTGGTGCATAGTACTGCATACTTTCTTTTATTATTATCACAATTATTATTATTACTATATTACTATTATTGTTATTATGATTATTATTATTACTGTTTTTGACCCATTGCTCTTGTCTAGTGGTTCAAGGTTTAATACCCCTATAAAATAAGGACAGTGGGGTATCCGTCACACCAACCGTTTTCCAATTGTATCTGAACCTTTTCTGCACCTCCACATGCCCAATTGTATCTCTTAACTGACCGCTACCCATTCCAAAGGACAGTCAGGAAAAGAAAAGAAAAATCGATCCACAAAGTAACGATCATTAGCTCAGAGCACAAAAGTTACAATTGAAAGTGGCAATCTATCAAAACTTGGACAGACCCGTTAGGGACTTGTCCTCAACTGCAAGGCAAGAATCTCCATGCTATACTGGAAGTGAACGTTCAGAGGTCGCGGCTGTCATGGAACTAACTTACCACTGACAACCACAGAGAGCAAATGCCAGCTCGCGCGAGAGCACACACGCGCACACACGCGCACACACACACACACGCACACACACACTGGGCAACGTGGTGATTCCATATCCATCAGTCCAATGCATCCTGGGCAGACTGTCTGGGTTGAACCTCCTGACAAGTTGGTGAAAGTAGAACAAAGCAGTCTGGCAGAGTCACGCTTTTTCTGTGAAGTTTTTTATGGCGAACATGAGACCACACACACACGCTCATTGGCGTGGAGAGGCTCAGAGAGAGAGAGAGAGAGAAGAGAGAAAAGAGAGTTGAAACAGCTTGACAGAGAATCATGACGACCATCAAAATCAAAGGCTTACCTGTACACTTCAGGCAGGCAGGCAGACGAATGGGTCAGGAGGAATGACAAGAGGGGTTGAAGTACCTCTCACATGCCGCGTGCCATGTCTTCGTGAACATAAATCTAACGTATTGTGTTGAGGGGAGGCTTGTAATCATCTCCCCAGTGATGGTGGGAGGCTTGTGATCATCAACAACCAGTGATGTCCTCCTCTCTTCCCCCCCCCCCCCCCCCT
>BFEA01000056.1:2524086-2560701 GCA_003427395.1 Chara braunii
CCAAAAAAAAAAAAAAAATCGGGTCACCGAATTCCATTCTGCTAATTCCCTCAGAACTTTCCGAAAGTGTTTCTACATTTAGTTCAGGTCAGCATAATATCCGACGTTCAATTCCAAAATAAACACTTCTGAAAAAGAAAGAAAAAAAACAAGGATTTTCTGTCGCGTCTACATAGTAGGAAGAGTTCCTTTTGCCCTATTTTGCCACACTTCGCTTCACATCGGATGATTCTAAGCCTGTTTTTTTAATATCGAACCTTCTTTTTTGTACCAAACAATGTCTCGATCTGATAAATAAATCGCTGCCTCTCCTCTCCCAGACAGCCAAATTGTGGCCAAAAAAGTCTTATCCCCTGCAGCCTGAACCGTTAAGCTTGAGCTCGGCGAGCCCAAGATAAACCCAGAAAGGGGCTACAATTTGATCACTTCAGGGTGTTGCTGATAGATTGCGCAATACTTCCTTTCCGTCGGATTTCGTTCCGCAAATTGCATGTCAACAGAATACTCGGCGTTCTATGCCTCTGCTTTCATTGCTAACATGATTGGTCGTTTTCGTCCGGTGGACTGCTGAAATGATTAATTTTATTTGATGTATACATTTGAAAGATTTGACGTGTAGATTTGATTGATTTGGTGATTTGATTGATTTAGTTCATTTATATATGCCGATTCTATGGATCTGTTGCTGTTGGATTACAATTGATTTGACTCATTTGTTCGACTTCAGATATTCGATTGATTTCGTTCCTTTCGTTGATTTCTTTTTGGATGATTTCGTTGATTTCCTTGATTTTATTTTGGTTGATGCATTTGGCATGGGGATTACAAGGAATTTCAACAATCCAAGAGTGCGAGAATCCAGTAATGAGCTCATCTCGCACTTTCAGCTGAATGAAATCGATGGCCTCGCCAGGATCACTCACAGCTACGATTGATTCAATGGCTGCTGTAGATTGAGCAGACCAAAGCTAAGCAGCGGCGGTTATGTAAATTGACTAGTCGACTTCATGGCACACACGTGCGACTCTTGACAAGCAGATACAAGTTAGGTTACAGCAATGGCGTTTCTGTTACGACTTAGTCCTTTAGACCGACTGATTGGATCGATCGCTTGATTACCTATAGCCACTCGTTAGATTCAATCAACCTCTGTTTAACTCCACTCACTCGTTAGATCATCTTCACTTGTCACATTATCTTCACTTGTCACATCATCTTCACTTGTCACATCATCTTCGCTGGTCAGATCATCCTCACTGGTCAGATCTATTGACGACGTTAATATCTTTTGACTATTGGCGATGCAATCTATTGCCTATCGACAGTGCGATCCATTGCCTATTGAAGGTACGGTCTCTTGAATCGAATTACCCATTGAAGGTGAGATCTATAGCATGCAATTGTCTAGTGACGGTGCAATCTATAGGATCCAATTGTCCATTGACGGTGTGTTCCATTGGATCGAATTATATCGATTATTTATGAAAACTGCGATTTGAGATTCATTGCCGGTTCGATCATTTATTGACGGTGACATCTATCGACGATGCTATCTATTGACCGGTTCGATTTATTACTAACGGTGAGATCTATATTGACGATGAGATGTATTGTTCCTTCATGTGCAAAAGCGAGTCATCGATTACATGTATAAACAAAGGAAATACGAAAAAAATAAGTAAACAACTGCGGGACATACCGACACACGTAGACTAAATATGAAGGACAGAAAGAAGAATGATTGACCATACGCGGAACATACCCCAGGACTATCGGGAATGCATCTGACAACAATCACGCGCATACTCAGTCGAAAAATACGGAGTGATCACAAGTCTTAATGCATAACTCATTTCTTCCACACAAATGAAAAAACAAAGCGTAAGAAGGTTTCCCGACGCGAACCTTCTCATTTCCATCTGCGTACGTGCGTACGTTGACGGGCTTCGAGCCCTCGATCTCATCAACCGAACTTAATGAGCCATCAGAAGATGCGATCCGAAAACCTTTGGACAAATTATGGGCCTGCTCCTATCCGCCCAGTCCGGAAATCAAACCCCCCTCACCTTCAAAGTGATGTTTCGCTAGAGAACGTAAGGGAAAGCAAAGAGTTTCATTCACGATTCAGCGCTACCGGTAGTCAATCCCTCGCCCCACGTCGACCACCAACCTTTACAGGAGTTCAATTCCCGCTCACTCCAGTGGGGTTCGAACTCTCGGTTCGAAGTTCAATGTCAGTTATATCAAACGCTCACTCGAGCAGCGAGGTTCGGACTCCGATGCCATGCCAGTTAGATCCGAGTGCTGGTTTTAGCCGCAGTTGCTGTCGAGTCGGCCTGGTTACTACTCTAGGCAGAGTTTAAAATACAACACAGGTCCGGAGTAAGAACTGATTCCAATTCCAGTTCCAATCCTAGTTCCAGTTCCAGTTCCGGTTCCAGTTCCAACTGCGTTCACACTGCGTTCCAATTACGACCCGCTTCAAAAAAAAAAACAAATTCGAGTTCGATCCCACAATTGAGCCTCAGTAGCGATCGATCCAACTACCGTCTTCACCCGAATGGAACGCCTGGTCATTGGGCAAGGTAAATGAAGAATTAAGCTTAATATGTTGAAAAGTCGTTAATGAATTAGATTAAAAAAAAATGAAATGATGAAGTTGAAAAACAATTCATTTATAAAATATATATAATATATATATTAGATTTCATATGTGCAAAACGCGAGTGAATCTTTTGCTAGAACACGCAAAGATACACCTCCATGATTTTTCTCTTTTGAGCACGTCGAGAGTGGTGGAGCGAGGCCCATTATCGCTGCATCTGGATTGGAAGTTGCCCCATTATCTATAACGACCGAGCGTCGTATTCCGTTGAAGACAGCAGATTTGAGCGAGTATCGAATACGATTCAGGTTCGAGCGTCTAAGGGAGAAATTGGTCCCAGCTCCCTTTCTAGTTCGAGTTCTAACTGAATCCAATCCAGTTCAACTACCGAGGTGAGAGTTGGATACGAGTTCGATCCCACTGCGCTTCATTTCAACTTTGTATGTCGAATCAAACTCGACGAGAGTGCGAGCGTGCATTCTCATACGGAAGCGCTGCTTACCCAAAATCAACAAACCATATTAAAAAAAAAAATGTTATTAGTAAGCAGAATGCCCAGTAGGAAGTCCCGTTTGTCGTCGGTTCGTACTCGTTCGAATATGGTTTGACTTCGGGTCGATAGAGAAGGGAGAAGAAATCAGGTTGGAAGCATTGGCCATGCATATGCTTCTGAACACGTCTAAAGAGAAAGAACAACGTATAACATCACGTGTTCACTTCCGTCTACGCGACCGGCTGGTCTTCGGAGAAAGAACAACGTACGACATTACGTGTTCGCTTCCCTCCCTACGTGATCGGCTGCGCTCTGGCCCTCCTCACGAGGCAAAACCTCTCCCAACCTTCCGGCTCGATAAACATTCGAGTTCAGCTAACTACAAACTCATTCTCGTTCTGTTTTCGCTTTCTCCTTCCTTTGGTTCTCGCTTGTGCTTCGTGCTCGTTGATAATACGAGCCGATTGTTTACCGCAGTTTCTGTTTCATTTGGTTCTCGCTTGTGCTTTCTGGTTCTTGGTTCTCTGTTTTCTATCCTTGCCCAAGAGTCACGCCGATCGTCAGACTGTATCGTTCTGATTTTAACGGATGTACCGAAGGACACGACGCTGCCACTGCGTTTCGAGTTGAGATCTCAGCCCAGTTCTTTAATGAACACGCAGTTTCGCGCAGAGCTATCATCCTCAAATCTGTTCGAACTGGGTTCGAACTGGTTGAACTTGATGGAAGTTAAACCTGCCGGTAGTTCAAACTCAAACCAGTTCGAAGTAGATAGGTTGCGTTCAAACTCAAACCCAGTCCAAATCTGTTCGAACTGAGTTTGAGTTTGAACTAACGGTAGGTTCACCTTCTATCACGTTCAACGAGGCCGTCATCCTCAAATCGGTCTGCACAGCATTCGAGCTGGGTTCGGACTGGGCTCGGACTGGGTTAGAACTGGGTTCGGACTGGGTTTAGACTGGGTTCGGACTGATTTTAGACTGGGTTCGGACTGGGTTTAGACTGGGTTCGGACTGAGTTCGGACTAGGTTCGGACTGGGTTCGGACTGGGTTCGGACTGGGTTGCGGACTGGGTTGCGGACTGGGTTCGGACTGGGTTCGGACTGGGTTCCGGACTGGGTTCCGGACTGGGTTCGGACTGGGTTCGGACTGGGTTCGGACTGGGTTCGGACTTTGATCCCAGTTCCGATCAAATTCAACGAGGTTCTACAATAAAGACTCGTCTAAGTTTCGATTCGACCTCACTATTTTCGAATTTCTTTCGAGTGTCGGACTGGACTCGGACTGGGCTCGGGCCGGGTTAGAACTTGGTTCGGACTGCATTCGGACTGTGTTCGGACTGTATTCGGACTGCGTTCGGATTGGGTTCGCATTAGATTGGACTTCGATTCCAGTTCGATCAAGTATAACGAGGTTCTAATTCGAGGTGGTTCATCTGAGTTTCGATTCGAGTTCACTATTTTTAGATGAGGCACGAGGTTCGACATTAAGCATTCGTTTAAGTTCCGATTCAAGCTCACTATTTTAGATGAGGCAACGGTGAATTTCTTTTTTCTGGTGTCGCTACCGGTAATTATTTGATTGTGTTAGCAGACTCATCCTATCCGAATTCGATAATTGGAACTTCTGACCAGTCTCCTTTGATCGGTTCATGATTGATTCCAAATCGATCATTGATCGATTCCAATTTCAGATTCGACAACCCCTATCACCGTTGGGAGCCAGTCTGAAAACCAATAGTTTCAACAAACTCTGTGAAAGGGCGCACTTGAAGCCGATGTGTACAACCCATTCTTTCCACATCCGTCATTTTGAATACGAATCCAATCGATTCATATCTACAGAAGACATCCCATGCTTTTCACGTACGTCACTCCGAATACGAATTCGATCGACTCATATTTACTAAACACGCTCTATTTCTCTTTCCAATGATCGTTCTATCAGACTCGATCCGCTTCTATTTGTGGGTCAACTTCATTTGCTGTCATGAACGTGTCGACTAAGCATGACCGACCCGCAGCTCTCTGCCGATCCCGACTCAAACGACTTCGATACCAAGCCAAGCCTTTGTTTTTGAAACGCGAGGTCCCTTGCGCAAGCCAAGACTTTTTTTTTTTTTTTTTTTTCAATGACCATTTCTCGATTCATGCGTGTCATCCTCGCGCAGGCGCCATGCTAATTTTCTCTCTATCGTTCCAATTTCAACGGATGTCCCGAAGGACATGCGCAGCCAAGCCTTGCTAATCACTCGCAGCCTCATCACTCCAATCCGCTCGTTGGTGCTATCTGCCCCTCTGACAGAGGCGTACACGCGCGCCTACTCTGAGCGGAGTCATTCTTTCCTCTCCGTTTCCACACCCCCCCCCCCCCCCCGTTCCTCTGCCCCCTCCTTTCTCTCCCCCCCGTTCTTTTCCCGCGTCTCTTTCTCACTCTATGGCCCAGTTCCTTTTTCACGGCCGACTTCTCCAACCGATTTGTGATCGCTGGTGGTCCTTCCCGTCCCGTGCAGCCCGTGCAGCCACGTGGCTACACTGTACATTCACTCCCACCTCATAACCATCTCAAGTACCCGTGCGGCACGGCAACGTAGCTACTGTTGTCCAACCTATCACCGCTGCCTCCTTTCCTAGTGCCGTCACAAGGCACACTCATTTCGATCCGGCCACCCCTGAAAGTGAAGACACATGACGTGCTGCTCCCCACTAATGGGCTGGAGCATTTCCCAACATCAAGGGAGAAAGGAAAAAACAAGAAAGTCAAGACAAATCCATATGCATCTTGACCAACCAGGTATTCCCCACAGAGCGCTCACCCGGCCCCCACCTGCCATCCACCGCCTGCCCTGGACAACTACGCCCCTTCCCAAAACAAAAAAAAACAAAAAAACAAAAAACTACGCGCCTGCCCGAGAGATACCCTGGCAGCCAGGCTAGCTCAAGCAAAGCCTTGCTAGTCGCTCGCAGCGTCGGGCAGCCAATCCGCGCGTTCAGGCTTAAGCACAGCCAGTCGCCGAGCCAGATCACTCTTTCTTCTTTTCATTTTTCAAGTGGGGATCGGGACGAACTCCCTCAGTTACAAACAATGCAAAATTAGAATTAACAAAATAAAAAACAAGGCAAAGCTCACTGCACGAATCAGTCACTGCACATGCAGCTGCAAATCTTACAGCGCGCCAAATATCACAACACCTACCCCTGCGTGCCCCCCCTCTTCCGCCGCGCCGTGCAGCTATCTTCTATTTCTTCCTTTTCCCTTTTTGCTTATATCTATTATATATATGTATATTTCTTACTTTTCCCTTTTTGCTTATATCTATATATATACACATATGTATATCGTTTCCCTCTTGGGGCTGTTACCACAATCAGGCTAGCTTCCACACGTCCTCGCCCATTCAAAACCCCGACCGAATAAGCCAGCGATCATCGCCACACTCCACTCCTCCCCTCACAGGGCTTGTCCCCCTACCCTGCTGATCACAACTCTCAGCAGCTGCATATGCTAACTCCACCTACAAAGCAGGACTACCATCTTCCTCCGAACAGCGCGCAACCTGATAATGAATGTATACAAGCTACTTCTACAATCCAGTACAGCCAAAATGATGGTGCGTTGTGCTCGGGGGAAGACGGTAGTCCAAGACGCGTGCTGAAGTAGAAAAATCAGAAAATAAAAAAAGAATGGCCCCGATGACCATTAAAGAAAAGGGGTAGGGGAACAGGCAGAAGCTAGGTTAGAACAAAGAAAGGAGAGCACAGGAAAGTTGAGGAGAAAACAGTGCAACTACGTACGTCATATTGCGGCAAGAGAGAGCCTGAGGGCATACTCACACGGGACTTTTCATCGTACAATCTGGACGTGATTGCACTCAGATTCATCCACATCTGGCAGTAACGACAGGCAGATACATGACACGGCGAAAAGCCGGCAGGCCGGCCACAGTTAAACGAAGGCGCACCACTCAGAGGGAACACAAGAGTAGACAAGCGAACGGGAGAAAGAGCAAGAACAAGAAAAAATTAGCACAGTGCAAAGATCCCTGCCTACGCCAGGGGCAAAAAAAAGCGAGAGGAGAGGAGAGAGGAGTAGATGACAGGAGTGGAGAGCAGAGGAGAGAAGAGAAGAGGAGAATGTCCGTATACAGGACGTGCAATGGGAAGGAGAGCATCAGGGAAGACGTAATCGGCGACAAGGACACAAGCGGGCGGAAGCGAAACCAGGCCACGAGCATTACGTGGCCAAGTGTGGCCGAGTGCAAGCCAGTGCGCCATCTTCCTGCGAAAATAACGCACACCCATCATGAGGGTATCGGACCGGAAATCTCACCTGTATATTCAAGATCAGGATGCCTTCTGCTCGCGGGAAGACGGTAGCGCGGTTATGTGTGGGCAGTGCAGATAAAGTACGGACTGGGTAGAGTAGTATACAACAATCTCGACGGTAATGATTGGTTGCTGATCTGTTGAAATTTCGACAGTGTTCACTGATCTCTGGAGATTCCCTGAGGTCCTTCGGATCCGGAATGAATGCCTATGAAGCAAATACCATAGCTGCATAGTGCGGCCAAGTGCAGCCTAAGTGTTGCCAAACTTGCCTAAGGGCATACTCACACTAGCACTTCGTTACTTATTTCTGGACGGAATTGCGGCCAGATGCATACAGATCCGACCGTAGATGCGATCAGATACATTTACTATATGTCAACTGTGAGTACGCCCTAAGTACGGCCAAGTGCGCCCAAGCGTGCCTACGTGCGCCCAAGCGTGGCAATGTCGCCCAAACGTGCCTACGTGCGGCCAAAATGTGGCCAAGTGTAGCAGTGTGGTCTAGTGCGGCCAAGGGCGTCGCTGTACTATTCTCGAAAATTTCAAAACGAGAGTGAATCTTCCGCTAGAATATGGAAAGATACACGGCCATGATTTTTGTCTCTTGCGCATGTAGAGAGTAGTGCAGCGAAGCCCCAAGTGTGCTCAGCAGCAGTCGAGTTGCCAAGGGAGTGCGACGTAAGCTCAAAGAGACGAAGAGAAGGTGGCCACAAGCAATAAGCATCTGATTCTAAGGGAGAAATTCGGTCACGCCTGGATCGTGTGCAGATAGAGGAGCTAACCTGCAGACACCGATCCATTCAATCGCCAGTGCCAACGTGTGATCGGATCTACCCAACTTCCCCGTCCCCCAGATCGCCCTCTCTTTCTGCCGTCCGGGTACTGTTACGCTTGCAACAAAACGGCACTACGGTTTCCCCACAGCATTCGCATTCCGAGGACAACGTGGAGGGTATTTGGTTGGGCGGAGGGTGGGGGAGGGGGGCAGGGAAGTACGGAGATCGAGTCCTGACAAAGGATGGGAGAGGAGAGGAGGATGGGAGAGGAGAGGAGAAACAGGGACACAAAAGAAAGGGCAAAAGATTGAAAAGACAAACGGAAATGCGGTCGAGAGCTGCAGAAGACTAAGTTGCGCCTTTACGGGCAAAGCGTGGAAACGCGCTGGAGGTTAAGACACATCGTTTGTGTCGAGAGACCTCCCGCTTATCCCCCCCTCCACCCCTCCTTCCCTCCCTGCCGCCATCGGTGGATAGATGGATAGATCTGAGACGAACAAGAAGATGAAAAGAAGATGGTGAAAGATCGTCGTGAACAATAATACTAAAAACAGCAGCCATAGACAGCTTCTCGCACATGCTTCAACAGATAGACATTACGTCTCCTTATGTACTGTCCTCAGTAAGAAAAGAAAGGAGAAGATCGTGAAGAAGAGGAATAATAAAAACAGCAACCATAGACAGCTTCTCGCACATGCTTCAACAGATAGACATTACGTCTCCGCACGCAGACGAAAAAAGAAAAGAAAGGCAGACGATCGTGTAGAAGAGGAATAATGAAAACAGCAGTTATAGACAGCTTCTCGCACGTGCTTCAACAGATAGACATTACGTCCCCGCATGCACTGTTCTCAGTCAGAAGAAAAGACAAAAAAAAGGAAGAAGATCATGAAGAAGAGGAATCGTGAAAACAGCGGCCATAGACTGTTTCTCGCACATAACTCAGCAAATAAAAACACGACGTCTCCGCAAGCAAGCTGCGAAACAAGAAGAAGACGAGACTGACGAACAGGAGAGATATATAAGGCGAAGACGAAGAAGCAAAGACACCGAAGAAGAGAGAAAGAAGAAGGACGAGACGGAGGAGAAGGAAAAGGACTGATCAACGGACGACAACTGTTCAGGGAATGGTTTTGTTCGGACACGACAAAACGAGAGGCCACTTTTAATATTGCAAATACATTGACGAGGAGATCGGACAGGCATTGGCCTCGATTGACCACCAAAGGAAAAGAACTAAAAACAAAATGAAGAGAGCACCAGGTGCGGAGAGAAGCAGAATCGGGGGAGATCAACAATGCTTTGCGAAACTTACCTATGGGACGAAGACACAAAAATCGAGCAGGAGAGGCGCTTGTTGAAGCCTTTTAAAAAAAGAAGGTGAGGACGCTCGATCATCCCCCAATAGCCGGACGCTCGCGGACGTTTCTCAGAAGACAGAAAATCAGAGGAAGAAGAAGATAAGATTCTTTCTCCAAGCAATGGCTGCAAGAAAAAATAAAAACCCATCTGTTATAAAAAAAAAAAAAACAGAAAATCAGAGGAAGAAGAAAAGATTCTTTTTCCAAGCAATGGCTGCAAGAAAAAATAAAACCCATTTGCTGAAAAAAAAAAAAAAAAAAAAAAAAAAAAAGCTCGATAAATTGAATAGGAAGTATTGGGGGGACTGTTTGCAACAAAAACCCTTAACTGCAAGAAAAATAAAAGTCGATAAATTTAATAGGAAGCATTGGGGGGACTTTGCAGCAAAAACCCTTACCTATAATACGGCAGTGGTCGCAGTAAAGACGTTTAGTTTCTTCGATTCGTTCCTCAAAAATGTAGAGCTTGAAGTTGTTATCTTGATCACCCTCGAGACTGATTGTCCAAGCCGACACTCCTTCGGGAAGAAAAAGAGACGGATCGGAGGTGACGTTCACGGCAAACTCGTAAAGAAGAGACCGGATGTTCGTGCGGAAGGGGCCGCTAAATTCCGCCGGGTAGCCTTCCTCACCAAACCTCCCCACTGGAAAGCTTGGCGCTACCCGATGCTTCCTTCGCATGCCCCGTGCTCCCACCATATCCCCTATCATCCTACCACACACACCACCTGATGGTCATGGAGTGCCCGCTCTTTGCACCACGCCTACCCCAAACACCGCCGTCTCATATCCAACTCTCTCTCTCTCTCTCTCTCTCTCTCTCTCTCTCTCTCTCTCTCTCTCTCTCTCTCTCTCTCTCTCTCTCTCTCTCTCTCTCTCTCTCNCTCTCTCTCTCTCTCTCTCTCTCTCTCTCTCTCTCTCTCTCTCTCTCTCTCTCTCTCTCTCTCTCTCTCTCTCTCTCTCTCCCCCTCCTTGTGATCGGAGTGAGTGTTATCTTTGTAACGCTTCCTTGTGATCGGAGTGAGTGTTGTCTTTGTAACGCTGTACAGCTCTCTCTCTCTGTCTCTCTCTCTCTCTTTGTGATCGGAGTCAGTGTTGCCGTTGTAATACGGTACAGCGTTCACCACTGTTGATCGCGCATCGATCCACTGTAATGACAGGCTTAACGTTTATGTTACCTCAATGTAAGGAAGCTAAGGACTCCGTTCATCGCGACATATCTGTCTAAAACCCCGTCCCTCTCCACCTGCTCCCAACCCCCGTCCCTCTGCACCTGCTGCGCTTTCGTTCGACTGACTACTTCAACTTGCATGCCACCGCAGGACCTCTTCAACGAACCCAAGTATACCCTTTTCGCCTTCTCGATCGACCTCTTCCAGATCTCATGCAGAACCTCGCCCCCTCGCATTGCGTCAGCGAGCAGCTGGTCGAGTGAGTACGGCAATGCTCTATCTGCCTCCCCCCCTCCACATCTCCAACTCTCCCCCTTCCTGCCTCACCATTCACCGCTCCACATCTCGAGTTCACGATCGACTTGTCCTCCTCCCTGTGTCGCTGTTCAGGCTTTCCGACACAGCGAACGACTGTTCACTCGTGACATAGAGAGCACTGATTGATTCACAAGTTGATGTCTCCTTCGACAGCACTTCCACCTCCGACGATAGCAACTCGTGACTTGTTTCGTTATTTCATTTCACAGTCGCTCCGCTAATAAGGCCAAAGCTAATAACTTGCCATCTGGTCGCCAACGTCCTTCCAGAGCCAGAACAGACAAACATCGACGCTCGAACCGTCCACCTTTCAAACCTCCTTTCAGCCAGGAAGGAGCACGCTAGACTCTCCCTCTACCCTCTTCTCCCGGCCACCTTCAACCCGGACCACGCTAGACTCTCCCTCTACCCTCTTCTCCCGGCCACCTTCAACCCGGACCATCAGTCCAAATGTGATCGTCCCTGTGCTCACGCTCGCGCAAGAAACCAGCCACGACCACATATACATAGCGAAGAGAGAACCGGCCGAGAGGGTGGGGAAGGGGTAGGCCAGGGAGGGCGGGAGGGCGGTTGCGCGGGAGGGAGGGAGGGAGGGAGGGAGGGAGGGCAGGTTGGAGCAGATAATCTCGTCAAGCTGTACAGCTCCTCTGTTCTGTCTGTGCGAAACAGAGGAAGGGCAGGAGAGGAATTCAGCTGCAGCCTGCTTTGTCAGACTGTACAGCAGCTGCTATGTCTCTGACCACTCTGGTTTGTACAGGACACCCAACCACACTAGTAATGACGGCAGTTCCGTGCGTTTTGTCCGTTGATCTTCAGCACCTCTCTCACACCACTGCCAGTAGCGCCATTCCAAGCGGATTTATAGCTTGCCAATCTCTCTACCGGTAGTGGAGCGCGGCAAAAAACTTTCGGTTCCTTCAACCGTAGAGGAAACAGCGGGGTCGACAGAACCGAATACGACGCTGCTGTCGTCCATAGCCGTGTCGGCGGGCGCGAGCGGCGCCGAGTGCATAGGCGGGGGCTTGACCGAGGGCGGGGGAGGGGGGGGCGGTAACAGGGGGCCAGTTTTGCGAAGGCGGGGTCGAGAGAGAGCGAAGGCGGGGCTTCGTCCTTGTGTGCTCCTTCACGAAAAGCATATTTTCGTGAAGGAGCAGAACTGGCGGGGTCGAGAGAAGCCCGCCCGTTTTTCCTTCCCCAAACGTGATCCACGGCTGTTTTTCGCGCCCACGGACCGGGTCCCACTGGGGCGCTCTTTTTTCTGTGCTTTCATTTCTGACCGTAGATTTCAGAAATCGATGGCGGCAAGCATCGAAACTGAAAATGAAAATGAAAATGGAAAAAAGTACGGTCAAGTGGAACACCGCCCGGCACGAAGTCCATTGGCCAAGTCCCACTACCGTCTTCCCCCGAACACAACGCCCTTCATTTTGTCTGTATCTGGCCGTAAATACAACTTGTGTACATTCATTTTAACGGTGCGTCATGTTCGGGGGAAGACGGTAGCAGCGCTTAGTTTCCTCAACGCCCGAATCTGGACGTGTTTGTGGAGGCGTGGGTGCAGAAATCGCCTTGAGGAAAAAAAAAGAGGTCCAGATTCGGGCGTTGAGGATACTTGACGCTGCTATCGTTTTCCCCCGAACATAACGCACCCTGAAAATGAACGTATGCAAGGCATGTTTCCGGCCCGATACAGTCAAAATGAGGGTGCGTTGTGTTCGGGGGAAATCGGCAGTGGCACTTGGCCCCCGTTTATACCCGAATTCCTCGTTTCTCACGCTGGCCTCTTTTCACTGCTCAACGTTATACATGTATGTATCTGGACTTTGTTGTCCACGAGATGCATTTCGGATCGGCCCAGCATCTCGAATGCAACCGGTGTCCATGTACTGTCTGAATGCTGGGAAGCGGAGCGAGGCTTCATTACCACCTCGGCCACGCGGGTTCGAACCTCCCACCACAAAGAATATAAGACGGGAAACGGAAAGAAGGAGTACGGGCATGTGGGACCTTGCACACGATCTCGGATTTTTTTTGTTTTTCTTTATTACGCCATTTGTTTCTTTATTCTTTTTTGTCGCTTGCGGTGGTTGTGCCTCGAGCGGCCACCTCAAACCGTAACGCCAGAAAAACATTGGGCCTCGCTGCACTACTCTCCACATGCACAAAAGACAAAAAATAGGGCAGTGCATCTTTCCACGTTCTAGTCGACGATTCATGCTCATTTTTCATATTTGGAGAGTAGTGCAGCGAGGTCCATTGTTTGATAAGCCGCAGGTGTGGGGCTCAAGTCCCGCCACACTCCGTTCAAACGACCGCAAATGACGATTCTTTCGTAACGGACGCCCCCTCTGCTTGTCGCAGGAGAGCCAAAAAGGGCGGGCAGAAAAGAACAGTCCTCCCCGCCAAATCCGCTCAGCCAGCAGACAAAACGAATCGAAGCGACGGATATAACGGAGGCGGGGTAGTTAAAAAATCGGATTCCAAAAGCCGCCGGGGGCGCAGAGGATGCGTCGCACCAGACAACACACCGCCCTCCAACACACCACGTGTACTGCCACACACCTTGACTCAACAACATTGACGTGGGGCGCGATCCCCCAAAACTATAAAAACATGATCTTTGCTAGGTGGAGCCCAAAGACGTTCCATTATCCAGCGGCCTAGCTCAGTTGGTAAGGCACGCAACTGGCATTCAGGAGGTCTTGGGTTCAATCCCCATTGGCCTCATGTACCTTCCTGGGCAAGCTTGGCGCCCGCCACCTAGAGATATGCCGTTGGTCCCCCCGAGTGGCATTGAGCAGAGACTGCTGATGTTCATAGGGGAAGGGGACGGGAGGGGAGGCACAGTGACTGGCCCATCGAAGAAGCTCGGTCCTGATGCTACCGGCTGACCCCTGGCCAGTATCGCCCACCTGCTGTAGCAGGTATGGCACCTGCTGGTGGGTGCAGCTCCCGCATGTTCCCTCGTTGGAGGCTTGAGCACGGATGTGGCTGCTACGGGGTTCCCCGTAATACTATAATGACAATAAAAAAAGGCCTGAAAGGCCGTCCTGTCCAGATTTGACAGGTAATTGNAAAAAAAAAAAAAAAAAAAAAAAAAGACGTTCCATTCCCAATCCAAATTCGTTGGGGGACAGTTCACACTGGTTGGGCTTCAGGGGAAAAAAAAAAAAAAAAACGTTCCATTCCCAATCCAAATTCGTTGGGGGACAGTTCAACATCAGTGTGCAGGGACCCAGAAAACCTGTATTGGATCCAGGGCAACACCCCCATATGTTTGGCGTGTGGATTAGGGTGTGAAAGAGATTCCTGCAAATGCGTCAGGGCCTACTCACACTAGGGGCACTTTTGGCAAAGTTGCAAAATTTGCCACCACACTTTGCCTGCTCACCCATCAAATTCGCAATTGGCTGTGGCCTATGTCAGGGCCTGCAGGGACGCGGGCAGAGGTGCTAGCCATTTTTCTTTTTTCCCCCTCCGAATTGCAGGCATCCCTCGACTACTTCGCCGTCTGACCGCACAAGCGGGCTATCTTCACAAGTGGCATGGCCTTCACATTGTCTTTTCCAATTTGCTAGTGCAATTTGCTACCCCTGTGTGACTGCGCGGCACGTCAAAATGGCAAACTGGGAGTAGCAAACCTGGCATTTTTTTCTGTTTTGCTACCCGTGTGTGGGCATGCCGTTTCAGTCAGGTTTTTGGAAGTTCTTTTCTTTTCCGGAGAACATGCCTTCGGCGCACACCAGCTCTCCTTGTGACAATCTATCTTCTGATACACGCGACTTTTTGCGCGATTGCACCTTGGGGGGGGGGGGGGGGGGGGGGGGGGGGGCAGGGGGTCAGATGGGGCTAAGGGTCAAATTGCATGAATGCCCCCATTCCTTTTCTTTCCTGTCCTCTCTGTTTTGTGAGAGCTTGGTCCCACAGCGATTGCTGGTTAGGATGTGCCTTAGTGAGCGCAGGAATAACAGTTGACACAGCTTTTTCTTTTTCTTTTGGGAAATTCGGGCAGGGAACTTTAGCGCGATCATCATGCGGGGAAATCATTTTGAATTTTTGAATTCTTTGGAAAGAATGTCGGAGACTGCACGGGCACTCAAAATTAGGACTCTAATTAGACTAGGATTTTGGGGACATCATTTTGTTTTTTTGTAACTGCACGATGCTCCTTACTCACACGCGTTTTGCTGTGCTTTGTCCTGCACTCTATTCCCGCCGCAACTTCATTTTAATCTCAACTGTAATTTTCTCTTGTTTCGTTCTTGGCAAGTGCGGGTGTAACTGTAATCTTCTCCCTCTTGGCTTCTCTTCACACAGAAACATGCGGCTCCTTCTCCTTCGCCAAAGCAGTGCATGACTGGATCGATGTGTGGAGAATGGCTACGTTGTCGGTGCAAATACCATTACAAGGGTATCCGCCCTAGTTTTTGCAAGTGACAGGGAGTGAGTTTTGAATTGAAGTTTCAGTACATCGCGTGAGGCGCAGCTGTATTATCTCTTACGTTGACTAAATAATTGACTGAAAGTAAAGAGTGTGTGGGTGCGCAGTTTTGAGGCGCTCGTGATATTTTTCTATTGATGTTATGAAGCATGCACTCTTGCCTGGTAACTTTTTGGTTTCGACTAAATTAGGATGGTATCGTCGACCGTGATGCGCGTACTACCAAATACAACATTGGACTTTTATGTGACAGGTATGAGGATCAAGGCAAGCGATCGGCAATGACGGAGCGATGGGGCAGCGAAGGGAACCAGAGGGATTGAGGGTCCGATGGGGCTGCCCGCCCCTTGGTTCTATTGCCAAGTCCTGCCAGCGGGCCCGATCGGTGGGATTGAGGGTGCCAAAGATTCCTCCCCCCTCCCCCTCTCACGAATTTTCTATTTTTATCCATTTTTATTTTCTATTTGTATCTTCTAACCTTTTATTATTATCCTATTTTTCTTGGACTAGTACAAGTTTCGGTATCGATTTCGGGACTGGTGCTAGCCCCAACTGGCCTAGCTCAGTTGGTACACCCCTTAATTGTTGAAATACAAACCTGCGTTGGAACTTTCAGAGAAGCAGATGAATAAAATACTGCAAATTTTATACCCAGCTTCAATGATGATATATCTGGTTGTGGCCCAACTTTGTTATTTGGAACATCTGTTAAAATTGGAATAAGATTAGTGTGGCCTTGTGCCTGTAAAAGGTTTGCGGTTCGATTGGGGGAGGGGTGAGAGCTCAACCCTAGCGAAAATGTCGAACCAAGCGCTAGTCGGGAGGAGGAACATGTCAGTGACAAGGAGTTTATGTCAACGAAGAAGAGGGAGGAACGCGGACATGATGAAGAAGCCGACATAGCTTGCTCATTTCTTAGTAAAAGCAAGCGAGGAAAAAATTTAGACAAGGGTTTCTGACCATAGCAAGTCGGACTATGATGATAGACTCTCGTGGCGAGAACCTGATTTCGCAGTATGGTGGTTTCGAGTTGCACGCGAGACAAGTACGTTTAGGCGGGAACGAAGAAACGAGAGAGTTTAACATGCATGCGAGTCGGTGGGTACTTAGCCCTTGAAGAGGAGTAACCTGAGTGGCGGACCCTCTGTGTGTGCACAACCCGCCTACCGTGATCCGTTGGGAAGGCATGGGTGTGTGCATGCCTGTCGGGACTTTGAGAATGGTGAAGCCAGGGGAAACTCATAATGGAATCACGCAGCGATACCAACATGCAAACCGTTCACCGAGCTTGGGTGCATAGGTGCGAGTCGGTGGGTACTTAGTCCTTGAAGAGGAGTAACCTGAGTGGCGGACCCTCTGTGTGTGCACAACCCGCCTACCGTGATCCGTTGGGAAGGCATGGGTATGTGCATGCCTGTCGGGACTTGACGAATAGTAAAGCCAGGAGAAACTCGTAATGGAATCAAGCGGCGATACCAACGTGCAGACCGTTCATCGAGCTTGGGTGCATAGGTGAAAGACAAGGTCAAGTGGGGGGTTTGATTGAGACGACACTTTTGTTATAACGGAATGCAGGTAGCCCAATATGAGCTCGATGAGAACGAAACTATTGTATAGAGCAAAAAGCGCGGAGCTCACTTCAAGCTGAAATTCGGTACGAGTACAGACTTTAAGAGCATGGCCTATTGGTCCTTTGGCATTCGAAGATAAAACGTTGCAGGTGTCAAAAGAGTTACCATGCGGGACGCACGCCAATTGTCGGAGCTTGTCCCTGGTCAGGACGGTGGTCTGAGAGAACGACATCTATATATGCTACGCTGCTGCTGCCCGTATTTCGTGGTTGTAGATCAAGTTTGAATTGCGAGTTGTGGTGACTAACTCATGCTACATGTGACTCATGATGCATCTTTTGTGGGTACTGCTAGTACACACAACGGTAATGCAACGTTGTGCACCACCGTGCGTTGTCGAGCTGCCTGCATTTTTGCTATGCATTTTGTTGCACACTTGTTGAAGTTATGTCGTGTTCTACACTGTGCATCGCCCGAGCCACTGCCGCGCGGCGTTGTGACGTGCTCTGCTAAGTTTTCACCATATTTTACCTACGTTTCAAATAGAGCGTAGGGGGGGTGTAATCTACTTGAACACATGCTTTATAGGTTGCGCAATAACGATACGATGATTTAGGGTTATATTAGAGTGTTTTTTGTTCTGTGTTTGGCTGCAGTTTGACCAGTTCACTACGTTATTGGCCACCATTGCGAGGCCCTCAGGCGCATCAAGGTAACAAGGCCCCCTCTTGCGAGTTGAGTTTGTCCCCTTCTTGTATCTTGAGATTCTGACTCTTCTTCCACTGCCCTTCTTACTCTAAGTCTGATCAATGCAAATGCAAATGGTTAGTAAAAACAATACACATGATCTGTTCCGAGTAGCCGGATAACTCACACATGAGTATCCCTCTTGAAACAAATAGTTGAGGCTCCTACCGGGGCACCCTACTGCTTGCTTTAGGTATCACTCAAAAAGATCTGGATTTCAACCCTCTCCCAGAGGTTAATAATGGTCTGAGTGAATGATAGGCGACCCGCACAAGAGCCCCCTACTATCACGTGACCAAATATCCGGTCAACTTTGTGAGTGCAATAGAACGATCCTCACAAGGGCATCCTATTGCTTTCCCGAGGCCTACCGATGTTAAAAACCTAGTTAGTTTGGACAGAAGATGAGTGTTTAGGATATTCCTACAGGAATACCCCATCTCGTAAGTTAGTACAGAATCAAGCAAGTAATAGCCTGACCCTAACAAGGACCCCCTTCTACTTCCTTGGGTAACAAGCAGTCCACATCTAAACAAGTAATAGGATGACTCATACAGAAACCTTCCTAATACCCGTTCGGTGATCAGACTGCCTGAGAGTAAGTCGGCCAAGAAAGAGAAGCAATGTGATCTTGTAAGTCGTTAGCCAGTCTTAGACTCAAGTGTGTGAATAGGATGACCCTCACTGGAGCCCCCTACTACACCTTCAATAAGTGCAAAGACTGAATCTTTCTAAGCCGTCAATAAGAAGGAAAGTTAGTTCCTAAATCTCTCATCCCCTCGGTTTAGTATTGGATGACCAGTTTGTCAGTAATAAAATTAAATCATTCGTCATACTTAGGCAAATAACAGAGTTACTCATATATGCGTATCTTACTATTACTCTATCTCCCACATTCCACTTTTTTTTATGAGTTAGTTAAATATCAAACAAATATTAGGAAAGCTAACACATGAGCTTCCTACCACTTATCTGATTCATAGGAAGTCGGTAAAGCAACCTTTTATCAAAGTTGTTTTAACCGCCCGCCTATTACACTGCGCGCTACTTTTAGTCAAGCGGCGTGATGATTCTCCGTAAAGGTATTTACCTCACTTGTCATACGCTTTAACTTGGTCATTGCTGGCCAGTTAGTCCATGTGGCTGCGACATCAAACAAATCTCTAGCCAAACAAGGTAGTGAGGTAGCACACACAGGAGTACCGCCACCTTCCGATTGTGTCAATCGTCCCAGTTTCATAGGGCAAGTGTCCAACCCATACTTATCCGATGGGTTAACAGGGCGACCCTCACAAAAGTCTCCCTTCACCGTTTCTAAATGTTGGTCATTCCTCTTCTTCACGATGGCAGTTGATCCGACACGTAGTAAGGTAACTCACACATGATTACCTCGTCGCCTTTTGGTCATGTTAGTCAGTCGAGTCTCAAATGACAATTGTCACGCCCACACATGGGTATTCCATCGCCCTTCAAGACTAGTCCGATAGGCTAATTGGGCAACTCACACAAGAGTCTCCCACTATCTTTTCTAAATGTTAAACGAATCTTCCTTCACGACGACAATCGATCAGGCAGATAGTAGGGTACACATGAGTTACCCCACTGTTTCATCCTTAGTTGAGTCAGTGCATGCCTAAGTAGCATGACGACTCATACATGAGCCTCCATCGCACCACTTTGCTTTCCAAGTCCAAACAATCTGTAGATTTTTTCCCGGTTTATTTAAATTGTCTTCCTTCTTTCAAGCAAGATTTTTACCTCAATCATATAATTTTTTCCTTTTTTATATGCTTAGTCCTGAAGAAAGCTCGAAAAGTATGTCATGCAATCATTCATGCAGTCCAATAGATGGTTGTAGCTTGTAAGGGTATATGGGAAAGGAATAGGTGACGCGTACCTCATGGTTCCCTGCCTCCAGAGTTCCTCCTGAACTCCGATAGATCTCCCGCAATCGCCATGTTAACGGTCAAACCTAATCTATGCAATTGATTGTTTGAATATTTAGAGTTAGCAAAAACCCAGGATTGTCTCAGTGAAAACACACCATCAGTCAAGTATACTCAATTGGATAAGTATTTGGAAAGATTAATAAGAACAAGAATGGAGGGGGATAGAGGAGGTAGGCACCATCACACACTAACAATGTCTTTCTCCTCTCCAACGTCCCTCATTCTTTGTCTCTCAGACCATTGTTTTGTCATACAACATCTGATAATAGTAAATAATGAATATTATTTAGGCAAATAAATAATAAAAAATAAAGTTGATAATAAGGGTTAATAATAATAATAATAAAAAAATAAAAAAGCAATAACAATCATAATAACAATATCAAAAATAATAATAATAATAATAATAATAATATTAATAATAATATTAATAATAATATTAATAATAATATTATTAATAATAATAATAAATAGCAATAACAATCATAATAATCATATAAAAAATAATAATAATAATAATAATAGTGGCTATATTTCGTCAAAGTTTCAGTCGACTTTGCAAGGAGCAAGGGATCAAAAGAAAAGGAAGACATTCATTCGATGTCCCATGTGCCAAAACTTTCCCTACATTTCACTTCCCCTTCTCATTTGTTTTCGCCACGCAGCCTTGGGTATAGCCACTCGTGCGTTGTTCCGCATGTTAATTTTTTACAATCATGTGCATGTAATTGATGCTCTGCCTGCATGCTGTTTTGCAGGCTTGTCCGAACATACTCGTTGTCTCGTGCGTCTGTTTCCAAGCCATGGAGGTGCATGACTGCTATTCAACATGTCTGGCCATAGTCGGTCGACATACCCTCTGCTAACTGGGATCCACACTATGCCAGAGTGTGTCCCGGTATCAACGTTCAGGCAGTGGTGTCAATGGTGCATTCCCAACTTACAGCAATTCACATGCTAAGCTCAATTGTCTGCCGCAACTGCTTCTCTTTAATGAGCCCATGGTGTGACCAAGGCTGTATTTCAACCGGCTAACCTGCAACAACTATTTTGAGACTCATATCTGAAAATAGATTCTCGTAGATACTCAAGCCTGTCTTCACTTAGGGCGGGCACAAGGCCTGCTGCGGTCACATGCTACTGAAATAGTAGTAATACTACCTAATAATAATAATAATAATAATAATAATAATAATAATAATAATAATAATAACATTAATAATAATATTAATAATAATGTATGAAAAGGAATGACAGATTTCAGATGGTAACATCATATTGAGAGTCCGGAAGACTGTTTTCAGTCCAGAAGGCAGTAATGCACTGACATTCCACCAACGAAGAATTAAGCCACTGAATCTGGGAGCCAGTGAGAGCATGCTTCCATTTAATGCCAGCGCAAATACCCGGAGTCTCTCATGTGGCTGGTGTACAATGCCCAGACTACTATGTGCAACTATTGTCAGACTACAAATTGATATTGCACCCTGATGGCGTTAGCAGCGGAATCGAAGTACATGCCTATGTTATCTATGCAGACCATAGCCAAAACCAGGTACGTACCCTGCGGTGCCATCACCCTCATTTTTGCCTCATTTCTCCCTGTGTGTACGTGTCTGTCTTTGTGTGTCACCATGTATCCGCATCATTGTGTACGGGTCACTGTGTTCCCATGTGTATCGCTGTGTCTGTGTGTGTGTCACATTCATTTGTCTGTTTGGTTGTTGTTTTTTTTTTTTTTTTTCATCAGTCTGTTTGGTTGGCCGTGTTTGTGTGTATCTGATCGTTTGTTTGACTATTCGCATTTGCCTGAATTTTGTATCTTCTTTTCTCTCACTCCACTTGAGAACCTTAAAGTTGAATACACCCTGCTGCTACTAAGTTTTACTAACTCATGCGGTTATGACCGACTTGCTTCTCAGTGCGGCGTTGCCCAGCAGAATCTCACACGCATGCCACATGTCTGCATTGTTGATGTGGTGCATGTCACTTGCCTCTACTGCTAACGTGGCATTGACCGCTCTGTCTACATGAGGTGATTGGTTGCGACTAATGGGGGGGATCGGGATCTGTGGGTGATCGGATCCGGTGCTCACGTGAGGTTGACGTCGATACCCTGTATTGTTGTTATCTTTCATAGTCTCCACGAGGCGACAGCGCCACGTGGCACTTCTGGGTGATCAAGACTTTTATCGGTATTGTTACTGTTTATAGATTGATTGACGTGGAAGGAGAGAAAGCCCGGAGAAGGAGTGGGGAAAAATTGGGCTATTATTGTGGTTTTTTTTTTATCCTTGTTCTTCGACCCTCTTCCTTGTCTAACTTCTCTCCACTCTCTTCATCACTTGGTAATGAGATACTGTTTCAGATATCACTTCATGATAACTGAGGACTTGTGCAGATTTAAAACTACTTGTGGTTTTAACGTCTAGCGAGTGTCTGCTACAAGCAATATGAGTATGAACGATATACAGAAAACCGGGTTGTGCAATCATACAGATGTCTGAGTAGTCGTGTACAAGCAGAAAGCATAATAAAATCGAAAAACCATCCAAATAAAGCGATATAATGAAGTAATGAGCCAATGTTCAAGCCCGTAGGCCACACCAACACAGTATCCAAAGTTGCTCCCCTTTGCCCGGTGCCCAGCGCCTAGCCTACTCTACTTGTCTATCCCACCTACAGTTGTGTTCACTCAACAGGCTTACTTCGACTTTCAAAGACCAATGTATATGTTGTCAACAACATAGCTGACCTCTCTTCATGCACCTGGTACGTATCTCGTCACCCTCATCAGACCTTGAAAAACCACACTCGCCTCATTCCCTAAAGCTCACCAAATTACCTATGTTACCCCCTGGCTCCCAACAACCTGGCTATGGTCACCTGCGCCCTACTGCTCTGCACTACCCAGAATGTCTGGCCTGGCTGCCTGTCTAGTTGTCTATATCTGGTTGTCTGTTTGTTTGTCCAGTTGTACCTATCTGTTTGTTTTTCACTGTCTGTCTGGTGGTCTGTGCCTGGCTGCTTGTCTATTGTTCTGCATCTGCCTGCCTGTCTATTTCTTTTCTGCTTGTATGTCTTATCTGTCTCTGCCTGTATCTATCTGTATCCGTCCGTTGGTCTCAGTCCGTTTGCGTTAGGCTACCTTTCTCTCTCTCTTTCTCCTTGTGTCTTGTCTGCCCGTTTGTTTTGTCTGTATCGGCCTGTCTGACCATCTGTCTTCGTTAGGTCGTCTATCTTTGTTCGTTTGTCTTCTCCTTTCTCTTTCTTCCTTCTTCCCCTCCCTTCTCTCTCATTCTTTCTTGTTCTCTCTCTCTCTCCATCTCTCTCACAATGAAGTCACTTCGCTGTCGGGACAAATGTCGACGCCTCCTCCTTTTGGACGAATAGAATAGAGGGTTGATTCATAAAGGATAAGGATCAAGTTCGCACTTCCCACTGGACCGCCAAAACCTGGATCAAAACCTCAACTTGGATCAGAGCTTGTATCAGAACATGGATCAGAACCTGGGCGAGAACTTGATCCTGGATCATAAACCTGGATTAGAACTTGCAAGCCAGATCGAAGACGTACGTTGGATCATCGGGTGGTCCATACGCTGTTTGGATCACCTTCATCTCATGAAGGGCTTGGGTGCTATCGCTCGGTCGGACAATGGAAGCAGAAAGAGATGGAGAAGGAGAAGGATATGGAGGAGGAAAGGTGGGAGAAGAAAAAGATGATGGATAGGCCGTTACGACCATCGTCATTGTTGTCGGACCCGCCTCTTCGGACATTTTCCACATCCACCCCTAGATCATCTTCAGGGTTACTTCCATCATCATCCGTGAAACAAATGTGCGACATCTCTCTCTCTCTCACACACACACACATATACACATAAACACATACTCAACCATATTTGTTTATATTTCCCCGTTCTCAATCTATGGAAGTGGCATGCAACCGACTTCACGTTTCGCCGCTCACACACATTCACATATGCCGACACTCACGCATACGACCCCTTGGATCAGGGGTATCATTACGCCATAAGTCCAATGTATGCCACACAGACACACTTGCAAATGTAGTAGCTCATACCCCCATGTTGTATTGCTTGAGTTCTTCTATCGATGGGAGCACACCAAAGCAGTCGGCTGATTAGCACCCGTATTCTCGTACACACACACATGCACGCGCATGCTCACATACACTCACCCACACACGCACTCACAAATTAGTATGGCGGTGTATATTTCCATGTGCTAGCGGTAGATTCATTCGATATGGTTCGTCCTACCGATGGAAGTAGCGCGAGGTCAGTTGTGAGATAGGAGGCTTATTCGTTCTCTCTCTTCCTTGTATTTGTCGTCATAGTCGCCAACAAGGCTCGCTACTGGTGATATCTCCCTTGGTATGACATGATATATCCCGATCGAGCATCAAATCGAGACCACAACGTGGGAGACACGCCAGACTCAAGCGTGCTTTAAAACAAGTCAGGTATGGACAATGAGCCCATCCTCATGACGCCATTGGTGGGACACCACACGTCGAGATAAGATATGAAAAATAGTAATAATAATAATAACCTGTAATAATAATAATAATAATAATAATAATAATAATAATAATAGTAATAATAATAATAATAAATTGACAATAACAACAAAAATCAACCATCAACATAAATTTACATAATTAATAACACGTATACTACCTATCTTTCCAGTTTGATTTACTCAATAACGAGGCACGTAGCATTTGAGGTCGATAACGAGTATCCTATATCACAGATCTTGCATCAGTAGGTCCGCAACTTCCCTTATACTTCGCTATTTCCCTTCTCGTTTTGTCCTCTTTTTCTTCTTCCCCTTTCTTCTTCTTCACCTTGTTCTTTATCTTCTTCTTCTTTCTCTCGCGCCCCTCCTTTTCATTCCTGCGCGATTTCATCTTCACCATTCTACGTTCACTGATCATCTTCTTTAGCCGGAAGGGAAAGCGGATCTAAGCAGGATGAGGCAAAAAGTAGCGGGTAAGGAGATCAGCCTACTTCCTCCATCCCGAAGATCGACCGATCATATTATGCATCCATTATTTTTTCCGCAGGTTTATTTACGAAAACCTTGTAATGATTTATCCTTTTCTTTAAACAATAAGGTGCGATAAGCTTCTCGTAGCACTCCCGGCGGTAACCCGATGAGATCACGGGGGTTCAGACCCTTAATCGGACCACTCAACTAGCGGGAGTGACAACGGTATATACAAACGAGAAGGACGTAATTCTCGTTGTCGGAAGCTTTCTCTTAGCGCTCGTGTTTCTCTTCTTCTACTTCTTCTTTTTGTTCCTCCTTTTCTTATCTCTCTACCCCTGCGCGCGTTTCGTCATCAGCCTCACCCGCCCTCTTTTTTTTTCTTTTTCTTCCCCCTCTCCATTTCTCATACTCACACACATACAGTTGTGTATATTTTCATTTCCCCCACTGTAGTTTCTCTCAATTTTGTTTGTCTCGTTGTCGGAAGCTTTCACTCACTCAGCCGCATGAACTAACACATATTTACACGTATACACATACATGTAAACATACACACATTTGTAGCAATGTATAATTCCTTGTTATAGTATTAGATTTGTTCGTCTATGTCCATACAATTGATGGGAGTAACGTGATGTCAGCCTCGTGATCTTCGCTCCTACATGGATACTTATGCACACATACATATATGCAGTAGAGTATATACCCATATTCTAGTGGCGGATTCGTTCATTCTTTGCTCACCTTATTAAAGGAAGTAACGAGGGTTCGTCTGCTTTCTCTCTTCCTCTCCCCCACTCTCTTTGACGCGTATTTAATTGTTGTTCTTCCCCCACATTCTTCATTTTGTTGCCGCCGCTCGTTTACTTTCCCTTGCACTCCCACCTTTCTTATTTCCACAACTATGGATTCTTCAATTGTGACTTCCTTTCCTCCTTTTTTCACGATCTTTACCCTCCATGTGATCTCTCTCATTCTCACGCACACATATATCAGTCGAGCGAGCAACCCTTTTTCTTATATTGAACCAAAACAAGATCATCTCTGCGAACTTGGCTACAAACCACGACGTTATATATGTATATATAATCATATATATATATATATGGTGATTCAAATAATCTTGAAAAAGAAGATAAGTTAAGGGTGATAATAAGTAAAACAAGCTGCCCTTAGCTTAGTCGCTAGAAAGTCGATCACCACGACCCTTGGAGTAGCTGTTGTCGATTGATAAGATGAATTATTCGATCAATAAGTGAGTTCTCACTTGTATGTTCCCTTTTCTTCTTTAACTCCATCGTTCCTTTCCTTGATACTTCCTTCCCTTTTTGTCTTTGATCAACCCCTATCGCAAATGCTCTACGTTTTCGGTCAGGTATAGCTAAAAAAGGTGGGTGTGATGTACTTCTCGACAACCCCCTTTTTCCTGTTTCTTAACTTCTAATCTCTCTTTTTTTCTCTCTTCGCTTTTTCATTTTTCTTCTTCCTCCTCCTGCTTTGAGTGCTTTAGTGAGTGCGAATACTATAACAAAGCCGCAACCGCTCTTCCCAAGACCTGTGGAATGAGCGAGGGGGGAAAACAATGATCCACCAACCAGTCACCACGGCATAGGAAAACTCCGACAATCACGATCGCTTCCAGCTACGAGCGAGCTGTCGTGAAAATCCCTCCGAAAGAGACGACTAAGGTCTGAACGGCGCTGCAAATATGCTCGTTCGATCAACAGAGAACGACTCACCCATCCCTCGCAGACGGGACAACTACCGCATGCGTGTACCGGGAGTCCCTTGTAATTCAAGTACACGGTCCCATAACTCACGTTCGGAACATCGCCGTCGTCGATTGCAAGGGAGGTAAGTCCCCCTTTCTCCTCCTTTCTTCTCCTCCTCCTCCTTCTCCTTCTCCTTCTTCTTCCTCTTCTCTTTCTTCTTTTTTTTCTTCGTCTACTTCCTTTCCTCCCCCGCGCACCTCCTTCTCCTACGCGGCTTCCTCTTCCTTGCTTCGCTCCTCCTTTATCTCCCGCTTCTCACTGCTTTCTGCCTCTGCCTCTAGCTCCTCGCTGCGCTCTTCTTCCTGCAACTTCGTGAGTATTCACAACGCGGTACTGTATCCCCAAGCGGCTGGTCGTTCTCGACCTCGTCCAACCTATTGCCCAAACAAGCTACTTCGGTTGAATCTAACTCGATTCCGGGGACAAATTCACTACTAGTGAAACTATGAACAAATACGGAAAAACAAACCGAATCTAACTAATGACAAAAGTGAAATTAAAACTTTCCCCGCTGTGCCAACTGCCACAACGGGGTCCAACCGTAACTAATCCCCGTTTCAAGGTCACGTGTTTAAGTCTGCGTCGCCTGAAGTCGGGAAAAAAGTGTAGCTCCCTTATAACAAAAAGGGGCTAGCTCAATGGTTGGGGCAAATTTTATCCTTATGTGTCCAACTTAGCAGTCTACCCCGAAACCTATTGAGTTAGCTTCAACTATGGTTAGAGAAGGAGCTACTCTCTCATATATAGAGTAGTAGGGCTCGGTCCACCTAGTGGCCCGAGTCCTTTTCTAAATCAGTGTGTGCGTACGCTTGCTGGTTTGCAAGCCTGTCTGAGTGCTCGTCGACTTGAGTGTGTGTGTGGCTTGCAATGACACTTAACTAATTGGAAGACCCGAAAGGCCGGTGTTTGCTAGTGGCTGTGACATTGAGGGTCGTAGCGGGGAAAACACTCAAATAGAGGGGAAAGAGGCTCGCGATACTTAAGAGTCACGAAAAATACTCAAGTAGCGTGGACACGAAATCGCCATTCGAGAGGCGACTTCCTCTCTACATATGGGAGGCTGAGCTAGAGCTTCAACCCCATTCATGGCATACGAATAAGGACAGAGGTACTGACTGTCGTTACCTATTATGGTAGGCAGTGTGTTTCTCTTGGTTGGCCCGACCGCATGGCCGAGGTTATATTAATTTTTCAGTCGTCTTCAAATTTTACGGCGGCGCGACCTACCGACTTTCCTATACCGGCCGGTCCGACGCCCCTGGGCTTGTTCTAATCCATCTTCAAGTTTGCCTTACCGTTTGAGCCATGGACGGATTTAGATCGTGGTTGCCACATCCCGCGCGACCTTTACTTGTTCTTTTCCAATCCTTCGTCCCTTGCGGTCGAAGACTTTTAATTTTTATTAACCCCTTCCGGTTGTTGTATTCGCCCTGCCACTGCGTACGGTCACCTAACAACCTTGGCCTTAGCGGTCGTGAAATTTTCTTCACGGTGTCATGCCAAAAAAATTCTCACTTTTTACTCCAGACTGTCCCTGGCACGGCAACCAGCGTTAATACTGTATCGAATGCAAAATCGTGAGCAAATACCATTGTAAGGGAGTTTGGCCCGACAACGGGCCAGGGGGAAAAGAAGACCCCATTAAGCTGACTCTAGTTTTACTCTGTGAAAAAACTGAAGGGTTGGTCGTTCATCTTGAACAGCGAGTTGCCGCTTGCACAGGAAAACGAAGAGGGGGGGGTTAAAAAAAAAAAAAAAAAGTAAGGAAGGACAAAAAAAAAAGAAGTATCGGCCGCCAATATGGCCGCGGCCACGGGACAGGTGCAGTTCCAACAAGTTCTAGGGGCTGATGAGACTGCGCCTGTTCCTTTTGAGCAGGCATCAATAAGTGGCAGAGTACAACCGTTTTCTGGAACACCTAGCCTAGGAAACGACCAGGTACTTCTGGGGTTTGACGAACTTGGTTTATTTAGAGGAAAACCAAGGCACTGAGCTTCTGGCCGTTGATTTAGATCCAGGGCTAGGAGCACTGATGAATTTTGCCTGGTTGTGGGCAAAGCAGCTGCCCACATGCTTTTGGCTGGCTTTAAAAGCTAGCACTCCACCCAACAGCCTCACACTTGTGGCAATGCTGTTGGGGCATTCTACTTGAGTAGATGCTGGCTGGCTGGCTGCTGGTGTAGTGAGACGAAGTGCTGAGGTCTGCACGAGCACTTGGAGGAGGAGAGAGGCAGCCATAGCGAAAGGCTGGGAGCTTCTTGCCCCACCCTTGTGCTTGTGCTGCGGGCTGGTGTGTGAACTGTTGCCGTAAGGTTGCAGCAGGCTAGAACCGTGCGGCAAGAGGCCACGACGGGGATGTGCTGTCTGACGGTCTGCGTGGTAACAAGTAGCATTGAGTGAGAAGGTTGCGTTGTCGTAATACTGGAAGAAGGTACTACCAAAATTTTTATGCGGCGCAACAGGATTTTTACGGTGGTAGTGATAGGGATGTGGTGTATTCTGCAGTGTTTTGATGGGAGGTGCTGCCAAAATTGCGCAACGCGGTTGGTGGTTTTACCAACAGTATTCTAGGACTACGACGATGATTTTTTCGCGGCACGGTATTTGGCAGCGTGGCCATTTGGGTGGTGACACTACGACATTGACGTCGGAGGTGCTGCTGATTTTGGACAAGCGTCGCGATCCGGGTTATCTGTTTGGAGGATCATTTGGTGGTGCGGCGACAACGTGGAACCACTTGGGACCCAATTTGGGACCAAGTGAGTTGAGATTGAGACTGAAACAAGTATTGTGGCGGACGTTTTGTGATCTGGCGTGGTGATTGGAGTAGTTTGGATTTGGGATTGGGGTGGAATTATTTTCAGTGGACGAGGTGTCATTGAGAGTGTAGTGGTGGGCCACTCAAGACTGTAAGTGAGAGCACCCTCCTCAAGGGCTATCTTGCTCAGTATCTGTGAGTGGCGCTTGTGTAAGTGGTGACACTTGAGAAAGAAGCAAACTATTTTTTTGTGGGCAGCTGCAACTTATGAGTTGTGCGGCCGATGTTCTCTTGAGAGAATTACTTGGCTTTCTTGAGTGAGCCATCGTCAACTTCACTCAAGGTCAGTTGTGACTCAATTCCTTTGCACACCTGTGTGAACCCACACCTCGCATGACCTTGCTTTGAATTCAGGGTAAGGTAGAGTAAAGTGCGTGACGTCATGCATATGGGAAAGGTGGGCTGACTTGGTTAGGATATGTATGATTTTGGGTTGTTCCTCTTGTTTGTTATGCAGGTAGGTAAAAAATGAATGTGGGAAGAGAGTTGCATTACGCTTTGCTCAAGGAAATGACAGAAAAGTTTCTCTCTTCGACTTTATACCTGTCTGCGTGTCATAAGGAATAACACATTGAAAAAAAAAAAGGTTATTGGGTGTCGAAAGAAAGAAAATTTACTAGGATGAAGAAAAAGAAAGAAGAAGGATTTAAAATTTTTTAAAGGAACATCCCGTTCTATCTCGAATAACTTTTAATTTCTGTACTCATCCAAAGAGATCTCAAGTTCATTCATCTCCATCTTATTCCTTTTTCGTCTACGTCAAACCCCAGTGGGAAGTATAGGGAAAATGATTACACCTAGAGATTGAAACTTTTTTACTCTAGGAAGCATTTGGGGCAAGGGTTCGTTGCTTTAGGAGTCGGCCATGTTATTGACCCAGAGTGGACCGTTCAACGGGGGAATACCATATTGTATCGACGTGGAGCCAACCCAACTTCTAAGATCTGAACAAATTCAATGTGTCCGGGCGGGGAGGAGGGGTATTCTAAACTGCTTTCTAGAGGGTAGGATGTTCCGCAGAAAATGGTAGTCATTTTCTCTTGCTTCCAAGTGGGGGAGGACTGAAGTTAGCTCCTTTTTGTGTGGCCGCCTTAGGTACCACCGACATACGGGGAACTGGTGCCAAAAGAATCTCATTTTATGTACCTACTAGTATTAGATGGAGTGCAAGTAGGCACTACCTTTGCGGTAGAACTATGACACAAGAATCACGACCCAAGGGAAAAAGGAGTTGGAGTAAAAGATTAATGCATATAAATTTATTTTGACAAAGTTATTACTTTGTCGTCTAGATGTCTACAGGGGCGGTGATTATCCGATTGTTTCGTACACTCGAGGTGACAATAAATTGGATAGCAGTATCGACATGACCACGTGCCGGTATGGTATGGAACGACGATTGATTTGCAGCCCGCATGAAGTCTTTCCGGAGCAAGACGAGCCACGATTTTGGGATGAAAGCGTGAGGAATCCTCCGTAGAGTTTTGTGCGATATGATTTTGTGCCTCCTAATCTGTCACGAGATTTCGGAGATATGAATCTGGTCGCAGTCCATGAGGCGAATCCAATTAAGGAGGATGCCCCTGAAATTATGAGGATTCTCCTTCACGTTTTGCTACAGATGAATGATCGGCAAGGTCCTTTCAATCTTCTCTATCATGTGAGACGAATTCAGCGAATAAATTTAGCATATTTTACTCGGAACATTTTTCGGTTTTCGCATTTGATGGTGAGGCGTATGAGATTGGGAAACGTCTCCAAGAGTGGCGTTTCCTTTGGATGTGCAGATAGTCAATGGTAGGCGAGATCTCACTAAAACAAGATATTTGTTGATTCACGACACATTGGACAAAAAATTGATTCGGCGTGCGGAACGACTTTTATTTGTTCAGGATGATACACTCACTCGTTGGGTTGGTTTCGTTGGTTTTCTCAGATATGGGCAATGATTTTTTCCTGACTCGCGTGCGGATGTCGGTGCCAATGTTGCCCGACTCCCGGATGAGTTTCAAGGATATACTTTGCAATTCCATCGTACGAGCAACCTCCAATGTCTTTCTCGGGCTATTGTGAGTGTTAAAATTACCCTATCCGGAGAACGCAACGGCGCCATTCGGATTAGGGACACTACGACTAGGCACCTCTTTCGAATGCAATAGTTGTTCACGTCATAGTTTGGAGGCTAGATTCACAGATGAGTTCCCTCTATGGTATGCGGATGGTTCGGGTCATGCGGGACGAACGCATTACCACCTTGACTTTTGACGACGAGGAACACGCACAACTCGACCAGATTGAAATTGAGGTCCACGAGGGCCGACAACTCTATCTCGGCTAGATACGCCTTTGTGATATTTATGTGCGACGTTAGGTTGTCCCTATGATAGAGTCATATTTATATAACTCTACGAGGGTAATAATAATAATAATAATAATAATAATAATAATAATAATAATAATAATAATAATAATAATAATAAAATCTTTCGTAGATTGGACCAACCAGATGGATAGTATCTGGACTGCCTCGATAATTGCACTATCATGCTTATGCATTGAGGGGTAATTAAACGTGTAGCAATGTATGTTGTGCGTAAATTGATTGAAATAAAGAAAAAACTTCACCGAGTTAAACAATAAACTGGAAGTTTAAATGTTGGTTTTTTCTAATTGTTTCGTCAATAACGAGTTTCTGTATAATAAAATGGTAGTATAAAGATCTCTGGTTATATAGGCTGAGAATAATAACTTCGACAAACGATATCATCAAGTCGAAAACCCGATCTTGCGTGATATGATATAAGATGTATTGATTTTATTGTTTTGTTTTCAAAGAATGTCAAAGGACTATGATAATTTTATGGGTTTCACGCTTGGTTGAGGTCGTCCTGGTCAGCCAACGCACGCTCCGTACTTAGGAGATCAGCGCCCTAGGGAGCGGACGACGTTCGAGTCCAATCGACGTTTAACCAAACATTTCCTATACTGCAACGAAATGAGCAAACGCCCTCGACTGACATACCTTTGCGATTACATATAAAAACTTTCATACGTGGGTCAGTAACTCTGTAGGGATACGCCCCTGAGGGTGGTGACAGCCCCTTAGGGAAGGAAAACTTATGCCCCGTGGGAACCTATCCTGTCGTAAGGGACTACGGGATGTACAACTGATAAACTTAGCTAGAGCGGCGATGGGACGACGCTACCGTGACCGTCTCGACGGTTCGCGAGGTTGTTAAGTGTCGTTCCCAAGTTGTCTCTGTCTTTGTTTTGGTTTACTCTTGCGTGACATGGTCGGGAGGGCTCCCACACTTTGCAACAAGGCGGGAACCGATGCGCTCGACAACGAATATTCGTGTAAACTGGGTGGGAGCTCGTGATGCTCCCACACAACCAAACTGGCTGTGGTTCCAACCATAAGGCAGTTGCCTCCCTCTCCCCACCCCCCACTTTTCTTCTCTTAGAAATGGCTACAGAGAGAGGGATATCAAAAAGAAAAAAAACTTCAACTGAAATGGCTTCAGTTGCAGCCCACGGTCGAACCACCCCTTAAAACATAGTGAGATGCACCGCCATAACTTTTGTCCTCTGTGAATGTGAAGAGAAGTGAAGTGGTATCCGTTGCTTCACCAACGAGGCATATTCCCTTTCCAAAACAAAAGGGAGCAGCCTACGGTCGAACCGCCCCTTAAAATATGGTGAGATGCATCGCCATAACTTTTTCCTCTGTGAATGTGGAGAGAAGTGAAGTGGCGTCCGTTGCTTCACCAACGAGGCCTATTCCCTTTTCAAAACGAAAGGGAGAGGGAAAAAAAAAGAAAAAGAAAAAGAAAAAACAAAAAAAGAAAAACCTACATTGGCGACCTAAAAACGTGCATCATTTCCACCTTCCAAGGCACTTTAAGTCCCTAAGCATGCAGGTGCACCATCTTGCACCTCAATTCAATAACGGCGCGAAGGGGTGGGATATGGAAGCTTCTATAATTGGGTCACGTACGGCGGTGTGTGAGTGATTCGTTTCATCGTACCCTTTTGGGTCATGTGGTAATTGTTAGTCTGTGGATTTTCGTTTGGCCACATGGAATTAGTGAACTACAACTCTTGCCGCTGTTTAGCATATATGATCTCGCTATCTGGCAGGGCAGATGGTGCAGTGTGGAATCAGCATCTTGAATGCTGGTGTGATTGATTGCTGCCCTGCCACATGGGGATCGCGATTTGGGTTCGATCCTCTGACTATAATATAATTTTTCGCTATAAACTACGATTTGCTATGTGGCGGTGCAGAAAGGTGCTATGCGATCTCATTGCGTTTTGCCACGTGGCGCACTGGTGCCTCCTTGTTTGAGTGAATTTGATGACCCTAAGGACTGGGGGGGGACACTGGGGCAGGTAATCTTACAGTAGAGTTTGTAACCTCCCACTTCGAATGCCTCTCCCCGTTATGGCGTTGCAAATAGTATAGCAGATGATAAGGGTTTCGGAGTGGGTATCTGAATTTCAGAGTGATGACCAGTTAATCCCCTCAGCTGAGGGCAATCAATGCTGCTCATTAGGATATAAAGTGCCACGTTGTGAGAAAACCCAGGGAGGGTATCTCTGTCCGTCGCTGGAGCCTGAGGCAGCGGCGTCTGTCACCCGCCGTGCCCGCTTCAGAGGTCTTCAGCGGCTCGACAGAGTGTGGGGTTTGATTTGATTGGCCTGTCACACCCCCTCAACATGCATAGCTTAACAGCCCTTTTGATCACCCAATGAAGGGATATTATAGTAAGGCGCTCTATCACCAATTAGTGAAAATTCGAATTTAAATAATATCGCGAAAAACCTGTTTTATGCCAACCAGCCAAGTGACGGGCAAAGTGGTCCTTACAAGCGATTGAGCACTTCGCTGGTCGCACGTGATTGAGTGCGCAGCAGCCTCCCCCAATCAAGGGATCACTAATTCGTAAAAATTCGAATTTAAATAATTTAGGGGAAAAATATATTTTATGCCTGAGCACTTCACTGGCCGCCCGTGATTGACTGCGCAGCAGCCTTTCCCCCAATTACAGGATCACTAATTAGTGAAAATTCGAATTCAAATAATGTCGAGAAAAACCTGTTTTATCCCAACCAGTGAAGTGACGGGCAAAGTGGTCCTTACAAGTGATTGAGCACTTCGTTGGTCGCACGTGATTGAGTGCGCAACAGCCTCCCCCAATCAAGGGATCACTATTTAGTGAAAATTCGAATTTAAATAATTCAGGGGAAAAGCCTATTTTATGCCTGAGCACTTCACTGGTCGCCCGTGATTGAGTGCGCAACATCCTCCCCCTCAATCACGGGATCACTAATTAGTTAGAAACAAATCAACATTCAGTATTGGAGTAAAATCATACTGTCACCTCTTTGCAGTGCATTGTTCCTCAACTAGGATCTCAATCAGTTATTTCAACTTGCATGTAGGGAAACAGTCATGACTGTAGGCTTTGACTATCAGGTTCGTTTGCTTCAAACAGCCCAGTTGCAGCACTCTGGCTAAGTATGCCAATTCCCATTGCTGCAATCATCTCCCATGTGATTGAGTGTACCCACGAATGATGTTCGAACGTCACCAGAGGACTTGTGGTTCTGCCATTGGCTGTGTATGGATTGGTATTGCTCTCTCTCTCTCTCTCTTTCTCTCTCTCTCTCTCACACTGTGCACTCTCTCTCTCTCTCTCTCTCTCTCTCTCTCTCTCTCTCTCTCTCTCTCTCTCTCTCTCTCTCTCTCTCTCTCTCACTGTGCTCTCTCTCTCTCTCTCTCACTGTGCACTCTCTCTCTCTCTCATTGCACACTCTCTCACTTCACACTCTCTCTCTCACTGCACTCTCTCTCTCTCTCTCTCTCTCTCTCTCTCTCTCTCTGTCTCTCTCTCTCTCTCTCTCAGCCCTATCCCTCTCTCTCAGCGCAGTCTCTCTTCTCTCTCTCTCATTCTGCTGCGCTGTCAGTCTCNCTCTCTCTCTCTCTCTCTCTCTCTCTCTCTCTCTCTCTCTCAGCCCTGTCCCTCTCTCTCAGCGCATTCTCTCTTCTCTCTCTCTCATTCTCCTGCGCTGTCAGTCTCCCCCCTCTCTCTCTCACTCTGCTGCACTGTCAGTCTCCCCTCTCTCTCTCTTTCTGTTGCGCTGTTACTCTCCCGCTGGCAGCGGATTACCCGGTTGGCAGATCACTGGACATGTACTCCCGCGCTTGCAGCGGGTTACCTGATTTGCAGTTCACTTGAAATGTACTCTCCCGCTGGCAGCGGGTTGCCCGGTCGGCAGATCACTGGGAATGTGCTCCCCCGCTAGCAGCGGGTTACTTCACTGGCTTCTCACTTGAAATGTACTCTCCCGCTGACAACGGGTTGCCTGATTAGCAATTCACTTGAAATGTACTCTCCCGCTGACAACGGATTGCCCGGCTGGCAGATCATTGGAAATGTGCTTCCCCACTAGCAGCGCGGGTTGCCTGATTGGCAACTCACTTGAAATGTACTCTCCTGCTGGCAGCGGGTTGCCTGATTGGCAGTTCACTCAAACCGTGCGTATCTGCCAACGCGCTGAGCACAACGCACTCACTCTCGCCAAATATGGACGCAAATCAGTTGAACCTCCTGAGGGTTGTGCACGCCTACAGAGCGTCAGAGCGTCACATACGCCTGGCACGCTGGTGCTGTCCGCTCATACCCCCCCTCCGAACAGGTACTCTCCCCCTCTCACCTTTGCCCTGTCGCTGCCAACTCCCGGTACGCTTCCCCAGTCCCAATTCTCCTCTGCCCGATTCGCTGCGTACTCCCCGTACGCTTCCCCCAATGCCCTCCACGAACAGGTACGAACGGTAACACACGCTGGCGACCTCTGGTCCGCTTCCGTGGTGCAGATGTTGACCCGCGCATTGTACTCCTTGTACCCTTCCCGAATCAATCCCCCCTTTTGCTCCGTGCTGGTCCTCACTATATTCCTCAGTCTGGCCACTTCCCCCTTGCCTCTTTGGTACCTATTTGATCCGAAGTCAACTGGACCTGCAGCACCAAGCCTGTTGGTACCGGAGCCCTAGGACTGACACGTGGCGCGCTGATATGACATAATAACTGTTGTGGGACGCTGGACCCGATTTCCAGCAGGTGCTGCTCCCCACCAATAGATGGAACCTCCTTGAGCATGCTAGTGGTGTTTGCTCTTATCATCACCACTAGCATTTACTTGCATTGTTCGCCCTCTCCCCCCCCCCCACAAAAAAAA
>BFEA01000056.1:2560797-2571726 GCA_003427395.1 Chara braunii
TTTTTTTTTTTTTTTTTTTTTTTCCCTTTCCCTAACACAACGTGGTTGTACCCAGGGACTGTTAACATATAAACCCGAGAATCGAACAAAAAACTTTAAAAATTTTGAACCACTTCTTAATTTATGCTTGTCATCCTTTCGCAGGGGTCATGTTGATTTGCACGACTGATTTCAACCGCTTAATCCTCAATATCGTGCAGCCAAAACCGGCCGCGCCCAATTGCCTCAGCCTTTCGACAACTCCAAAAGGAGCTAGCGCTTGTAAGGCGTAATCGGGTTTCGTTTACCGTATCTGCAAGGTGGCGGTCCAATGCATTAACCTGCTGGGTTAACTCCTACTACGATAGTAGAAGGAGCGACTCACTGATAAGAAAAACCACACCCACCCATCCCGCCTGCCTATGGCTTGGTGTACCCTATTGGCCTTTTCATACCTTGCTACACCGCAACCGCACACATGGCGCAGTGGTCCTTATTAGCCATTTAGGCTCTGAATCGCGCGACTTACCAACCGCGCATCATTATTTTAGGTAAGATGGGTATAGCTTTTGCATTCCCACGATCGTGTGGTTCTGTGGCCCAATTAGAAACCGCGTATAACTGGTCACACTGCCGATTACCACCATTATTCTCAGACATCACAAGTGTTTGAACTAAGGTTAAGAAAACAAAATTACTTTATCGGTCTTAGACTAGTCTGAATACACTTTTAGGAAATGTTTAATCTCATCAAGTCCCTCAATTCAACGAAAAAATCGGACGGCGTCCGACATTGAAAAACCACAGCAGATACCCTTGTAAGGATTTCTACTCCGACACAACAATTACAAAAACGGAGGAAGCCGAAACCAAAAATTTCTGGAAGGTCAGGAGAGAAGTCCCCATACATCCCAACACCCCACACGCTCTCACTGCTTCACCATCCACCTTGTCATTCTGATGCAGGCAGTCTATCGCCTCGCACCTACCAACAACCCAAAGTTGTTACCCCGCTTAGCCTGAGTACGCATGCCGGGTTTGCCCATGCTCCATAGTCCGTCATGACCGCATGTCAACCCCGCATACCCCACACCAGCTCGTCAGATCGCCCAACCCCGAACTCACCTCCTTGTATGCTTATACTTGTTAACCGATCCTCTTGACCTCACTAACCTTCCCGAGTCACATTAGAGAGTGATTCAGTCGCGCTTGCGAAATTTATAGCTATTGGTATTTGCGCGAGGTAGTCGAGATTACGTTGAGGCATTGGGAGAGAGAAAAGAACGAGGTGTCTCCTATCGGCATAGCTGGGCCGCGGCGTGGGGAACGTTGTCTCGCACATTGATCCTGCAGAGTGTCCTTCCTTGCCACGTCACACAAGGTTTTGCAGGACTTCTTCGCAGTGGAGCTTTCGCAGATCCCGACCGAGTGCGCCAACCATACCTTTTCCTCCCCTTTTCTTCTCCTTCATTGTGTACCTTTATCCTCTTTCCCTCTTCTCACTCTTTTCATCATTGTTCATCATCGTTGTTGCATTGTACATTAATGCATCGTACACCTTGCCTTCCGTTTATCGGTACAAATTTGCCTTATATTTGGAGAGATCCAAAAAGCATCGTTAAACAAATAAAATAATAATAATAAATAAACAACAAATAAAAAGCAAAAAAAACTTACCATGTCGAGACGAATGAATGCAAGTAGTAAGCAGCGTTCAAACAACAAGTAACACACTTTCTCTTTTACTTCCTCTTCTACATTTTTCAACTTCGTATCCTTCCCTTTGCTCATGGCCTACTACTCTCGCTCCACCTTTCTATTTTTTTTTGTTTTCACTAGCACACTTTCTCTGGTAGGAGGTCGTGGTTGGCGAATGATACATCCACCTTTGCTTCTTGGAAGCCTCAATTTGCACTGGCTCACAACATATTCATGAACGTAATGACGGTGGGAGCAAAGGCATGCTATAAGTAAGTTGCCGTCTTCATTTTTCATATCCTTCTCCCCCCCCCCCCCCCCCCCCTCACCCTCTCGTTAGAGAGTTTCCCACTATGCCTATCTACCATCCTACTCAACCATACCCAATTTAATTGTTTTGTAATGATTGGCGGTGAAAAGAAAACCTTTAGAGCTTGGCTGTAATTTGAGTTTGTGACATGACTTAATAAGTGTATAGTAAGTGGAAGCGACACATATCCGAATACTCCTTAGTGCCTGTAGTCAAGATGCGCATTGACCACACCCGCGCCTCCTTCCTCTTTTAAGGCAGCCTACTAGATAAGTGTGAGCCAAACTTTGCCTACTTTTGAATTTCTTTCTCTTTTTCATATTTCTTTCCTTTTTTGTTTTTCTAGTTACGTGTTGTGGTACTTGAATATGGTTGTGAGTCGGATTTATAGCATGTACCTCCTTGAAATGTTTCAATAGCACTCTCATATACAATGGGCAAGTCACTGCCATGATAAATGCAAAACCACTTTCTTGTACTTCGAACTGTAAAAATCAATACGGGGTACCGAGCACGCTAGCCGAATACCATTTAACTCTCCAAGCAAGCTCACTGAATTATGAAAACGTAAAAACATACTGTAAAAAAATATTTTAAAAAACTCAATAATTCAAAAAACTTGTCAAGGAAGCTTTCAAAGTTCGCTATGGGATTCGGATGACCAATCCATTCGTCAAATAATATTTCCAAGCATCTGCACTGCAATACAGAGAGTTGGTTAAAAAAAAAAATCAATCAAGACGCTCAAGATATACGAAAAAAATAATTGAAGAAAGTTTGTTAGAAGAATTTTATCAGGTCGCAGTGCGACATGAATGTCTCATAACTTATTATAAAACTGCCAAGAAGAGGGCTAAAACACGTTAAGGCGATCCAATTTTAATCCTCTTGAATTGTACAATTGTTAAATTTTTCATTTGAGTACAATACATCTGCTTTATACTCCAATAAAACATTTTGTGTAATACATGTATTGACATAATACATGTAGACTAACCCATTTCCTAACCGATTGTCCTACAACATAATCTTTTCTTGTTGACTTACATATTTGCTCGATAAAAAATTATATGTTTTTTTTTTAATAAATATTTTTTTACAGTATTTTAATTAAAATTGTGCATGTAAATTCAGTTATAGCTTGGTTAACTCAAGCTTCACAATTATCACTCTTGGACAGTTGTCTCTTTAAGGTTATAGCATCTCTCCCTAGAGGTGATGGTCTCTAATCTTCATAGCAACGTTCAATATTGTTTCATGATTTTAACGGTTCTCAACTACATTAGCATTCACTCAGTAGTCTCTACCTTATGCAGCCTTTAATAATCTCGATAGCATTCATTTATCATATATTATATGTATAAGATTGTACTACGATTGAGGGGTGCCCACTTACGAAAGTAGTTTTCTCATTAAAAAAAATATTATTTTCCTCATTCTGATTCTTGTTCTCACAATTCCCTCTCAATTATTTTGACCATCCATGTTCTCGTTTTACTATTGTTTTGAACATTGCGATCCCCTTACCTACAGTGAGCTAACAATTCAAACATTTTTAATAATTTGAGTGAGAAAATTGAAATTCATTTAACACATTTCTGTAATTTTTGTAAGTACGAAGTTATAACGCATTCTTCGGCAAAATGCGCAATAAAATAAGAAAAAAATATAAATCCCTTGATTGAGAAGATTGCGAAATCAGTTAAGTCCAAAAAAGTCGTATTTGGTAAACCGACGACAAGCATATGAGTTGAACGGTTGACGGGTCGACTTGTCTAGCATTCGAGTGCGAGTTAAAATTAATATAGGCTCTGACCACAATTGAAAGATATGAAATATGAGGTTGTTGGACCTAACAAAAGTTATTGTGGATAATCCTATCAAAATCAAGCTTCGAAAAAGGTCGTTACCAAACTGCAAACCCCAAAACAAACTAACTAGCTCCTTATCAAAATAAAGTTAACCCAATGGTGGAGGTAGGGTTCAATCCCAATGTGTGATGTTTGAATAGATAGTACAAAAACCTATTGGGTTAACTCCTACTTCAGGTAGCAAATGAACATCCTAACTATAAGTAGATAATAGGGGAGGTAGTAGTGAAGGGTTAGACAGTTGGGTTAACTCCTACTTCAGGTAGCAAAGGAACATCCCAACTATAAGTAGATAATAGGGGAGGTAGTAGTGAAGGGTTAGGCAGGGGTCATAAGTGTGAGTTTGTTGTTGGACCGAGCCTAAGAGAGGTTGGTCCAACTATGTTCTTAAACCCGGTCCAAGAGAGGGTAATTGAACTGTGATATGAGTTTGTTGCTTTATTTGACTACAGTGAATAAATTGACCCGTCAATGGTGTGAACTTATTAACTTGTTCTTTTTGTTTTTTATTAAACTGAGTCTAAGAAAAAGTGATTGGACAACGACATATACCAGTTAGCCAACTATCCTCTTAGCAAGGCCTCTATCCAATTAGCTAGTGGAAATTGAGCAAGCCAGCTAGCCCCTAATTGAGTGAGCTAGCCCTCCAATCAACTATTGAGCGAACTATCCAGTTGGTGAGTCAATTAGCAAGTCAATGAACAATCCAGCGAGTGAGCATACCAGTTGGTGAGCAAGTTGGGTATGCTCACCAGTGCAGTATGCTCACCAGCAAATGAGTATATCAGTTAGGAAACGAGCAATCGAGTGAGTAATCATACCAGCTAACGAGTAATCCAACTAGTGATCATACCAGTTGACGAGCAATCCAGTGAGTGCGCATAGCAGTGGGAAACCCGACAAGTGAGTGTTTCAGTGAAGAAGCGAGCAATCCATTGTCAACAAGCATACCAGTTGGTGAGCAAGCTATCCCATTAGTGAGTCAACCCGTCGCCCAGTAAGGAAGCAAGTAATCCAGCCAACCAATGCCACTAAGCATGCCAACAAGCTCGCCAGACCTTAGCCAACAACCAAATCCGCTAACAAACCAACTAACCGATAAGCTAGAAACCCAGTGATTAACTAAACAAGAAAGCAAGCCAACAAAGTAGTTGACCATCAATCCATCCAACATTGGGCAACTAGCCAGCCAACCATTACCCAACATCAATTTGGTCGCTAGCCACCTAACATAGCTTGCTAACGACACACTATTCCAAGAGTGCAACAAGTAAGTTGGCAATCCAACATACAAGCCAACAAGCCGGTCAAGCGATAAGCAAACAATCGAGGAGGATCTAGACTATGTAGGGGCTGAGGATTTTGATTGACACCCTTTCCATTGACTGTATGCCTACTGAAACTGAACTATATTGTAATGCAAACGCATTTGCAAGAGTACCTATATGCCACGATACCAACCTCGAAGTTGAATATCCAAGCAAAGATGAGGAAACTCTTATAGTATATTAAAAAAGTGGAATGCGAGTTTCACATACAACATGATATAAGGACACAAACACACTGCTATTACATATCCAGATTGATATCATCATAAGGAAGGCAAACACATTGCTATGACATATCCAAATTCATATCATGATGACATAAAAACACATACACACTGCTATTACATATTCATATTCATGTTATCTAAATGACCTTTAATACTCTAATTGATTGCGGAGTAAGTTATCAAATTGATCGTGGAGTAAGTTAGAATTACGATTAAGTTTTCTCACTTGCAATTATCCAGTCCTTTCTTCTTTGCACTAGAAGAAAAACACCCCGCAAAAAGATGGCACTGACAAATAATCGTTTGCAGGAACTACACTATCGCATCGTTGACACCGTCCTGTTATATTTTTCACCACATCTTCAATAAGAAATAAATATTAGTATGTTAGAAAATCCATGACTTAAAACATATTTTTGGTATGAAGTAGGGATACATAGTTGACTTCCTTCGTCGTTCAATCATTATATAGGATACGTTTGGCAAACTTGTTGCGTCTACTATACCTCCTTTTCACCCTCCAACCCCAAACAATCTCATTTTAGAATCAGTATTTCAGACTATATACACACATGGGTGTATTACCCAGATAGGAGTATGTTTTGTTCATGCGATACCAATAATGATAATTTTTTCGGCTACCGCCTTAACCTGAAAACAACGATGTGCATCATATAAACATAAAATGTGTGAGGGATACTATATTTGAATACACCATACTTACATTGTGTTACTCGTTTTAAGGTTCAACTGATACCTTACACCCTTACATTGCGCCTACAATATTTTCTAAAACTACATAGGGCATATTTTGGTCGGGTAATTATTGACGAAGCTTTAGGTTGCACTTGTCCCCAATAGTGCCAATTGTGGAACATTGTAAGGTTGTGCCATCTCCAAATGTAAAAAAAAAACATAATGTGTAAGGATGTCGAACAAGAAAAAAAAAAGTAACTTGAACATGAAACGCGACGATATGCATCGTATAAACATGAAATATGCGTTGTGCACTGTATACGAATACAACGTACTTACGTTGTGCTACCAGTTTTGAGGTACAACTAGTACCCTAGTGCACCTTACATTTGACCTGCAATATTTTTACATGTAAATAGGTTGGGTCATCGTTGGCGAGGCACAAGGCTGCGCTTATCCTTATAGTGCCAATTTTGAAACATCCTATGGTTGTTCCATTTACAAAGGTAAAACAACAATATGATTTGCAAGAAAGTTGAAAGGGAAGAGAGAAAAGTCTTAAACATGTAACATCCCAAATACAATGTTACACCCCAACATACGTTTAAAAAAAAAAAAAACACACTATGAATTATGATAACCTGTTGTTTGAACTTCAAAGGTATGTTAAATATAATGAAAATACTTTATATTTTAATTAAAAAGGTGAAGATATGTCTTCATATTTTATGTGGTGTTATATATATCAAAATTGTACGCATATTTATTTAACACACCTTTTAAAGATGCTGATGATTGACCCATTTTGCTTGAGATTTTGCATCACAAAAAGATACATTTAATCAACATTTTGTTTAGGCTACAAAAGTGGTCCGGGACCACTTGCCCGACTGGGCCAATATATATATATATATATATATATATATATATATATATATATATATATATATATATATATACAAGGTCACCAGCCCATACGTACAGAGGTCCCCCGGCAGACCTCCGTACGTACGGGCGTTCGGGGTCCCGTACCGGGTCCGAACCCGACGGCGTTCGGCCCCCGCCAAAAATTATTTTGGGGCCTAAAACAAATTTTGTTTTTCTGATTTTTTTTCTACGAGTTGCCTATGACGTGAGGTCCATGCCTATAAATTTTCAAGTCATCTGGCGCAGCCAAATAAGAATTAAAAATCGCCAAATATGGCAGTGTCAGAATGTGCTCGCCCACATTTTTTTTTACTTTTTACTCTTAGGTTTCACTTCAGTTCGGGGTCTAAACAATTTTATTATTTTTGAAACGTTTTTAGTGGGTTTTTCATTATGTGAAGTACACATCTGTTAATTTTCAGGGCATTTAGCTATGCCAAAAAAAAATAAAAAATCGCCAAAGATGGTAGTGTCGATAATGCTTGCGCACACACTACATTTTTTTCGTTTTTTTTATTTTTATTTTTATTATTAGTATTTGTTTTTTGTATTTTATTTTTATTTGAAATTTGGTAAGGAATTTGGAGGTAATGCTTAGGCAAATATTGTTTAATTTATTTTTCTTCATAACATATATTTTTTTTCATATTTTTTGATTTTTGTTTTTGGGGGTTGGGCCGAACGCATTCCCAATAGGTCCCATATGTTCGGGCGTTCGGGTTCGGGCATTCGGACCGTCCTGAACGCCACTTACCTTGTATATATATTTTTTTTATAACTTCAATTTTTATTTTAAATTTTGATGTGACCCTGAGGCAAAAGTTGTTCAATTTATTTTTCCGCACGATATAGTTTGTTTTTGAATTTTTATGATTTTTTTTTTTTTTTTTGCTAGGGCCTTCCCTGGTCCTTGCATGGCCAGGCTGTCAGAGTAAATAGGGTGACCTGGGTGGCCCGGCTGGTAGTCTAATATTTTGTTAAATTTTAATCGTTTTTTTTTTTTGTCGAAATTGAAATATTTTTCTACACCAATTTGAGCTAAATTTTAAGCTCTCCGTAATAAGTATATCACATTCCAAGGCTGCCGTATGTTAAGCATACAACATCCCTACCACGCTTCATGCGTATTTTCAATATTCTCAAGGCAATATTACAGAGGTATTTTGCCACTTCTACGTTCACATCAATATATGTTAAGTGGAGAATGAGCAAACAATAATACCTTTCCATCGTAACGTACTACCTCATGTGATATCTTACGAGATGCAAAATTATCCCAAAAATGGTTAAAATTTTCAAAGCTCAATTTCGTTACAATTTTTTTTTTTTTTAATGAAATATCAGTTATTTATCAAAAATATGTACCTAGGAGTTCGAACTTCTATAAATCCATCTCCACAATTAATGAGCATCATGCCCGAGTTCGTTTTCTGCTTTGAAATTATATATGGCTCAAAGAGAACTTTTGCGTGGCAGTTCGCGCGAAACAATATTCGAATTGTCGTTAGGAAAACCGCTTAAAGATATCAATCATCCGCTAACTCGGTGGCAAAGGCATGATTCTTGGACTGTTAGATTAGAACCGTATGTACTTGGGAATACGGTAAATTACAATCAAAATGTTATAATTAAATTGCATGAAAATACTTTATGGCATTAGTGAAATGACCCAACTGATGGAGATGGTGCTCTAACCATGCTGAATTAAACCATGTTGTTTACGTCGAGGTGACATACAAGTTTTGTGTTGTGGTACCCTAGGAGTAGCCTACCATCTTCCCTTGAATTGAATCCTATCCGCGTGTGAAAATTAATCTTTTTCACAAAGTTCAAGTCAGCGTGATATTATCCGACGACGATGCTACGACATCATGATGCCATAAAGAACGTACACGCGTATATAGCCTAAATCATATCTTATATAGAATTAAAGTCATTTGGTGCGACAAAATGACCAACGCACTCGATGTGCCCAGGTACATAGTAAGCTAGCTTACGTGCCGAAGCTCTCACTTGACACGGTTCCATTTGTTGCAATCCACTTTGATCGGGTCTGGTGAAGTTTCTACAATATGCAACAAACATGTCCAAAGTGTTTTTGCTTTTGTCGTAAAATTATACAACAAAATGTCATCCTTGTAGGCGAGCACAAACCGGTCAAACATCGCACAAAACACATGCGTCATCACGTGGAAAGTTATTGGTGCACTGGTGAAGCCAAAAACCATAAGCACCCACTCAAAACATCATATTGAATGGTCGGATACTGTAATAACCCAACTGTAAGTGCAACTATCAAAAGCGGTGCGTAACACATAACCAGAACATCAATGCATATGAGAGGCTTCGGGTTCTTGACCATATGAGAATTGTACATAATTGCAGGCTCTCATCCTTTTTCAGTCCAAAAGGAAAACAAGAAATATAGAGCAAATCATGAAAATGATTCTAGATTTGTTGATGGTGAATTGTGGAGTTGGATTTTTAGAAGCTCGAACTCCTAGGTTCACCCTTTGATGAATAACTCACAATTTACTAAATTTGTTTTTTTTTTGTTGTAAGGAAATTGAGCTTTGAAATTTTCAACCATTTTTGGGACAATCCAAAAAGAAAAGAAGAAATATAGAGCAAATCATCCAATGAGTCTAGGCACGTCGCTGACGAATTGTGGAGTTGGATGTATAGAAGTGCAAACTCATAGGTATACCCCTTTGATGAAGAACTAATATTTCATTAATTTGATTTTTTTTTGCAACAAAATTGAGCTTTGAAATAGAGTTCATACATCACAACTTGGACTATACTACAATATACAAACAGAAATTTGAAAGACAAAGGGGCAACTGGAGAGATCAACCCCTTTAACATACACAGACCAAATTCGGGCTAATTTTAGATAGTGTTGAAATCCACACGTACGCGGATCCTAATTCGTCACAGGGCTTTTCGATCCAAGGTTCCCCTTTCTGCTCGACAACTCTGTCCTTGCAGCAGCCTGATCTCATAAACCACCAGTCCTGCTGTGCGACTGAGAAAATTTCCCATAGGTGACCCGTTGGCCCCAATCAGGCTCGTGAAGGTTCATCCACGGTGCAAATTGAAAACGGTCTCCCAACCAGATTTGATTAGGGTAGGCACCCAAGCTTGGGGTCCGGCAATGGAGAAGGAGTGGCGGTTTATGGATGAAGGGGTGTGGCATATTTGAAACCTGGCCTCATCAGGTGAAGGACCAAGATATATTTTTTTTGCGGCCAAGGCTGCACGTTGGCCATCATGCACCATTTGTGCCCTTGGGCCTGTGTGGACTAGCACATTGTTTGTATTTTCATTTTTCAACTTGTGTTTGTCAGTTTCTACACTATTTATTTTCACTTTTGTGTGCTGACTGCTCTCTCATTTTGTGGAGACCTTGTCATTTATATTTTTATCCATATATCTGGACGGATTAACCTTGCGTGTTTGTTCGCTAACCATAATATCTGTTCAGACTGCCGACCGCAGATCACAAGTACCTCCGTACAATATAGAACAAAGACTGAATAGGAGGAGGGTCCGACAATATTTAAAGAGTTGGACCAGATGAGGTCACACACAGATGTTTCGAGCGCTTGACTTGCTGGACAATAGGCTACTCGACCAGAATGGTGCTGGATGTAGGCAAGTAGATGAGCGCCGGATGGCAGGCGATAGGAGGTCTCCTTACCTGCTGGGAGCATAGATAAGCCTCCTCATGGAAGCTGGCTTGTTACCTGTACCTTCGAGACATCAGCAGCTCAACGTGCTATCTTCCCACCAGTATCCACACACACACACACACACACACACACACACACACACACACACACACACACAGAGAGAGAGAGAGAGAGAGAGAGAGAGAGAGAGAGAGAGAG
>BFEA01000056.1:2605939-2617981 GCA_003427395.1 Chara braunii
AAATCGCTACTATTGGAGCTTTCTTAACTGCCGATCTCAGTAACATCACCCCTGTTTTAGCTTTATACAAGTTGAGCGAAACTCTCTTGCCCTGGCAGGTGCTGTACCACCCGACTGTACGTAGATCTATAGTTTTCTGATCCAGATCTTGCATTCCAAACGGAAGGGACGCGCTCCACTGGRCTCCTCTAGCTCCTGGTACTTTTTTAAGAGACATATCAACTGCCACTTCCTTTGCATCTTTCAAGGTCAGGATCCTCACTTCATTAGGCCGTGGCTGCAGTTCTCTAGAGAAGTCCACTGTCTCCGCAAAATCCCATTCCTTGGCCACCCACCCTTCTGTGCCCAAATCATCTGTAATCTGTAATACTTCCGTAGGTGTTTTAAACCAATGACCCACCACCGTACTGTCTGGGTTTTTCACTAGGAAAGACCAAGACAGAGGAATGGACTGTAAAACAGCCGACAGTCTGGTTCTAACGTGCCTTAATCTGCACAATTTCCCACTCAACTCCTCCGCCGTTCTCCAATCACCCTTTTCCTCATTCCACAGATCTTTGAGCTTAACAACTCCTCTTTCAATCCATGACTTCCCAAAGTTGCCCGGGATTCATGGGCCGAAAAGTGGTTGTTAAGGCCGTCTCTCAACAATGGATTCTCAAATATGATTTGGGACAGCACTTCCCCCTTAGTATTGGGACTGTCTCTTTCCGTAGGGAATACCTTCCTCCAGGCCCCAAGAATATTTTTCCAAAACCTGGACTTTGATTGTTTACTGATATAAGACTTAATCAGAAGACAGGACAGCGCATCCTCATCTCTAGTTCAAGACCATTCCTCTCTTAGTATGTAGATTGCCAGCCTAAGCCAGGGCGTGTCAAGCTCCGCCGATAACGCTTTGACAGGCCATTTTACCAACAAGGCGATGTTCTGTTGTTGGGGATCCAAACTCTCGGGAAGGTTATTGTTTCCCAAGCTATCTTAGAGATAAAGCCTCCCTGTGGAGATCCTTCCGGTTTCCAGAGTAATATTGCCGCAGCTTTCTTGATCGGTCTATATGCTGCCTTTCCCAGGGAGTGGACTGCCAAAGTGAACCATAGTACTGCGAAGGCTGCCGAAGAAATCACCACTGCTCGTCCAAACAAAGATAGGTGACGGAGGCTAGTCCAAGAAAGCAGCCTGCCTACTACCTTCTCTTCCAGCAGCGAGTCTTGAAGCATCAAGTTGTCTGTAAGTGACACTTGCACACCCAAGAACCGGTCTGATGAGTCTGCTGGTACCTTTTTCAATCCCCAGTTCACCTGAAAATCATAAGATTCTGGCAAAAAGTAACCCGATTTACTCCAGTTAATAGAAGCCTCAGACAAATTACAGTAGGAGTTAAGAACTTTTCTTACTTCCATTAGGTTAGTTCGAGTATTAAGACAGGCCAGAGTTAAGTCGTTCGCTAAAGCCCCCCCTTTCCATTGGTTCTGGTCTTGAAGAGTAAGTCCTACTATTGATTCGCGACATCTTATGTTGTCCAAAAGGATTTCTAAGAGCAGAACGAAAAGCAAGGGAGCCAAAGGGCAACCTTGACGAAGCGAGCGTGACAGCGAAAACGTCCTCGAAATTTTACCATTAACCGTTACTGCTGCAGTAGCCGAAATACATCACTGTGACCCAACGAATAAAGTTTGGCCCAAAATTCATGTGTTTAAGTGTCGTTGCAACAAAAGCCCAGCCTACGCGATCGTAGGCCTTCTCCATATCCAACAAAAGGATAGCTACATTGCGGTTCTCTTTTGAAATAATCTCTAGAGCTTGAACCGTGCATGCAATGTTGTCCATGATAGATCTGTGTTTGACARAAGCCCCTTGGTMTTTTYCCACTAGTTTCGGGAGGTMCCTAGCTAACMGAATAGYTARAACTTTTGCCAACAGTTTGTAAGACACATTTAACAGTGAAATGGGYCTCCAGTTCCGAACGTCGGATTTCTCCCCTTTCTTGTAAAGCAGCATGATTACCCCTTTCATCATACTTTTGGTAAGTGAACCCCCCGTCAGCACCCCATTGTATATATTCAGTAGCATTGGGCTAATAAAGTCCCAGACTGCCAAATATAATTCTATTGGCAGCCCATCGTCTCCGGGGCATTTTTCGGAAACCATCTGTTTTGCTGCCCAGTGAAGCTCCTCTGAGGTGATTGGACGTTCTAGGTCTAGGTTTCCTTGAGCTTGAAGTGCCACATTTGAATACTTTCAAAAGTCTGAAGAGGTTCTCAGATCTGAATCGAAGTTGTCAAACGGCCTACTGGTCGTCAGTATATCCTGAAAGTATAGGCACGCGTATTCACTCATAGTTTCTAGCTGATCTGAGATCTGGGGACGCACCGAAAAAGGGTGGGTCAGTTCCAACATTGGTGTATGTTTGTTCTGNCACGCGTATTCACTCATAGTTTCTAGCTGATCTGAGATCTGGGGACGCACCGAAAAAGGGTGGGTCAGTTCCAACATTGGTGTATGTTTGTTCTGCAGCAACAGTCTTCTAAAMGTATCTTTGGTCATTCTGTCCCCCGTAATTATATTCTTTTGGGCCAACCAGTTTTTYCATTGTTCCTGCTGTTTGATTTCTCTTGCTTCTTGTTGTTGTAATGCTCTCTGTCGAACTGCTGTCCAGTAAAGATCGGAGATTGGGTGTTTTCCAAACTCCCTCTCTACTTTCATTATTGTTTGGGTGAGCTTTAGCGCTTGTTTCTTTTTATGAGCCGCTTTTATCTGTGAGATATTACTTAGAGAGCCCTGCAGAATCCGGAACCCCACCTCTGTCCACTCCTCCTCAGTATTGAAAAGAGGTTTCGCTCCTTCCCATTCTTTTAGGTGCCTTTGAATCCAGGAAATAACTTCCGGGTCCTGCAAGTGTGTTGTGTTGAGTTTGAAATAGGACTGCCCAAACTTACGATCTTGTGTGAGCTTGAAGGTTGCCGTGATCGGAAAGTGATCCGAGATTGAGGACGAGCCCGTTACTACTTTGATGCAACAGTCTGTAGGCATACCTCTGGTGAGAAAGAAATCCAGTCTCTTTCGCACCAGGGGGGCCTGTGACCCAAACCAGGAGTATCCTGGGTCCTCTGGATTTAACATTCTGAAGACATCAGTTAACCCCTGATTGGTCATAAAGGCCTTAAGAAGTCTGGTATCTGTTCTGATCGGCTCCATTTTAGGACTATCCAACCCAGGGTTTAAAACGGTATTCCAGTCAGCTGCAATTATCATGTTGGGAGAATTTGGGATAAAGCTAATCATTTCTGAGATAAACTTCACCCTTTCCCCGTAACAAACAGGCAAGTACGCTGACATGACAGACCAGTCCTCCTTTCCCATGGAAAAACTAACCCACACCCACCGCCCCCATAAATCAGTCATGTAGTCAAGAATCTGGATATCTAAGTTCTTATGAAACAAAATCCCAACTCCACCCCTCGTCCCGTGGTCCCCTTGGCCCCCCCTGGCTGGGCTCCAAAACTGTGGCCCAGACCACCACTTTTTAGTTTCCTGAAGTCGGGATTCATCCAATTTAAATTCCTGTACACAGATGATCTGGGCATGGTTCTTATGAATCCAGGATTTGAATCTGCTACGTCTGTGCTTAGTGCCTGAGTCATTTAGACCGCGAATATTCCATGATACTACTTTCAGGTTGAAATTAGTCGRCATTCACRCCTGGAAGGCCTTCTTTGCCATGGATACGGCCTCCAGACGAAGAGGAAAGCTCAATCYGCTTTCTTMYTCTCGCCCCGTCCTGASTTGGAGTAGAAACATGYTCTACCAACCAGGGGGATTGCAGGATGGCTGAAAAGGAGGTATCAAACAGGATTCCTCTGTGAACCTCTGCGTCGTTTAACCACTCTGCTATAAGTTTAGCTGTGAATCCTTTAAGCAGGATGCAGTCCAGTTCCTCATTCAAGTCTGAGTCAAGTACCTCCAGGGAGAACCAGTCCCAATCCAAGGCCTCCAGTTTGTCATTGGTACTGTTCTCCATTTTAGCATTCAGAAAAGCGAACAGGAATCTCATCTTACCCTTGTCCGAAGTGATAGTGTGAACCCCTGTCCGCAAGCACTGAATAACCCGGCACTGTACCCACGATGGAATGAGTGATTTGGTCTTTTTCAAAATCACAAATTCCGTAAGAAGTTCGTTTGCCTCAGTTGTTGGCAGTTGTGTGGCTAGAATCTTGACTCCCTTACTCGAGTTAGCGAAGATCAGCGGTACGAGAAATCTGGGAGTATCCTCTTCTCCTCTTCCCAATGTTTCCATCGGAACCGCCCACGATAGGCCATCCCCCACGCCCCCTTCTCCCTTAGTTCCTCCGGGCTCTGGTCCCCTATCTCCCCCCCCTCTTACTCCCTGTCCGTCTCCCCCTTCCGCTCCAAAACCCGAAAAGCCCGAAAAGGAAGCCCCATCTTTTCGTACTTTCTTCACATATTTCGTTTTTGCTTTCGACAGAGCCTTCGCTGCTCAGCTTTCCAACTGCTCCTGCCTTGAATTCGAATTTTCCGAGTCCGAATCCGATGATTTTTCGCTGTGCCCGGTCCGCCCCGAGCCCTCTGTACCGCCGTCCCACAGTATTTCGGAACTCGGTTTGACCCTAAGTTCCTTGTGGATATGGCTCCCCTTTTCCCCGTCAACCGGTAGTGGACCCTTTTTCCCTGCCTTTTCTTTTCTAACAGATTTTTCTTTGACTTTCCCTTTCTGTTTCTGTTGCGTTGGTTTGCTCTTTATCCCTTCTGTTCCTGTCTTTCTCCGCTCCGAGCTTGGGATCTTTACCAAGTTCGAATCCCATTTCTGACCCGAAAAGCGTCTGAACCCTGAAGTCGGTGGGTCATCTTTTTCCGGGACAAAACCTGGGAAGGGCGGGTTTGGGAGCTCCAAAGCATTTGAGTGGTCTGCAAAAGGGTTTGCCTCCACATTCCCTGGGCAACGATCGTCTTTCTTGTCATGATAAAAAATCTTACAACGCTCACACCACGGCGTAGCCTGAGAGATAATTTTGAAGAAATAATCCCCCTAACCTGGGATTCTCACTACCAACCTTGGCTTCACCCGCGCCTTGGAGGACACGTCCAAGTCTAAACAAGCCGATCCTAATTCTGGATCTTCTTCATCTTTCTCCATTGGGTGAACCTTCAGAATGGATCCAAAGGTTTGTTCCACCGCCGCATACATAGTCGACATTAATTGAAACGGGACTCTCAAACAACGAATCCAGAAATAGCTCATACCAACATCCTTGAAAATCCTCGTCTCAGGTAAGGTCATCCAGGGGACAAACTGGATGTTATATTCTTTTCCATCCGAGGTTTGGATCTGGTCTGTCTTTTTTTGGATCATCCACTGAATAATGGACGGTTCCGACGAGACAAACAATGCTAAGTTCTTCCCCTCACTTTGATAACGGCCTCTTTTGACACTCTCATCCACAATCCCTGCATCTTACCAAGCGTTTTCATACACTCTGACCAACTTTTTCTTCAGGTTGTTGGAAAGAGCGTTTGCCTCATTTAGGAACACTATCGTCACCGCGTGCTCTTTCAGCCATCGGATATTCAAATTGGAGAATTCCTCATTTATGCTGAACCGAGCTAAATCCTCCTCAATCTCAGCGACCACTATGTTGAGGCCGGTTGGTAGTATCCCTTCTCTGAAGCAAGCGGTGAGGAGGGTGGAGATGTGTTCCTTTTCTTCGTTAGTGTACTGTCTTAGTGACGCATGATTCCCCCGGGCTTCATTACCCGGGGGAATCGACGATCCGCTCATCCCCCACATACCAATTAGCAGCAATAGATAGAAGCAAAATAAGGTTAACCGAGGCTTATCAACCGGAGTAAAAAGGTTACCAATCATGAAAGCCAGATGCAATTGGTTTCAAGGACTTAGGGATATACCTAAAATGGTATAAGGTTACCTTACTCCCAACTTGGGAGTAGTCCAGACATCCAGATTTCTTCAACAGGTCGTCATCCCAATGGTGCGAGGTCGATGCTGACGTCACCAATTCTTGAAGCAGAATCACCCGGGGGGGGTTAGGAAAACCAGGCCGCTACCCGATGGGAATACCCATCCTCCAAGAGGATGTTACTTGTTCTAGATGAACAGAGGCTTTACCCCCCCGAAACCGCCGCAGCAAAGCTATGGCGGGCAAACGGCCCGATTGTAACAGCCGTACTCTCGGGACTGCCGTTGTGAGAAACGCTGCTCGCGTAGCCGCAATGGCGCCTGGACCCTAACACTGATAGTACCGCCTCCTGCCGTTAACCCTAGCGCTAATTTTGCGACCGCAGAATTAGCGCAGGATTAGCGCTGGAGGTGCGCTATCGTCCCCCCGATCTCCCCTCGTCATCAGCATTCCTTCGACGGTCCTAATCGCAGGCCCAAGTTCTGGTCCTACGATCCTGGCCAAAAACGGCCTGCCTGGGTCCCTACTGGACGTCCAGACAACCCTGCTGATGCAGCACGGTCCTGAGGACTGGGCCAGGCACAAACAGACGAATGTCTGGTCCTGTCCCAGATACGGACAAATCTGAACCTGGCCTACAACGGCCGAAACTGAAATCCACTGGTCCGAACAGGCATCTGCCTGTTCGGACAAACTGAAAAGTCTGAACTGACACATCTGAAACAGACAAAAAAAGTTGTCCAGATAAAACCCAGCCCCAAACTCGGACAAACTGAAAAGTCCGAATTGACACATCTGAAACAGACAAAAAAATTGTCCAGATAAAACCCAGCCCCAAACTCACTCGGCAAAATAAATGAATAAATGCTGAAAAAGGAAAGCGAATGGGACAAAGGATATGAGCCTAGGCCCAAAACGTGACCGAKGCCCACCACATCGCCCAGCCTAMGGGGCTGTGCGGCCTGAGGGCCGAGAAGGAGAATATCGGGCCTGAAGAGCCAGCRTAGCCGYGTGTAAGACGCTACACCAAGGMAATGGATGCCTTCCAATTAGCGTCCGGACAGAGACGACCACGGGAGTCTTCGGTCGGTTATTACTTACCCACTTATTAGCTTATTAAATACCCACTTASTTTGTATAACTTTGTAAATGCCCTYATCTGCAGATCCAGGTCCAGGATTCCCAACCCACCGCTGCTCTTACTGAGCACGACGTATTTCCAGGATACCTTTAGGTACAATAAAACATTCTTTAGAAGGGTCACCCATCCATACACAGGCCTTGTCCAGAGATTTTTTTTGTTTTGTTTTCTTTGTTTTTTTTGGGGGGGCCCATTTTGTCGATTTATGCGTGTCATCCTTGCGCAGGGCCCATGCTAATCTTCTCTGTATCGCTCCAATTTTAACGAATGTCCCGAAGGACACCGTCCAGAGAAGAATTTTGCTTGTCCACAGAGGGATTTTTGCAAATCTGCGCATTGTTTGTGAATGCCTCAAAAATAGAGGCAGCTTATGTGTACGTATCGTACAGCCCCCATGCATGTACATCTATGCACATACAGTTTTAGGACCTTCCTAGAGAGGCATCAAAGCACATTCGGCACGTATAGCTGACAAGTGAATGCCACACACAATAGCACTTTTGATCTTAGAGGTTCGGGGACCAAATACCACCAGAGCAACATTTGGGCCTAACTTCCCCCCAACCCTGTACATCTATGCACAGTGCACACACAGTTCTAGTATCAAAATGATCAAAGCACGTCCGACATTTACGGCTGACAAGTTGTGTGACAACTGTATGCCACACACATACAACTGTCAATCTAGAGGTTCAGGGATCAAATACCACCACAGCACCATTTTTTGGGGTTAAACTTTCCCGAACCCCGTTCCTGACCCACCTCAGTTGCACACGTCACACAACCACACACATGTCACACAACGACACACACATCCATCCTTGATTGGGCAGCTCACACGTAGCACACACACACACACGTCACACAGACGTCCACCACTTGCATCCTTCCACATCAAAAGGGAAACAAGGCACTGAAACAAGGCAGTGAGTCCCTCCATGATGTGCGGATACCCCACATGCGCATACCCTAGTAGGCTAGTATTGAGGGTATGTACTATGTGCATGATAGGTATCTGAGTACTATCGACATTCCCTAGTATTTTTTCTCGTCCATTCTGCAATCTGCATTTAATTATTTTAATATTGTTTGTCAAAAGTTGAGAATGGACGGCCGTCACACAAGATTTCTCTTGCTAGCMATTGGGCATGTATGATCTATGACTGTCACATTTCCTTCGGTGAATCGGGCTCCTGGCTTTGCCTTGTTGATGTTATCCTTGATTCGAGTTCAGACGAGGAAGACGAGGAAGGTTGCAAAAAAAGAGAGAAAAAAATAAAGACGAGGAAGGTTCAACTCAAAGCTCTTTTTCCTTTTTTCCTTTTTTCCTTTTCCCCTCGAAGATTAGACATCTCTGAAATTTTTTATTTCCCCCCCATTCTCCTGAAATAGGAAACTCCTTAGCATTAACAGCGACCATGCTCACACTTGGGCTTTCTGGACTGAATCTGGTCTTCATTTGAGGAGTCGTCCTTGTTAGGTACCCCTCGAAATGCCGGAAACAAGATTACGACCATTCTGAAATATGGGCTGGGGAGCCTAATACAGCTGCGAGTCTGCCTTTTTTTCTTTTTTTTTGGGGTGCCAAGGATTGGCAAGGAGTTTTATTATCTTTTTTAAGTTTTTTTAAAATTTTTAATTTTTTTTTTATAGTTTTTTTCTTCTTTTTTTTTCAGACTTCAGGGGCGGAGTCCCACTAGCAAAGAGGACTGGATAGAATGCCTGAATCTGGGCGAGTTGATGGAGAGGTGCAGATAATCGCAATTGATTCTATTTTTTTTCTTTTTCTTTTCTTTCTTAAGAAGGGCGACGGCCTTGAGATATTATCATTGAGCTGACACCCGCCCCAGGCAATTCATTAGTAGTTGGTTTTCAGTGCTTTTCACTCATCAAGTTCCATCATCCGGATTCGAACACAGGTCTGTATTTCAACAGTTCATGGGTGTACCCACTGATTCTGCTTTTCTGTATCTCTGCTTTAACCCTCATCTAGAGTTAGGCGCAAAATCCAATCCTCTATTGCTAGTCGGACTGTGATCCACAACTACTTGGCAACAAAAAAAAAAGAAAAAAAAAAAGAACTGCCTGGCACAGTCGCATGTTGGCGGTGGAGGTACCAGAAAATTCACTGTATTGGGCCTCGCTGCACGACTCTCGAAAAGTGCAAAACGAGAGTGAATCTTCCGCTAGAATATGGAAAGATACACGGCCATGACTTTTGTCTTTTGTGCATTTCAAGAGTAGTGCAGCGAGGCCCATTGTTGAAACCTGCCTTACCGAAAGAGCTGTGATCAGGGTTGCTTGGGAAAGAATGCGAACATAATGAAAAAAGGAAAGGGAAAAAAAAAAAAAAAGGGGAAGAAGACACGTGCCAAATTGGGACGAGTTTTGCTTTTTACCAAGTTTTTAGGCTAAAGACGAAAACCACAGAAAAGCACCAACGAGCCTAGCTCAGCGGGTACACCCATGAACCGTTGAAATTTTTGAAATAGAGACCTGAGTTCAAATCCTGCTGCACCTTGACGAATGGAACAAATCATTCTGAATTACCTAGGGCCGGTTCTATCAATGAACATATCCCAAGGCCGTCGCCCTTTTTTTTTTCCTTTTCCAAAAAACCATGGCAAAGCCGTGTGCCAAATTTTCCTCTCAAGTTKTTTTTTTTTTTTTTTTCTATAAAGGCTAATTCTTTTAAGCCCAACCAATTCAATTACCTGTCAAATCTGGACAGGACAGCCTTTCAGGCCTTTTTTATTGTCATTATAGTATCACGGGGAACCCCGTAGCAGCCACATCCGTGCTCAAGCCTCCAACGAGGGAACATGCGGGAGCTGCACCCACCAGCAGGTGCGATACCCCTGCTACAGCAGGTGGGCGAGACTGGCCAGGGGTCAAGCCGGTAGCATCAGGACCGAGCTTCTTCGATGGGCCAGTCACTGTGCCTCCCCTCCGGTCCCCTCCCCCTATGAACATCAGCAGTCACTGCTCAATGCCACTCGGGGGGACCAACGGCATATCTCTAGGTGGCGGGCGCCAAGCTTGCCCAGGAAGGTACATGAGGCCAATGGGGATTGAACCCAAGACCTCCTGAATGCCACGTGCGTGCCTTACCAACGGAGCTAGGCCGCTGGACTCCTCTCAAGTTTTGGCTACATGGTATATGCTATATGCTATATAGTTTAGTATATACAGATTACTACAGCGTTTGTTGTTCAAGATTTCTCGTAGACCATTAGGAAAACGGAGTTCGCTAGTGCTTACCTCATAAATCATCGCCGCAGCCACTCCGTAAGTGACACCTGTCCACACCTCCCTTGATTGCATGCTTCCAGAATCGACCTGCCAAAGGCCAAAAATAGCACAGACGTAAAACAGTTTAAAATTTCAAATAGCACCAGTAGACTCAACCTGTTGTTCATTTTCCATGAATCATGCAGAGGAAAGATTCCAACGAGCTGCTTGATTGGATAACCCGAGAGAATGGGCCGTGCTCCACTACCCAACACTCGTTATGTATCTGGAGGTCGTAATCGTCCCGATCCGTTCCAAACGTTGGACTCCTCTCAATGCACCTAGTCCACATAAGCGTCCAAGTGTATGTGGGTTGCTGAATAGTGGAGTGTCGAGTAGTGGAGTGAGGCCCAATAGAACTGTTTACTGTTTACTGATATTGCTTTGCACCTTCCTTTCTTCTTCCTTCTGAGCGGTACATACGCAATGCTGCAGCAGATCCTTTTTTTTTTCTTTTTCTTCTAACATAATCAATGCTGCAGCAGATCCATTTCAGATAAGGGAAGGCAAAAATGGAATGCCTTTATCAAATAAGTCCTGGGATAACTTCCGGAAAGTGTCGTTTCAGTTCCGGCCTCGCAAAAAAGACTGCACATTGCAGAAAAGTGAGTCCGAAAACAGAAACTGCAGAAATGTGTTTTGGGCTGCAGAAAAGTAAGTGCAACCCAAAAAATGGAATAACAGAAAAGTGCAAAGTTGCAAACCCAATAGCTGGGCCAAGAAGTACTGGTGGTTTAAACTTTAAACCACCAGTCACTCAAACCACCAGTCCATCCAAGCCTCTTTTTCCTGACCTGGATTTCCACTGCACGCCAACGAAAAATGAATTGGCGTGGGAGCTAAACATTTTCTTTTTTTTTTTGCCTGGTGCCGCCAGCCTTTTCCTTCTGGTAGGCCGAGCCCCCAACTATGGGGTGGGTTAACTGCCGAGTCGGCACAAAATAACTGGGAAAGGGACTGGTGGTTTAAACCACCAGGACTTCCTAAAGTTGTGCCCGTTAACAACAGGAGCGCCCAAATTCATCCGACTAGAAATGTTTCAACTTTATTGTTTTTTTCTGCGCTGGATAGCTGGGCCAAGTGCTGGTGGTTTAACGTTGCTGGCATTGGGGTGCCTTCACAAAAGCCTTGTGAGGCTCAAGAGCGAAGTGCACCGTTGGCACGCTGGCCCTGTCGAGGCATCGGATCAATACAGCGAAAGTCTGGCCACCTTCGAGCAAACTGCCTGAAGGAAAAACAAGAAACCAATCGCCCATACATCGACCGCTATGAAAAATAGGGCCGTGACGTTTCCCACTCGAATGGATTTGCACCCGAGCCGCCAGGCCCGTTTGAACCGGTGCTTCGCGGCTCGCGACTTTCGGAAGTATTGGCGGTCTAAGGAGGAAAAGAAGAACTGCCAAAAGAGAACACCTCAGAAAAGATTCATTTCCATCCAATTCCATTCAAAAGATGGTCAACAGACCCTCCGTTCCTTTTTTTTTTTTTTTTTTTTTTTTTTTCCGGGACCTTTTTTCAAATTTTTTGGGTTATCATAGCTCCTGTCTCTTATACACATCTAGATGTGTATAAGAGACAGGTTGTTAACGGGCACAACTTTAGGAAGTCCTGGTGGTTTAAACCACCAGTCCCTTTCCCAGTTATTTTGTGCCGACTCGGCAGTTAACCCACCCC
>BFEA01000056.1:2637087-2648414 GCA_003427395.1 Chara braunii
AGAGAGAGAGAGAGAGAGAGAGAGAGAGAGAGAGAGAGAGAGAGAGAGAGAGAGAGAGAGAGAGAGAGAGAGAGAGGAGCGATACAAGATTGTTGTGCGGCCTAAGGAAGAAGGTGGCGGCCATAGCCGCCGAGCTCGAACACAGAGAAGATGAGTGAAGAGGAGAGAAAGGGGATGAAGAGAGGAGAGAAAAGCATAGTTGAGGTGGAGGAGGAAGGAGAGACAAAGAACAGAGAAAGAAAAGCCATACCAGGGGGTGAAGAAGAAAAAGACGAAGGTGAGAGAGAAGCCATAGCCGAGGGAGGACGAAGAAGGAAGGTGAAGGGAAGTAAGGAGGGTTGGCGACCATAGCCAAAGTTGACCGGAGTGTTTACCAGCGTTGACCAGGCGTTTACCAAAGTTGACCGAGTGTTCCTCAGCATTGACCGGGGTACATGCTGCCGTTGACCGGAGAGTTGACCAGCGTTGACCAAGGAGTTGACCGGGGCATGGACCGAAGCTGTTGACCACGAAGTTTGACCAAGCTGGAGTTGGTATACTCTCGCCAAGCCTTCAGCCTATCCCCTTGCCCTATCGATGTGCACACACCCCACGGTTCTTGCTGAGTCAGTCTGTCTCTTCTTTTTGCATTGAGTCTCTTCTGTCCAAGTGGTAGGAACTTTGTGTATGAGGTCATAGAGCTGCGTTGACCAAACCCACACGGGATGAGTAGGGCTAAAGGCCGTGTCTGACGACTGACTGACCCGGAGGACAAACCTGCACCTGTGTACATAGAGCTGGCAGGAACTCTGTGTATGAGGTCATAGAGCTGCGTTGACCAAACCAGCTACTTTTCAGCGTTGTATGAATGCCTTGTTTAGGCCGTGGTTGGATAAATTTGAAGTTGTATATCCAGATGACATCCTAGTGTTTAGTAAGACCCTCCAGGAGCATGAGGGCCATCTAAGGCAGGTCATGGAGAAGCTGAGAAAAGCTAACTTCAAGATCAATTCGAAGAAGTGTGAGTGGGCCAAGACACAGGTTCTATACCTGGGCCACGTCCTAGATGGAGATGACATAAAGCCTGAGGACAGCAAGATAACAGCGATTAGAGATTGGCCAACTACCCGCTTGCTGACAGAGTTGCGGTCGTTTTTGGGGTTAGCAAATTATTATAGAAAGTTCGTCAGGAACTTCTCCACCATCGTTGCTTCCCTTCGTAGGTTGCTAAAGAAAGAGACAATCTGGAAGTGGGATAAAGACTGCACAGTGGCCCTGAAAAAGTTAAAGACGGCCTTAATAGAATACCCTGTCCTTAAGGTAGCCGATCCATCATTGCCATTCGTCGTCACCACAAATGCAAGCCAATTTGGTATAGGTGCTGTTCTACAGCAAGACGATGGTAATGGATACAGACCCATAAAGTTCATGTTAGCTAGAATGCCTTCAAAAAAGGTAGCGACATCCACCTACGAGAGGGAACTGTACGCTCTCAGGCAAGCATTAGAACACTGGAAGCACTACTTGCTTGGGAGACACTTTAAAGTATATTCAGACCACGAGACACTAAGGTGGCTGAAAACGTCGGCCAAGGTGAGACCAAAGCTAACTAGGTGGGCCACAGATATAGATCAATATGATTTTGAGCTCAAGCCAGTCAAAGGGAAATACAATGTAGTTGCGGATGCTCTGAGTAGGAGATCAGACTACTTTGGATCCATAGTGCACTATCCGGATATAGGGAGAGACCTGCAACAGAGAGTCAAAGAAGTGTATGCGCAGGACCCTATCTATAGCGACCTCAAGAGAGTTAAGGAGGCACCAGAATCAGAACCAGATTACCGCACTACAGACGAGTTGTTATTTGAGAAGACTAGTGTTGTTGACCACCTATGCGTTCCAATAGTGAAGAGATCCGAAGCTTGATCTTAGGGGAATGCCATGATATAGAGGGACATTTCGGTTGGCAAAAGACATTAGCCAACCTCATGCGTGCGTACACCTGGCCTGGTATGAAGGTCACCTGCATAGAATATGTACGCAATTGCGAAGTATGTCAAAGGAACAAGACTACTACGCGAGCCCCTCAAGGTCTTCTTAGACCATCGCCTATCCCAGAAGGACCCGGAGATTCAGTGTCTATATATTTCATGGACGCTGGCGTCAAAAGTAGACATGGCAAGAGTCAAGTCATGGTCGTAGTAGACAGGTTTAGCAAGTACGCCATTGTCGTTCCTTTGCCTTCTGAGGCACACGTAGATTTAGTGATCCGAAAGTTTTTCGACCATTGGGTCAGTGAACATGGGCTACCGTTGTCTATAGTAAGTGATAGAGACACCCGGTTCACTAGTCAGAATTGGCAGGAATTAATGAGAGTCTACGGATCAAAGTTGTTAATGTCATCTGGCCATCATCCAGAGACAAACGGACAGACCGAGCAAATGAATAAAGTCCTTCAGCAAGTTTTAAGGATGCACATTAGGCCCGATCAACTGGACTGGGATGAGATGCTCCCAAAAGTAGCTAGTGCCTACAATAATAGCGTGCACTTAGCCACTTGTCGCACTCCCAATGAGATACACAAGTCTTTTAAACCACGCAGACCGTTAACCGGGATCAGATTCAGAGGTTACCGCCCGGTACCAGGGAGTTTGTGATACAGCACGAGAAAGAGATAGGTACAGTAGTTGAGAACCTCAGGAAGGCCCAACACAGAATGTTAGAACAAGCCAACAGACACCGTCGCCGTTCACAGTTCCAAGTCGGCGACCTAGTCTGGGTCAAGTCAAAAGAGTTTGCTCCTGAGGAGAACATCTCGCAAAAGCTGCTGCCTGCTTATAGAGGAGGACCATGGCCAGTCCTAGAAGTCAAGGGTGGAAAGGATGGACCATCCTACACAATAGAGATTCCAGCACACCTCCACACCTACCCAGTTTTCCATTTATCAAAGTTGTTACCTTGTACAACAAGCCAACAGTTTCCATCACGAAGGTCTATAATTCCTCCGGATATGGATGGGAGGTACGGCATTGATGGCATAGTAGGTGAGGATGTCTTCAGAACAGGAGGTAGAGGTCGTCCACAGAAACAGTACAARGTCARATTCTCTTATCAAGAACCTGAMKACGACCGYTGGTTCACCAGAGSAGAACTTCTAGAGACAGCTCCCAATATAGTCCGAGCCTATGAGAGAGATAAGAAGGGTAAAGGTCCGGCCTTGGACTGAAGTATTCTCGGAGGACCTCGAATTTAGGCCGGCGGGAGTGAAACGGTTTTCACCTTTGCAGAAGCAGATGCAGATCACAGGGTTCGATCCCTAGACCCTACCTACCTGCACCCGTGTACAGTATCGAGTAGACCCCTGTGTGTTTTGAACCCACGACCTGTGTTTTAGTAGTGACTGTACCTTGTCATAGGTCCCTGTAGTTGTAGGGGTTCGATCTGTAGATCTGTCAAGTAGGGGTTAGAGATGTGTAGAGGTCGAAACTGCTAGGCTAGAGGTCCGTAGGTAAGTTGTAGGTTTTAGCTGCGTTGAGTAGGAAGTGCGATTGTATCGCGTCGGCAGTGCAACGCCATGCAGTCAGCGGTACCGGTCCAGTCAATCGCAGTCCAGTCAAGCAAGTACCGTGTGGGACTGTGTGCACCGAGGGCCTGGAGGAAAGGGGCAGACCAGCGACCAACAGAAGTATAAATCAAGAGCCAGCGTCCAGCGATTCATTCATTCGCTGCGTAAGCCATGCGGAAGCGCTGTCTCAAGCGACTTGTGCGAGGTGGTCTGTAGAGCGCCTGAGGTCGAAGAGGGCTGGGAGAAGTTAGCGTGGCTATAGTTAATAAAGAAGCGGCCATAGCCGCTGAAGATAGGGAGAGACACAGGAGTGTGTATGTGTGTGGGGTATTCAGGGTGATCCAGAGTTGAGTGTGTGCGAACAGTGGTGTTGGAGTCAGTGTCGAGAGTTGGGTTGTACAGGCGCCGAAGCGCCATAGCCTGTGGAAGCAAGTTTGCGCCTGAACCGTGTTCTCGAGTTCCATATCTCTGAGTTTTGAGTGGGCGCTGTGCGCCAGTTTGAATCGCCATCTGTTTGCATGCATGTGAAGCGAAGAAGAACGTGAGTCTGATTGCAAGTATTATTATATGAGAAAAAAATCAATGGTTTCAGTGCACCTATCATGTTTGTCTTTTTTTTTTTTTCACACCATTTGTTTCGCAAAGTGTTTTTTTTTCTCTTTTTTACACCATTTGTTTGTCTTTTAATAATATTCCATTATACATTGTATCCAATAGCATTTGAACGCTAGATCTCCCATATTCAAAAAGATTGCAACAAATGACTGGGGCGATCCTGACACACCAGATGATCACACAGGCAAGAGGGATAGAAGTTTCAGACACGAGCATTATTATATCAATCTATATGTTAATATAATAATATTTGAATAATATTCCACAACATATAATATAATATTTTAAATTTTTAATAATATTCCATAATATATATACAAGGAACGACACACTCAACAACCATTGACCAAAGTCAGTCCCCAAATATACACAATGGTTCCCAGTGTGAACTGATTGCAATTTAATACTTTTTGCATCCATCAGGATTCGAACTCACGACCTGTACCATATAATCAACTAGCAGAGGAGGAATGCATTGAAGTTGAGCTTCCATGCTGCAAGACAGAGGGTGAGGGTCCTCGTCCTCTACACTCCCAAAAGGTAAATTGTCTCAAGCAGGGGATATGAGTTTGGTTCCCTTTATCCGCAGTTGCTTTTGAATCTTTTGATTTGATGGAAATAAAAACTACGTTTGTCAAATACATGTGAACTTATACAGTAGTTCTTTGTCCTCATACATACCATTGACCAGCCATTTGGTCTGCTTGAATGCATGTCTTCCCATTTCCTTGGCTGCTGTCATAGTTGAAGTACCTGCTCTTGAAAGATTAAAAACAAAAAGATCAACGATGCAATGTTAATCAAAAGTCGTAAGAAATTGTTCGAAGTAATAATAACTTAAAAGTGTCATGGCGGTGAAAAAGAATCAATATTTTATCGAGTCTTTACTCTCAAAATTACCCTCGAATTCTGTTCGATTTGAGAGTCCGACCTTGGCCGCAGAGTTTCTCTATGCAATTGAAGTTTGAGAGAGAGAGAGAGAGAGAGAGAGAGAGAGAGAGAGAGAGAGAGAGAGAGAGAGAGAGAGAGAGAGAGAGAGAGAGAGAGAGAGAGGCGAGGTGGATGGAGATCTCCCCCACTTGTTTCTTATGCATGTGGATGATCTGAATGGAATGCAGAGACCCCTTGATTGGATAGTTTACACTGAAAGCATCAGAGAACCATAAACATGCCTGGATTCCGGAAAGCTCACAGTGAACTTCACACATCTAGAAACAACCATTGACCTGCAATTGATCAACTAAGGTCCAAGTTCACACCAGCAGGGATGATACAAAGTGAATATTTGAGTACTTGTTTTCACTTTGTAGATGACAAAAAGGAGTGACTTGCACAAGGTACAAATAACTTTTTCCTCTCTAGCAATGCCTGGCCTCACCTTCCATTCCACAGCTTCTCCACATAGGCCTCCCGCCCCTGAAGCAGAGAAAGAAGACAACAAAGCACCATCATTTACTTTGACTGCGTCCCTTTACTTTGACTTTGTTCCCTTCTTTTTTTGTGTTGGGGTTTGGGAGGGGGGGGGGGAGGAGCGGGGAGCAGTTCCTTATGGTCCTGGCTCTGAAAAGAGTCTGAATCCATTCTGGGGAGCGTCAGTCCGGTTACTTCTCCCCTGGCAAGTCATAAGGACAACCTTCAGACACCCACGCATCCTTCTGTATTCTGTTTTTTTCTTCTTTTACAGGCTTACAGCATCTTTGTTTGTTTGTTTGTTCGTTTTTTTCTGAAAAAACAAAAGACTATGAGAATCCAAGAAGAAGAATTACACCAGTTACACCAATGTTTTCCCCCTCATTCTTCCTCCCCATCCCTCTTCTTTGCTGTACTCCCCGTCCTCTTAATAATCAATTAAATGCAACAACAAATGAATAACTGAACAGGAATCATATTGGAGTGTTCCACCTTACAGCCAGTAACTCAAGAAACCACCTTTCATCCCTAACCTCACTTCTCTCACCTTCATAGCACCTAAGGGCTATGGCGGAACCTCCCTCCTCATCACGGATGTTTGGAAATTTCCAGCAAAAAGATAAGTTATACGTCAATATTTTCGAGGGGCAGATGTCTGGCTTCCCTGCTGATTGTCCGCACCGACGCAAAGGTTTTGGGGGGCGAGCTAACTGTCACGTGTGGTTCTGAGGGCAGGCGTTCTGCACTGACCCGCTGACGCGCCGGCGAAGGAAAACGCAAACACTACTATGCCAAAGTCCTCTCCCTTCCCGACACACTCTCGGAAGATGACCAAGACCAACCAGGACCCATGCTGGGGCCTTCTTGATGCAGCGCCAACCAAGCAAGTGGAGATGGAAGTCAACCATAGCCAAGGTGAGTCTCTCTATGTAGGTTTCTCTCACTCTCTCTCTTCCTCACCTCCTACTCCCTTCTGCCCTCCTCCTTCATCTGGCATGGGGCGCTTAACCCTCTGCCACCATAACCAGGACTGTGCCCTTCTACTACTACTCCATAGCCAAGGAGTCTTGCCCTCCAGCTCCACCTTCTCCTCCGAGTGCTCTGCCAACTTCCCCCTCTGGGTGGAGCACCATGATGCTCACTTGAAGAATTAACCAAAAGGACCCCTACCGCTCTTGGCTCTGAATGATATACTCTTTTGCTACCAGCCACTCTTGGCCGAATTTCACTGTAGCTCGGCCTCACAGCTTCACTTAGGCTGCGGTACCGCTCCTACCTCTGCCTCTCAAGGTACTAGGCCTACCAGGGGTTCCTGCCCTTTGGCGGGAACCTTATTGCAGCCTGCAAGTCTACCTCAGGGCCTGAATCTAGCCTACTCACGGCCTTTTTGATAATCTACTGGGCCGGACCTTTGTTGGGCCTGCCCGAGCTACTGGAAAATCCTTGCCAGGTACTTCCCACTTTCTACTTGGTCCCTGTCCGTCCTAGCTTCTACTGGCAGTCTGTTCAGTCCCAATTTCAGTCTTGCCCCTGTGGTTTCCTTATTCCTAATCTACTCCTCCCAGGACGTAGAAAACACAAGGTAAGGACACGGTTAGTGCTCCCGGGACATAGACAACACAAGGTAAGCACACGGTTAGTGCTCTGTGTAGCATTCATCACACATGAACTTAGACACATGCAAACACACATCAAACTCACACAGCAGTGACAGCACGCCAAAATCAAAGCAAATCAGTCGAGCAAACAACAACACTCAGAAAACGGCAGAAATCTCATGCTGAGGTCATTGCAGTTATAAATCATCTCCATAAAAACCCTTCTTCCATCCAGACGTGTGTCGTCATCTTCGCTACACACGACTTCACAAAGAAAAGCATGACCGTGCCAGACTGTTTATCCATCCAGATGTGTGTGTGTGTGTGTGTTGTTTGTGTGTGTGTGTGCGTGTGTGTGTGTGTGTGTGTGTGTGTGTGTGTGTGTGTGTGTGTGTGTGTGTGTGTGTGTTTCAAACATCCCCAAATTCTCTCCTCATTCCAACCACAAATCATCACCAACCATCCATGAAACAAAAAAAGTATAGATAGGCAATACATTAGAAGATCCAAGGTTGCCCACATTTGTGTGGTTGAGGCGACAAGTGCCCACACACCCGTCTCCATGTGTGTGTGTGTGTGTGTGTGTGTGTGTGTGTGTGTGTGTGTGTGTGTGTGTGTGTGTGTGTGTGTGCCTGTGTGTGTTTGTGGGTGTGTGTGTGTGTGTGTGTGTGTGGGTGTGTGTGTGTGTGTTTGACTCTTTTCTAAACAATCACCACATTAGGTTAGCAACCCCTTTTCCACCCGGATGCATTGATACCACAGTCAGAAGTTTTTTTTTTTTTTTTTTTTTAAACACAAACATCCATCTGCCGCCGGAGTAGCATACTTGCACATATGTATTATACTCTATAAAGGGGTCAAGGGCATATGGCAAAGAACTGGCACTAATCATATTCATCTCAAACGACTCACTCATGTCATCATCATCTCCATCACTCCATGGCTAGACAATCTCCCTTTCACTTCGTTGTCTGGCTCCTGGAGTGTATAGACCCCAACAAAAAAAAAAAAAACTAGTTTTACGGAACTTTTACCACAACAAATAAGGCTCCACTGACAAGAAAGGACCGACCATGCTGCAAATCGTCTGAAAAAACTTAAGAGTGCCCTCTGTGTCAGCCCACAAAGCCACCATAAATCATACCAAAATCCACAAGATCTCCATGCAACACCACTGCTTAAACACGCTGGAAGCCCCCGTTTCTTCCATGTGATCCCACAGCAAACACTCTCTGAGCCTCCTCGCAAAGACACCGTGGCCAAAACTCCAAACATCCATTCCCACCCTGAAAAACTTGTGGCCATCCACAGACATTCCTTCATTAAAAAGACAGCCCATGCTTTGAAGCAGGGCAAAGAATAAGGCCACGTATATAAAGTTATTATAAACAAATGACAACCAACAAATGTGTGTTTTGAATTTTCACCACAACAGCCCCTATCTACCCAGATGAGTAGATCCAAAATCATAGCAGCTTTAGTCCTATTGCACACAACGAAAACACTTGAGTTGAGGCAAATCAACAATGAAACAGCTACTGAGCTACGTTTATAGCAACCAACACGGATCAAAATGGAAGTGTTTAAATCCCTTTGTGAACTGTGGCTTTTTTGGGTACCCATTTCATTTGTCCTTGCAACTCCCCTTTTACTGTGCCTCTCATGTACAAGGCTCGGCACGTTGATTGTGGTTGAGCCTGAGCCAGTGTTGTCATGCGGGGATCCCCTCGGGCTGAGCTGGGGTTGTCAATCAACCCCCGGACCCCCGATTCCCCGGACCCCCGAGGGTGCAAATTCAGCTTTTTTTTTTTTTTTGCTTCCCCGCACTCCCCGAGAGGAATAATGCAGAGAACCACTTCCCCCCCCGCCCCCCAAACCGGGACTCCACGGGGCCAAAAAAAATTCCCAACCAGCTGCCCCCGCGGACCCCCAAGGTGGGGGAAAATTTGTCTCATGGCTTTTTCAAGAAAGATTGACAACCCCACCCAAACGGGTGGGTAATTGGTACATATCATGCATATCATTCACTTCAACATGAAAGCTATGCACAATGATTTTTGATAAGTTCTTCCATGTCTGATTTCCGTCCCGCCTGAGGGAACCTTTGCACACCTCCGTTACCCTTTGGCAGGCCTACGCTCCATAGAAACTGTCTAACCTGAGACCTTTCCTTAGCCGGAAACGACATAAGGTCAGAATTCTTTTTTTTTTTGGTGAGACGATGCTCCAATCTATTCGTGGGGAGCAACACGGCTGGGAACTTGGCCCAGCTTCCCTTAAGGTTAGAATTCTAGCTTCTCAAGAATGGTATCTAACTGATGGCTCCAGTCTTTCCGGAAAAGACATTCTAAACCTTCCACCAAAGCTGCACAGGAAAAGCCCAAACCCAATCCCAGGGAACAGTAAAGCTTCATAGGGTCTTTCTGTCCAGGTGCAGGTAGTCCGCATCTTCACAAATATGTCGTCGCTGCCACTGTTTCTTTATTTTTTTTTCTGATTTTTTTTTTCGAATTTTCTTGTATGGACCCGGGGTTGGGGGTGCCCAGCCCGCTGGGGGTCCGGGGCCGGGGGATGGACAATCATGGCGTGAGCTGCCCACATCCCCATGTGCCATAACGGCCCAATAGCACATTATGAAAGGAGGCAGAGTAAAGGCGGAGATATGTGTGGGTGTGTGTGTGTCCAGAACATAGCTGAAACGGTTTTCAACTTTTTGCAGACACAGATGAAGATCCCAGAGTTCGATCCACAGACCTCACCTTACCTTACCTTACCTGTGTACAGTATCGAGTCGACCCTGTGAGTCTTGAGCCCGTGACCTGTGTGTTAGTAGTTGAAGTTGTCTGTCATAGGTCTGAGTAGTTGTCGGGTCTTGAACCTTAGACCTGTCGAAGTGGGGGTCGCACCTGCATAGGGGTCGTAGTTGTTAAAATTCTGAAAGGTCAAGGTCGTAGCTGCTACAGTCCTGAAAGGTCAAGGTCGTAGCTGCTACAGTCTTGAAAGGCCAAGTCCGCAAACTTCCGGAAGGTCCGGAAGTGGCCTTTCAAGTTTCTTCTCACGATTTACACAGCAGACCAGAGGCCAGTGGGCAAGTGGTGAGTCCAACTTCGCTTAGTCAGCGGTACCCAGTCCCAGTCTTACTTTGTAACAGTCAGCAAGTACCACGAGGGACTGTGTGCACCATGGGCCCGGTGGAAAAGGGCAGACCAACGACTTACAGAAGTATAAATCAAGAGGCAGCGTCCAGCCATTCATTCATTCGCTGCGTAAGCCATGCGGAAGCGCTGCCACAGCGTCTTGTGCGAGGTGGCCTGCAGGTCGCCCGAAGTCGAAGTGGGCTGAAAGAAGATAGCGTAGCCATAGCCAGTAGTAGTTGAGCAGCCATAGCCGCTGTAGATCAGATATAGGCTTCAGTGTGTATATGTGTGTAATACAGGGAAGCGTGTGGGATATCCAGGGTGATCCAGAGTTGAGTACGTGAGAACAGTGGTGTTGGACACAGTGCCGAGAGTTGGGATGTACAGGCGCTGATGCGCCATAGCCTGTTGAAGTGAGTTTTGCATCTGAACTCTGTTCTCGACTTTCAGATCTCTGAGCTTTAAGTAGGCGCTTGGCGCTAGTGTGAGTTGCCATCTGTTCGCATGTATGTGAAGCGAGGCTGATTGCAACAGCCCTTATTTGGCCTAAAATAACCCATTCTACGAAGAATGAAAAAAGGCAGCCCGCCAGGGGTCTGGGGCTGGGGGTTGGACAACCATGGCATGAGCTGCCCACATCCCCGTGTGCCATAATGGCCAAATAGCACATTATGAAAGGAGGCAGAGTAAAGGCGGAGTGTGGCATATGTACATCCCACACGGGCCCAGTAGGACCCGCCAGGTAGGTAGGAAGGGGTAGGGACTTAGCTTCAGGCCAGCACATTAGTTTTCAGGCCAGAAAAAGGGCCGCTTTAGGCCCACACCAGGTTCGGCCTGGCCAGGCCCTGGTACCGGTAGCTGTTCAGGCCCTGGCCTCCTTTTTTTTCCAGGCCACACTTGGACCGTCAGATTCGATCCAAGTGTCCGACCAGATTGTTTCCCAGGCCATTCATGCTGGGCCTCACGGTTAGGCCAGTTGGACCTAGGAGAGGACAGACCAGTAGTATTTATAGACTGGTCTGC
>BFEA01000056.1:2686340-2702665 GCA_003427395.1 Chara braunii
GATGTCGGCGTCCATGAAGTCGATGGACACTAAATCTCCTGGCTGATCAGGAATAGGCAAGGGTCWGAGAAGACCTAGAGGAGCACGCGTAGTAGTCTTGTTTCTCTGACAGACTTTGCAACTGCGGATATACTCTATGCAGTCGTTCTTTATTCCCGGCCATGTATATGCGAGTATTAGATTGGCTAGAGTCTTTTGCCAACCAAAATGTCTCTCTGTATCATGACATTCCCCTAAGATCAAACTTCGGATCTCTTCACCGTTGAGAACGCATAGACGGTCTGCTACATTAGTCTTCTTAATAACAACCCCTCTGTAGTGCGGTAATCTGGTTCGGTCTCTGGGGCCTCCTTGACTCTCTTGAGGAGATAGCTATAGATAGGGTCCTGCGCGTACGCCTGTCTAACTTTCTCCTGCAGGTCACTCCCTATCTCCAGGTGGACAAGTGCACGCTGTTATTGTACGCACTGGCTCCCTTGGGCAACATCTCGTCCCAGTTGACTTGATCTGGTCTAATGTACATGCGCAGAACTTGCTGCAGGATATTGTTCATCTGCTCAGTCTGACCGTTAGTCTTTCGATGGCGGCCAGACGACATCGGCAACTTGGACCCATAGACTTTCATCAGTTCCTGCCAGTTCTGGCTAGTGAAGCGACTATCTCTATCGCTAACTATAGACAACGGGACTCCATGCTCACTACCCAAAAGTCAAAAAACTTATGAATTACTAACTCTGTACGGGCCTTTATAGGCAAAGGAACAAAAACAGCATTTTTGCTAAATCTATCGACTATAACCATGACTTGGCTCTTGCCGTGCCTACTCTTGATGTCGGCGTCCATGAAGTCGATGGACACTAAATCTCTTGGCTGATCAGGAATAGGCAAGGGTCTGAGAAGACCTAGAGGAGCACGCGTAGTAGTCTTGTTTCTCTGACAGACTTTGCAACTGCGGACATACTCTATGCAGTCGTTCTTCATTCCCGGCCATGTATATGCGTGCATTAGATTGGCTAGAGTCTTTTGCCAACCAAAATGTCCCTCTGTATCATGACATTCCCCTAAGATCAAACTACGGATCTCTTCACTGTTGGGAACGCACARACGGTCTGCTACATTAGTCTTCTCAATAGCAACCCCTCTGTAGTGCGGTAATCTGGTTCGGTCTCTGGGGCCTCCTTGACTCTCTTGAGGAGATAGCTATAGATAGGGTCCTGCGCGTACGCTTGTCTAACTTTCTCCTGCAGGTCACTCCCTATCTCCAGATAGTGAACTATAGCTCCAAAGTAGTCTGATCTCCTACTCATATCATCCGCAACTACATTATATTTGCCTTTAACAGGCTTGAGCTCAAAGTCATATTGATCTATCTCAACGGCCCACCTAGTCAACTTAGGTGTCATCTTGTGTCTTCAGCCATCTAAGAGTCTCATGGTCTGAATACACCTTGAAGTGCCTCCCAAGCTGGTAATGCTTCCAGTGCTCTAAGGCCTGCGTGAGAGCGTAGAGTTCCCTCTCATACGTTGAGGTAGCGACCTTCTCTGAGGGCATCCTCGCGGACATGAACTCTACGGGTCTGTAGCCATTGCCTTCGTCCTGCTGTAACACGGCGCCTATCCCATAACGACTCGCGTCCGTGGTGACGACAAATGGCAAAGACGAATCTGGTACTTTGAGGACAGGGTACTTTATTAATGCGCGCTTTAACTTCTTTAGCGCAGACGTACAGTCTTCATCCCATTGCCAGATTGCCTCTTTCTTGAACAACCTGCGAAGGGGAGCGACAATAGTCGAGAAGTTTGTCACGAATTTCCTGTAATAGTTAGCTAGTCCTAGGAACGACCGCAACTCAGTCAACGTGCGGGGTGTCGGCCAGTCTCTAATCGCCACTATCTTACTGTCCTCAGGCTTAATGCCATCTCCGTCTAACACGTTGTCGGCCCGAATACCCTTACAAGGGTATTTGGGCACGTTTTGCAGCTCACAGGAAGAGCACGCCTGACGATATCTGAGGGCGCGTCCCATCTGTATTGATTAGAGAGTGTGTAGGCGTGCACTTTGTGGGCACGCGCTAACCTGACCGAGCCTGGGTCGAGGAAGGCCATGCGACGCCGGTAGAACAAGTGTAGAGGTTCCGAGGCGGCCGCAGCCTCGCACGTACGGGCGAAGTTACGAGCGGCGTCGCGTTGACCGGGGAGGACTGTGACCAGAAAAGAATGTAGTTTGACTTGCGGGGGGCCGACATATCAAGGCCGCACCACGTAGAGTTACGTGGGCACTGGGATGCCTGCGTCAACGATAGCAAAAGTCGCCGCGGATGCTAAGCGAGGGCGGCACTAAGCAACGCCATGAGCGGGGTTTTTCGGCGGAGAGGTGGTAGAAAGGCATCGCAGCAGGCCGTGAGGAGCCCGATACGCCGCCCTGCCATAGTTGAGCCGGCGCAAGTGGTGAGCCGGCGGAGCTATGCCTTCAGGATTGCCAAGTGCAGCCTTAGGGGACCGAGGACGCAGGCCATACGTGGGAAAAGCGGCCTGAGGTACCGTTTGCTGGCCTGGGCTGGCTGGCCATGCCATTCATATGGAGGGCTGCGCCTGCTGCCTCCAGGCTGGGGCTTAGCCCTATAGGTTATGTCATCAAACTACCACCAGGTGGATCCCGGGATTGAGGCCAAAGCAAAGCAGCAGAGCGATGCAGGAGCGAACCAAGGGGTTGAGGGTCCCGTGGGACTATCCCCCTTGGTTTTTACTGAGGGGGAGTTCCAACCACGGGCCCGCGAGAAAAGACCAAGTGCCATTGGTCCTTTCCCCCCACCCGTGTTTTTTTTTTCTTTTCCTAAAAAAAAATATTTTTTTCTTTCCTAAAACAATGTTTTTTCTAGTTTTATAAAATTTCTTTTTGACAAGGCCCGATACCGGTACCGGGACCGACGGTGTGCCCAAGCAGCCTGGTTCAGTGGAGACACCACTAAACCATTGAAAGGCAGAGCTGTCTCAGAGTCCGGCAGTAAGGCTGCCCCAAGGCAGCGGATCCGAGGCACCTGGGTCTCTGCCCAAGGCACGGTCCCTCGGGACATCCGTTAAAATTGGGATGATACAGAGCAGATTAGCGTGGCCCTGCGCAAAGGAGACAGGTATAAAGTCGGGAGTAGCCCGAGATCTGCTGCTGTTATGGCGTACGGTAAGTTGCCGCTGCGGCCCGTGTTCTCGGCCGAGCCAAGCATAGGGCACTGCGCTGCGAGGGCAGCAGGTGGTAGACGACGGGGTGGTACGACGTTGAGAGGGGGAGCTCCGCCGTAGCTGGGCTAAGGCAGGTGCCTGCGCCAGAAAGGGGAGAGGAAGGACTAGAGGAGAAGAGAAGGAGCGTAGAAGAAAGCAGCACAACGAGAGAGGAAGGCAGCGCTGATGGCTGAGGAAAGGCTGGCATAGGCCAACGGGAAGGGGGCGAACCCGGACGGGATTTAGGCCAGGTGCAGGCGCAGAAGAGGGAAGAGTTTGGAGATGGCGGGGTGCTAAGTCAGACGAGGGAAGGAGAGCATAACTCTCTCGATCCGTGGCGGAATCGAGAGAGGTAGGAGCCAATCCCGGGGTTTTTGCCCCGGGCGAATCCGAAGACGAAGCCAGAATGGGAGGAGGAGGAGCAGAACGGGAGTTATGACGAATACAGGGCGCGGAGCTATGGCGGGTGTAGTAATGGAGGAAGTGCAGTTTTGATTATCTCGGGCGTTTCTTGGCCATTTTGAGCGAACTATGACTCTAAACTGGGGTTCTTTTGCATGGCGAGTCGGTTGGTCGCGTTAGAAGTCCATTTTAATAAGTCACCTGGTCGGTATAAGGGTTAAATACCGCGCGGGGGGCTGAACCTGGTCACATTCCGACGAGAGATTCTTTCTCTTTTTTATTTATTTATTTATTTATTTATTTATTTATTTTTTGGCATACTAGGTGGCTAGGAGGGCGGGACCGTAGCTGTGCGCGATCACCCTCACTCTCTACAAAGAGGGCGTGTGCCTTGGCCAGGATGGCTGTCCCCTCGCGGCAGGTTGCATACGCAGGTCGGTCGTCGTTTATACCCCTGTAGCTACTACGAGAACTGTATGAACCTGCCGGGAAACCAGGCCAGGCTCATTGGAGAGAGACATGATGAAATGGGGCCTTGAAGGGGGAGATTGAGAACAGCGGCCGGTCAAGAGGAAGATGGTGCAGCGAGATGGTGCAGCAAGTGAGGTGAGAGGGAGAGTGATGAGAAGAGAGGGGACAGGTAGGAGGTAAGGGTACGTACCTTATAATTGGGTGCCGTCCTACATAGTTTGTCCTTTTGTGGGCGTGTATCTGGAGGAAGTGTCAAGTTAGGTGCATTCACACACTAAGGAAGGAAGAGTCGATGCAAGGGGAAGAGGGGTGAGACAACTTACCAGGCGGGCTGGCGGTGCGGGACAGATCAAGCTTTAAGCCACAACGTCGGCAGCAGACCGAGGCGGCGGGGTAGCTGCAGTTGTATGTCTCTGTACTTTGGTACCGGATCCATTCTCGCTCAGCACGGGTGGTGGGGAGTAGAACATCGCCCTCAGCGGCCGTACCCCCAGAACTCCGACCGGACCTAGTCATACTAAAGTCGGGGGGGGGGTCACGTGATGCATAGGCGGAAGTGGGGGCCAGCACCTACCTAAGAGCAGCGGTTCGACCGGGGGTCCACCGGTGGTGCAAAAAAAAAAAAAAAAAAAAAAAAAACTCAGTCTGACTCCTCACCCAGATGGTCGATGTGGCAGGGGATGAGGCCTGTCTCTTATACACATCTAGATGTGTATAAGAGACAGCCCAGATGGTCGATGTGGCAGGGGATGAGGCAGGCCTGGGGATCTACCTGTTAGACGGTGTGTTGCTAGCAGCACTGCTTCTCAACCTAGCTGCAAGCACGGCTTGGGTGGGGTGGTTGAGTTGGAAGTCTGGACTATTAACTCCGGTGTCATGTAATCAGGACCGGGTTTATTGCTGTGCTCCGTGCCACCTTGTCTGCGGAGGGTTGCTGTGTTGCCACCGGGGCTGCTGTCCCTTCGCTGAGGGGCGTGATTAAGGGAGAAGGGGGCTCGCTTGCTGGTATGTGGACCAGCCTACCCCGCGGAGTGCTCGGGGATGAGCAGCAAGGAGGCCGGCCACAAGATGGAAACTTAACTGTTAGCTGGAGTGCGGCTCACCCCCGGGGTTGAGGTAAAGTAAGACCAGTTGTACGTTCGATACTTGCTGAGGCCAGGGAGAGTTGCATAACCAGCTGCAGGCAGACTGTGCTCCGCATGGCTAGTCGGGCCACGCTGTTGGCCCCCTATGGAGTGACAAGGCGTGTACCTGGCCGCAAGGGCGGTCTGCACAACCTACGTCTGCATACAGACGATGACATTACTGCTTGCTAGGGGCCGCTGTGGCTGCTTGCATCCGGGTACGGGCACTCGGAGAGCTGAGGTTATCCGACGAAGGCCCACTGGTTGGCAGGTTCTATCCTGGAGAAGCTGGCTGCAGGCACGATCGTGAGAGTTGGCTATGCAGACTGGTGAGTCGCAGGGAGTTACAGTGCGCCTCGGCAGCCGAGCGTGTACGGGTAGCTCACCACTTCCGCCGGTTTTCCATGTGCTCAGCTCTGCTGCGCCACAGCCGTACATCTTGTTGTCCTTTCTAAACTACGTTTTTTCGCGGCAGCAGTGGTAGGGCCTACTGCAGACTGCTGCGCGTTTCATTACAGGGAGCAGAAGTGTGGCGTAAATAGTGGAGGCCGGGGCTAGTGCGGGAGGCTATTACTGCTGTGGCTTGGTGCTACGGCCCAAGTAACTACGGACTACTGCTGTCTGGAGCTGCTAGGTCGGACTGTACTACCGTCTTGCCAGATTTACACAAGTGTGCGGCTGGTTGGGTGCAGCAGTAACAGGCTGTTGCTATAAGGGACGGTGGCGCTCAGATGCGAAGGACTGCAGCATCGTTCTAAATTGCTATAGTGGATTAGCTACCTACGCTGTTGCAGGTCAGTGCTGTGCTCGGCAATATCCAGAGCGCTGCGGCAGTGCGGGGCACTGTTCGGCGCTGCTGTGGAGCCGAGCACTGCTCATTGCTGGGCGCTTTTGCTGCACGCCAGTCCTGTTCCTTCTTACGTCGGGGTCACTGCTGTACTAGGCAGAGATTTAGGCACGACTGCTGAAGCGAGACGTTGTTCCCCACTGTAAGCCGCTGTGGTGCGCGTCGTGTGCTGCTGCGACTGGCGGCTGCTGTTGCTGGGGAGGGCCTGCTGCCGTGTGGTGTACGTGATCCGCTGCTAAGTGTCGCGTGTTGCGAACCGCTGTAGGCTGCCACGGCGCTGGTGGACTGTGTATGGATGAGAAAGGCTGCTGCTGTGACTTCAAGGGCTGTTAAGGATCTGCTGCGGTGTGTTGTGCACGATCCGGTGCTACAGGCAGGGCACTATTGATCGCTGCATGCCACTACAGCGCTGGTGGGCAGTACGGACTACAGCTACATACCACTGCGGCTTCTGCTGGATGCTAACGGGCCGACGGGAAGCAGCTGTCGCTTTGACTATACACAGACTAGGACCAGCTGCTGGTGGCTGCATCTTCTACGGCGGCAGTCGCTGGGGCCCTGTGAATCGCTGTGTTGGTCTGGGTACGACGACTGTCTGGACGGCAGGACTACAGATCTACGTCGAGCATCGGAGAGGTAGTGCGAGAGTAGTGATGGGGCTGCGAGGAGAGACTGTTGATCGTAGCCTGGAGAAATAGGGGCGGTCGTCAGGGAGGTTGAGTTCGGCAGTTGGCTTCAGGAGTTAACAAGTTGTTACATTGGCCATCATTGCGGGGCCCTCAGGTGCATCAAGATAACGAGGCCCTCTCCGGTGAGATTGAGCGCACCTCCCTTGGATCCTGAGAGTCTGAACTTTCTTTCGCTGCCCTTCTCAGTCTAAGTCTAGTCTTTTGGTTACGAGAGGAAGGCGGCAGGCGGGATTGCAACCCGTAGGTCCGCGCCAAGGCCTCTGTGGGAGGTTGCCCCACCGATTGCGGGAGCTCTGCCGAAGCCCAGGCGGGGTTCTGGAGGCAGGGAACACTAAGGTATAACCCTCGATTTACGCGTGTGATCCTATCACTAAACTATATTATCATATTGCTACTGACCTCACTGTAAGTATGACTGGAAAGGATATCTGATTGATTTGCTTGTTTAAGTTCAGGACATCGCTTTGCAGAATAAATTGACAAGTATTTATTGATAATTAAGATTAATTGATTGAAATCAGACAACACGAGGATTGTAATTATGTGGCGAAGGTTGGGCGAACGCATAAGTTGCGGGCTGCTCAGTCGATCGCATCTGTTCTATTTGTTATTTGGCAGGCTAGACTACCCATAAGTTGGGTAGCCTAGTTTTATGTTGTATGTAACTGTATGGGCTGGTCAAGCACAACATAAGTTGTTGTGCCTGGTCATATGCCTTTCGTCGTTGTTCAGGCAAGGCTGGGCTCCTCATAAGTTGAGGTAGTCCAGTTCTTTGGGTATGCCAAAAGTTTAGGCTGACCAGTCTCACCATAAGTTGGTGGGACCCGGTCATACGCCTTACGTCAGTTGTTAGGCAGAAGCTGACCACACCATAAGTTGGTGTGACTCAGTCTTGTGCTTTATTGTTTCAGGCGAGACTATTCGCACCATAAGTTGGTGTGGTCAAGTCATGAGCCGCCATCACTAAGAGAATCAGAGTATACAAAGTGATACATATTTATTATGTATATTCATGGCAGGCTGGGCGCCATGAGTTGGGAGATCCAGCCATATAAGCCGGTAGCAGACAAAGCAGAGGGAAAGAAGATGAACAATACAAAATGGTGTGGTAACTGTGGGCAGGCTGACTCACCCATAAGTTGGGTAGTTGGTCCTATGTCCTTGATAACACGAAAGCAGAGAGATATATAAAGTCTGGCTATTTTCCTTTTCTAAACATGTCTGACGTTTAGGAAGGGATCCTCATAAATTGAGGTGACCTGGCCACTCGTCTGAAGACAAAATCTGATTGTGAAACTTATCTATTGGATGTAGTTGTGTCGCGAAGGCCGGACGAACGCATAAGTTGCGGGTTGTTCGATCATACGCGCTTGTTATTGTTTGGGCGGGGCTAGACTACTCATAAGTTCAGTAGCCTCGTCTTATACTATATGTCACTGTATGGGCTGGTCAGACACAACATGAGTTGTTGTGTCTGGTCATATGCCTTTCGTCATTTGTTCATGCAAAGGCTGGGCTCCTCATAAGTTGAGGTGGTTCAGTTTTTCGTATATGCCGAGAGTTAGGCTGATCAGGTCTCACCATAAGTTGGTGCGCCCTGGTTATACGCCTTATGTCATTTTGTTCAGACAGAGGCTTATCACAACATAAGTCGTTGTGGTAAGTTTTATGCCTTATGTCTATAAGTTGAACATGGTTGTATTGCGAAGGCTGGGCGAACGCATAAGTTGCGGGCTGTTCAGTTCTTCGCGCATGTGATTATGTCTAGGATGGGCCGGACTACTCATAAGTTGGGTAGCCTGACTCTACGCCGTATGTAATCGTGTGGGTTGGCCGAACACAACATAAGTTGTTATGTTTGGTCATATGCCTTTTGTTGTTGTTTAGGCAGAGGCTGGCCCCTCATGAGTTGAGGAGGTTCAGTTTTATGTGTATGTCGAACGTTCAGGCTGACCAGCCTCACCATAAGTTGGTGCAGCCTGGTCATACGCCTTATGTCGATTGTTTTGCAAAAACTGGTCACACCATAAGTTGGTGTGGTTTGGTCTTATGCGTACGTATATGTGTTACCAGGCTAGGGCACCATAAGTTGGTGTGGCCTAGTCATATAAACTGGCAGGTCAGTCACATCCATAAGTTGGGTTGACTGACCCTATGTCTTATGTAAGGAAGGGTAAAAAGGGAATAATGAGGGTTTTTGAACAAACTATGTGACCTGGAAAAGAACCTGAGGGTTGGTGAGAGATGTTGTTGCACTCACCTATGCATGTTTTTGAGGGTCATCTCTGGGGTATTCTCTTTTGATAGAGTAGTTGTTGTAGATGCTCGCCGAGTGCTGGAGCCATAGGAAGGTAAGATGCATGATGAGAGGGAAGTTTGGGATGAGATTAGGACTGACTCTGCTGGGGGTTAGGACCAGCATTGGCTCATGGCCTCATTCAGAGGGCATGTAGACTAATGTTGAGCCTAAGTTATCAAGCAGGGATCAGGAGTTAGTCCCAAGTATAGTTTTGTTTTGCATTTGACTTTCAACTTTGTATAAATCTTGGCAGCCTACTTTTCCTACGGGAAGCGCTGCTAAAATTTCTGCAAAACTGAAAAAGTTAGTCATATTTAGAAAAGGCATTTTTCCTACGGGAAGCGCTGCCGAAATTTTGGGAAATTTGAAGAGTTAGAATATTTTCAGTTAGACCAATCCTAGCAACTCAACCCTGAGTAGGGGAGGTGTTACTGAAGCTGAGTAGGAGCTTAGTAGAGGAGTTAGGATGTGACTTAGGAGGATTACTCCCTACCTAGGCTAAACGCTGTAGTGGAATCTCTTTGACCTGTGTTGTGGTGCAGGCCGTGCGTATTGATTGAAGGTCTGACTTGGTCAGCCTGACTATTCTTTTGTTATCGCTGATAACAGGTCAGTTGCCGATTCGTCGGTATACGACTCAACCTTTCATCCTTTTCTGCTTCTCAACCTAAGGCCTTGGCCCTGGCTGGTTCTTTGTTTTATTGGGTTTTCACCCAGATTCTTTATAAATGGCCATTTCTTAAAGGCCGAGTATCTTTGTTGTGGAATGGTGGGGAAAAGGTTGGGCTTGTGTACAAGGCAGGGTGTGAGCTGCAGAAGGCTGAAAAGTTGACCCCTTTAGTGTATGTGTTGTTGTTTGATCCTTGCGTGTGGTCACAGGTATGTGTGGAGCATGTTAATCAAGTATGATGTTTTGGTTGTTTTGAGTTCACGCGGGCAAGCCACGTAGCTATTGTGAGAGTGTACTGTCACATAACTCTTTGCTTGACTAAGGATATTTCCCCTTATTTATATATTGTGGTTGGGCTCTCGCTCGCACAACCCTCACTCGGTTGTGTGACCGCATGCCGATCTTTTCTGTATCTTTGTCTAACTTTGGTTTATGGAACGATAAAAGTTCCGGGCGGAAGGACTAGCGTGTCGCTGGTGATGCGCCAGACAACTCACCACCGCTCCAAATTCCTTCCTGCCCTAGGGGCCGTCTTGCTCTGCACCCCTTGGGACACCTCAGGGTGCAGAAGACGGAAAGACCCTCAGGCCGGGTTTGCGCCCGCTAGAGGATTACCTCCCCTTAGCGTGCGTTTCAGCCAACGCCTGAGCGTCGGAAATAACCCCATGGCTCAGAATAGGCCACTTGTGTATGGACACCACGTAATGCGCCGTCATCGCAGATACTCATGTAGAGCTGCATGGTGAGTTGGTATGTGTGGGTACTGCGTCCACACGATCTTATCCTAAGTCCTTGCGCGCAGCACTCGCCGATCCTCGTACTAAAAGTTATGGGTCAGGCGGCGAGACCAAGAGCGCACTACGGTCAATAGACTCGGTTTTGTGGTAATGCGAAGTGACTCATGGGCGAAGGACCAGTCCCAATCGACCTATGGGAGCCCGTGTACGGGCCTCACTACCCCGGACATTGGATAGCCTACGGGTAGGACTTTGGGCCTCCTCCGCTCGCGCGTCATTTGGGCCTGCCTACCCCTTCCATTTTAGGAGGCCACTAGACCAGTGCGAGTTGGAATAGGTTTCTCTTTTGAACTTTCATGGTTGGACGTTGTAGTCCGTGGTAGCCGTCAAAGTCAAACCCCTTGATTTCGGCTACCACGACAACCCTAAAGCTGTCTACTCAACCCCTCTGCACAGGGTGCAAAAGAGGGTGTGGTCTTCAACCGCACATGGCGGTTGTCTGGCGTCGAGAGATTACCCCTCAAAGCGCCTGTCAGCCGACACTTGAGTGTCGAACGTGACCCTCGAGAATACCAAGGGCCGCGAGGCCACGAGTTCCACATAGTACCCCATCAGCGCAAATGCTTGCATGTGCCCGCATGATCGATATGAGGGGGCCATGCACCCGCGCGCCTCTTAAACGGAAGTTCAGCGCGCGGTGCCTATCTGAGTCTTGCCGTATATAGTTATGGGTCAGATACTGAAGGGACTAGGAGTTGTTGTGTTGTGGCGTTGTTTGTGGTGTTTGTTTCGCGTGGGGCTCCAGGTGTTATGGGTGAGTAAGTGCGAGTGTTGTGGTGTAACGCGTGGGTGTGTAGTGCGTCCTAGTCGACCGACGTCGAGTGGCGTTTGGGACTTCAGCCCCCCAATACGGCGATTCGCATACGGGTTCGATTTTCGGGCGTTCGACCGCACGTACCCCCTATGCTACAGCGAGCGAGAAACGCCCTCGGCTGGGCCACCTCTGCAATTGCATACGAAACGCTTTCGCATGTGGTTCAGTAGCTCGGCAGGGATACGCCCACCTAAGGGATGGTGACAGCTCCCGCAGGTGGAGGTAGCGGTGCCTCGCGTGACTCTGTCCTGTCGTAGGGACTCGCGAGAGGTACGGCTGGCGCACTCGGCCGAAGCGGCAAACGCTCTCCGCAATAAGTCCTGCATAATCCTGCGTGACGCGGCCGGGAGGGTCCATATGCGAGACCGATGCGCTCGACAACGTGGCCCAAGTACAAAACTTGTGTCTTGGCCCACTCGCACTTCTTCGCGTTGATATTGAAGTTTGACTCTCTCAGTTTCTCCAAGACCTGCCTCAAATGACCCTAGTGTTCTTGGAGGGTCCTACTGAACACTAAGATGTAGTCTAGATACACTACGACAAATCTATGTAACCAAGGCCTAAACAAATAATTCATACAGTGCTCGAATGTAGCAGGCGCGTTGGTCAGTCCAAAGGGCATCACTATGAACTCATAATGCCCATATCGAATCCGGAACACAGTCTTGTACTGGTCATCAGGATGAACCTCTACCTGATGATATCCTGACTTTAAATCTATCTTTGAGAAATACTTGCAACCCTGCACCCGATCTAAGAGATCGTTTATCTTGGGCAGTGGTTCAACATTCTTAACGGTAATCGCATTCAGACCCCTATAGTCTATACACATGCGCAACTCTCCTTCCTTCTTGGGGACAAACAAAATTGGTGCTCAAGAAGGAGACGAACTGGGCCTAATCCAACCTTTCTCAAGGAGTTTGTCCAACTGCTTGCGTAACTCCTCTAACTCCCTAGGGGACATCCTGTAAACTGCTCCCTTAGGAGTCTTACTGCCAGGCTCTATCTCTATCCTGTGCTGGATCGGCTGCGGTACTACTCCTGTCGGCGACTCTGTCAAATCTCTGAACTCTTCCAGCAACTTGGCAATGGATGGATCCATGGACCTATCCTCTTCCTTAGGCTCAGTGACTGGTCTGACATACACTACGAAGACCTGATCCTCTAATTGCTCCTTCCTCACTAGTCGTGCGAACGCGGGAGCACTGAGACAGCAATGTGTCAGGGAGTTGTCCACTCCTGACACGTGAAACAGGCGGGCCGTCTTAACCTCACCTGACGGACTAGGGAGCCTACACTCATGCTCTCTTAAGTGGAGTGTGGCCCCTGCTGCCTCTCCCCAGTCCATACCTAGGACTATGTCAAAAGGAAGGTCATCCTGTACGAGGAGAGTCAGGGAATGGAGAACTTTCTCCACCTTGTCATCTTTCTCTAGGCGAAAACACGCCTGGACTCCCTCTACGTAGTCCTCAACACTCATAGTGCGGTTGTCTGCGAGGACACTAACTATGGGGTCTTCTAACTTTTGGACTTTCAATCCTAGCCTCAACTTCTTCAGCGCTTTACGACTAATATAACTGCGGGTGGCCCTTGAATCTATAAGGGTCCCTACTCTACTTCTAAAAACCTCTACGTCAACTAACACTAGCTGCCCTTTACTGTCTTTCTTCATTTTGGCCCAGGCGGGCATTCTCTCCTTCAACTCTTATGCCACGCCTGTGAGGGAAGTGCCTAGAGAGACGCTAACACAAGCAGTCTCTGGACAGCTAACTCGGCACGGGCCTGCAACCTCTGTCGAAGGCTCATGTGGTGTGGGGGTTTCCTGTACGCGCGCGCTCGCTTCCCCACATGGCCTAGTAGTAGGGGCAATTGCGACCCCTACCGACAGCTGCCTTTTGACTTCTGGGCAGCCCATCGGGCCTGTCTATACTTAAGACAATATTTGATGATATGGGCAGGGTCACCGCAATAAATGCGCTGCCCCTGCTCCATGCACTGTTGCCACACTTTCTGATCTAGGCCCAGATCTTCCCAAGGCCGGCGTTGTGGCCAACCTGGGTACCAACCTCTTGACCTTTGAGCTGACCTGCCACCTCGTCGCTGTGGGGACCGACTGGGACCTTGACGATTCGGCAGGGGACCTTGACCCCTACCTCCCACTTGGCGGTTCCCTTGACCGCCAACCCCCTGTGCGCCCGATCCTCCGCCTCCCATGGCCTGGCCCCTTTGGCCCTTGCGGCCTCCCTCCAGCCACAACAGCTGCAAAGGACCCCCCCTGACTTAAGCTACTGTCCTCCTCCTCGAGGCCCCACTCAATCTGGCTGTAGGGGACCTCGTCTGTACCACCTTCATCTAAGGTGAGGATCCGATGATCCTTGGCCCTAACTTGGCCAGAGATGGTACGACCCTTCCACTTTTTGCCCTTGTCCAAGTCCTTGTGCCAAAAAGTGGTAACTGGCATGGACTTCGCCTCATACAAGACCACCTCCCTACTCAACTCATCATACGTAATGTTGGGCTGTTGGGTCTTGTCAAAGAAATGCCCTCGCAAGGGCTCTGGCATGGCACGATAAAACAACTGGACCAACTGGGTCTCAGTGACACCATGGTCCGGGACGGCTACCAAGTCATCCATGACAGCTTTGAGTGCTCGCGCACTCTTCCACTGTCGCGAGTGGATGGTTTGGAGTTTATCAGAAACCCTGACGCCTCTCGTGACGTCAGCAAACCTCTCACGCAGGAGTCTAAGGAACGTGGAGAGAGGGGTGAGCCGCAAATACGCAATCATGTTGTGCTCGCAATCGGCGGCGCGCGCTAGGGACCTGGCGAAGCTTGCCGCTTCATCCTTTAATGCATGGAAGGCGACGAGGACCTGCTCCTCGGGGGCGATATGCTGCAAATACACATAGGTATTGACACTGGCTTCCCAGTTGTCAAAGTTATCGTCCTTCTTCCCACTATAGGCATCAGGGAACTTTAGCTTCACGGGCTCTTTGCGGGAACGCGCTGCCGTCTCTGCTGTGGGCACTACTTTGGCGCCCCCAATGGCGCCGGTGCAAAACTTGTTTGCGCCTTCCTTTAATTTCCTGACCTCGGTCCTGACGTGGGTCACCACGTCGTGCACGAACTCTCTAATCCCAGATCGGATGGCATGAAGGGTCACATCTTGACCCTTATTGGCCTGATGCTCCTCTAGCCAGGCCTCGCTCAGGACCTCAAGGTACCCCATAATCTTATCTAACTTTGCGGTGACCTCTGCTTGTGTCTGCACCTCCTGTCTGCAAGCTCGGACTTTCTCTACTTCTCTCGCCACCCGATTGGTCTCCTCTCTCCTCCTCTTCTTCTCCCTCATCATTCGTAATTTCCACTCCGACTTCTTCTCATCCTCCGTTGTCTGGCGTTCTAGGGGGTCCTCTATCATTTCTAATGCCCTCGCAAATGCCTCTCTCTCCTCCTGCGACACACACAGTTGTGCCTCGTCATCCTCCCCCAACGATAGATTTGCCACCCACTTGCTGATCTTCTTCTCCATCCAGGCGTCTTCTCCCTTGGTGCCACTCGTATCCCCTCTTTTTTCCCTGCGCCTTCTCTCGAGGGTTCTTCTTCTACCTCTTCCTCTGTTGCCGCTTCTTCTTCAACAGCCTTTCTTTTCTCTTCCTCCTCCTCTTGCAACCTCGGCATCTTCTCCTTCTGCAACCTCATCATCTCCTCTTCTATCTTCTTCTTCTTCGCCTCTTGCTCCTCTGCTATAGCCTTCAGCTTCGCTTGCTTGAGGAGCTCTTTCTTCTCTTGCTTGGCCCTTCGCTCGACCAAGATCCTCGCCATTTCCTCCTCCTGCTCCTGGGTATAAGGCTTGGTAGTAGTACCACCCCTCGTGTCTACTCTACACGTAAAGGTGTTCCAGAATCCCAGAGGGAAGAGGAGACGCCAGAGGGTCCCCCATAGGGAGAACCCCACGAGCAAGCCGTACATAGGGTAATCGTCCATGGTGTTAGGTGCACGACAGGGACTGTCCCACTCCTCACCACTTAGACCTACCCTCTAACTGACACGACCTACTGACTCAACCTAAGGACCATAGAACCCGGACTGGATCCTGTCAACTAGGGTCTCTAGCCTCGACCTACTCTAAGGCTGTCACTACAGGACCTGTTGCTGATCAGGAGGCATTTAAGGAGATCCGCCGTAACTCCTCAGGAATTATTTAACGTCGCAGACAGGATGACGCGATCAGCAGGTCCTCTCAAGACTTAGACGGCCTGTTGTGCAGCCCACAACTTGGATTTTGGGCCTACCGTGCCACACCGAGCAGCCCGCTGGTCAGTACCGGTCCTTGGGAGGGTTCGTGCCCTCCGGGACAGTCGAGTCGTCAGACACAGTCTTTAGCCCTACTCAACCCGTGTGGGTTTGGTCAACAAGGCCCTATCCTTCATCCACAGAGCTCCTATCACTTGGACAAAAGAGACTCAATGCAGAAAGAAGAGACAGACAAACTTGACTCAGCAAGTACCACAGGGTGTGTGCACATCCATAGGGCAAGGGGATAGGCTGAAGGCTTGGCGGGATTGTACCGGCTCCAGCTTGGTCATATTCGTGGGCAACGGTCTTGGTCAATGCCTTGGTCAACGCTTGGTCAACGCTGCAGTCAACCCCTGGTCAACTCCGATCAACGCCCGGTCCCCTGTCAACGCCCGGTCCCCTGTCAACGCCCGGTCAATGCTCGGTCAACTCCGGCTATGGCATCCGGCTTCTCCTTCCTCACCACCCTTTTCCTTCCTTCTCTCTGCTCGGTCTCCCCCTCTGTCCTCTCTTTCACCCTTCTTCGTTACTCTGTGGTCGAGCTCCGCGGCTATGGCCGCCGCCTCCTTCCTCGTGGGACTGCACGGCACACTTCACAGGTACGTGACAACCAAACTTGTATCGCTCATCTCTGTGTCTCCCTCTCTCTCTCTCTCTCTCTCTCTCTCTCTCTCTCTCTCTCTCTCTCTCTCTCTCTC
>BFEA01000056.1:2715444-2726304 GCA_003427395.1 Chara braunii
AAAAAAAAAAAAAAAAAAAAACCATGAACTTCTGAACTAGAGAGCTGACTTCGGATTCTAATGGAATCACGTCAGTGACCTGGGGCCGGTCAGTTCGAAGGTGCTATGTCAAGGTCGTCATCCTTGTTGGGAAAAAAAAAGTAATGCAAGGCATGAAGCAATGCAACATACCGGGCAGTTCTGTTTGACGATATATATAAGATAAAAGATCGTAAAATATTATAAGCATATGAACGAGATCAAGTTCGAACTACCTCCAGGCGCCAAAGATAGCTGGCAGCCAAGATGTAGCCAAGGTGCCGCCTTGGACCCTGAAAAAGTGTGCATGCCCGGGGCACACTGGGTGGGCAGGGCCCCTGCCCAGTGCCCACTGCCCAGAACTTCCACAACACCAGCCCAGTAGTCCCAGGTTCCAACCCAAATAGCCCAGTAGTCCCCATGTTCAACGCCATATAGCCAACATCATTCAAAGCTACCGTCTTCACCCGAATATAACACCCTGTCATTATAGCTGTATTCGGGGCATTTTAAAGTCCAGATGCAGCGATAATGACCAGGCGTTCTATTCGGGTGAAGGAAGCTCATTAGGCAGGGGGAGCTCAAAAACTTCAAAAGGAAGCAAGCAAAAGCTCCAGGGAAAAGGAAAAACAATGTCGTACCACTCAGGGAGTGTGGTGTCTTGAAGAATGGGTTGTTGCCACTGCTCAATGTACAACTCCCACTGTTGCAAATCTGCACTCACAGCACAGGCAAACAGATGGTGGAATTTGGAGATTTCCATGAGAAGACGAACTGTTCACATGGAACTGTAATTAAAGAAAAAAATAAACTAGAAGAATGTGCAAGAAAAAAGTAGCTTTTTTTGAACTCCTTTGGTTACAAAAGTTGTGCATTATCTCTTTCTCTATTGTTTCTTTAAAGTTTGAAATTTGAACTTGTGTGTATGCTTCCTGCTGGTGATAAGCAACGGGACTGTTGCCCCCCCAGAATAGATGGGGCCTGTGTTTCAAACTAAAAAAAAAAAAAAGTTATGCAGCATCGAAAGAACAAACACTCTCTCTACAAGGAGAACGTTGCTAAGGAACTGCTTAGTAACTGGAGACAGACGGTAGTGAAGATCATAGGACGGAAAGTACGATAGAAGGGGATAATGCCGTTTTTCAGGCCTCCACACCAGAAGGGGGCGGAGCGTGCGTGAGCATCTGTTGTGATTTTTCTGACTTGTCGGGGAATCGGAACCGGACTGAAGCTCCCCAGAATGGAAAAGCAGCCAGAAGGCCCAGAACCCTAAGGTTCTGTTTTTTTTTTTTTTTTTTTTTTTTTTTTTTTTTTGATGGCAAGTAGTGGAACAGAGGTACACAGGACTGGGGAACACGTAGGTGGGCGGTAGAAACCAGACAAGTAAGGAGATACCGTAGGAGACAATGGTATGGGGATGGCAAGACGACATGCGGCCTGAGGGATTGCTAGGAACGGGCCGTTACGGGCGCCTGCCACGCCCCGTCCTATTGGAGATTATCCTGCTGAGTGAGTGAGTGCTGCCAGTAAGCTTCCCGAGCATGCGGGGCAACCCCCCAAGAAGGGCCACGGTTTTGGGGGTGGGACGATACGTAGCAGCTCCCCCCCTTGATTAGGCGGCTAGTGCCACAAGGGTTGGGCCGATCTCCTCTTCTCGTCTTCTCTCCCTCTTTGGCTGTCAAAACATGATAGCCGCTGATAAGCAACCGGACTGACCCCCCCCTCCAGAATAGAAGGGATATTGTTGTTTCGGTGGGGGGAAAAATCATATTAAAAAATGCGAGGATTTGGCTCCTCGGCAGGCCTAAGGGCCCCATTTTTGGCATGTACCCACCCTAAGTGAAGGCGGGCCTGAGAAAATCATGAGGGGCCCATTGTTGTCAATTTCGCATTTGGGGTTCAGGCAGTTGCGTCGTGTCAGTTGTTTGGAGGAACCCAGGCCACGGCCAGCCACACTCTGTTTCAGCCTTCTCGACCTTTCTTTGAAGCAGGCCCTGGGCCGCATCTGCAGCAGTATACACGACAGGCAGTTGAGAGGCATAACCAACTGGGCCCAGGGCAATAGCAGCAAAGGCCCAGCTACCCGGGGCCTACTGGAAGCTTCTGGGCGCACGCCCAGTCCAGCCAGGCCGAGCTCTTTCCATATAGGAAAGTGCTCGCAGCCTGGGGAGTCATTCGGGCACTTGCTAGTTTGCGGCAGCGCTGCTGGAGCGAGCGCACACGGGCTGCTGCTAGCACAGAGCAAGGTGCAACGCACGTGCGGTCGTGTAGAAGGAAGGGCGCTGCTGAGGGCAGCGCCATAGCCCAACTCCCATAGCTAGCTGGGGCTTCGTTGTACAGCAAGGCGTAGTGGTGGTCTTCGTGCATGAGGGAGAAGACGTGGGTGATGGCGAGAGAGTGAGAGGGAGAGATTAGGATGGTGGCGTGAGGGCACATACCTGGTCTTGGCGATAGTCTGCAAGAGGCGACATCTTCATGTACTTCGATGGCTGCTGACATCAACAGTTGCGGTGTCAGTTCGTAGGCTGGAAGTAGCTGTAGGGTAGCAGTCTGGGCGCTGAGCGCCAAGTAGGGGAAAGGGCTCTGGATACGTATGTGGGTGATGGCGAGAGTAAGCTCTCATCGACACTCAGATTCAGTGTTTCGGTTCTCCTTTGGTGTAATATTGGTGCAATTCTAATTTCTGGACAGTGTGAGACTTTCTGGCTTTTAATGCGATTGTGCAATCTGGATTCTGTCATCTCGCTATTGCTCAAATTCCTTGCAATTTGCTATCAGAGCTGGCTCGAACTGCACTTACTGGTTCTTCGCAATAGCTGTTCGGTGCTTCGCATGTGTGAGTGGGGCGGTGATAATGCTTGGGCGTTGAACGTGCGGTGGCCCAGGGCCGTGTGGGTGCGCCAGGTAGGCTCTGAGGTGACATTGGGGTGTACGCTGGATAATGAGAACTCGCTGATGTGGCATTTAAGCCGAGGTGGAACTGCATTTCGCTGTTTGTTGTGCCAAGGCAAAGACCGGTCATCATAAATGCACGTCAGGTTGCTGGTGAGAAATCTGTGGTTTGGGGCAGCATTATGAGGTACGTTGCTCTCATCCGTATCTACCCTCTCCATTACTTCTTACCGTGAGGAAGTGAGTTCTGTCTTGAGAGTCCTCTTGATGATGTCGCAAGCGCTCAACCTTGAGAGTCGACATTCTTCCTAAGCAGCAAGCTGGTGGGAGACGGGCAAAGCCTCTGAAGGGCCCTGGACAAAGCACTGGGGTCACAGTCACCATGTCAACCCGCTGGGACTAGTACATGCATGCTTTGTCGCAAGTCCTTGGTTCTTCTTGTTGTGCTGATAGAGGTCATGCTGGGGACGCCAGCCCTATAAGAGAAGCTCACCAGACCGTCTATAAATGTTTCTGGCGGGTTCCTGTTGGACCCTGGCTGATTGTGACGTTAAATAATTTGTGAGGACCGTGGGGGCTGTCCTTAAACTGCCTCTTGATCAGCCAGATCAACCGGAAGTAAGGCTCGTTGCATGCGAGGATAAATAAGATGCAGAGCAAGCACGCTTCGCATAGAGTTGGGGCACAGGGGTGGGCTGGATTGCACACCTTTAGATACGCTGCTCAACCAGATGCTCAGGACGTTGACATAAGTGACTACTCGAGAAGGATACAGGGGGAGGGAAGATTCTGGCAACTGTTTGTCGCTGGACTAATAAGACTAATTGCCATCCAGCATGCATCACCACATGTGATTTATTTTTATTTTCGACTATTTAGCTGTACGGACTTGGTTGACAACTAACAGACAGATGTAGAAAGAATAGAACATTCCTTGCTGCATTGCATTTTGTTTTAGAATAATCTAAAAATAGAAATAGAGTTACCTTCAGGATCTGACACTGGTTGCTGGTTACCATTTGACTACTTTCCTCCAGGCTGACCGAAATTAGTTGTTTAGTATTACTCGGTTGGGTGTCATGCTGAGGTAGGATTCAATGTGGGTTCTAGTTTAGATCACACACCGCAGAAGCTCATGAGTGAAGAAGGAAGCAGTGCGGACGAGGAACGATTAGTAGAGGATCTTAGAGTTACCCGCAGAATTGCATTCAGTCGACCGATCACTTTCCTATAGCTAGAGCAAGGAGAGGAAAGGAGGCTGTGGAGGGAAGCCAGGGAAAGGACTGCATTACAGAGGGTTAGGGAAGCAGCTGCCAACACCGAAACGGCACTTGCAGCAGCAGTAGAAGCAGAAGCTAGAGCCAACGCCGAGGCAGCCATGGCTACCGCCTCTACTATGTCACAGACCTCGTCTCAGGCCTCGTCGTCAGGTATCAGTCAGGGGTACTCTCAAGTTTCCGCTAATCAGTCTGTTGGCCCGCAAGTCACCAGCAGCCTCAACTCACGCCAGAAGAGTATGAGATCTTACAAGCGGATGCTCTTCATGATCAGCTACAGCAGCAGTTGAGGGATGTAGAGGACAAAAGGAATAGGCTAGAATGAGGAAAGCCAGACTAGGAGCTAGGAGGCAGGAGTTAGAAGAGTTGGAAGCACTAGATGATTCAACATTGGATCCTATGGTCAACGCACTGCGACACTCGATGCTATGCGTGGCTGAAGCACAGGCAGTGCAGCAGGAATGGTTGGTCGAGCTAGTGGCCGGCCAAAATCGTATTGTGGCAGCACTACAGGCTCCTCGTCCCATGATGAGGCAGCCTCAGTACTATGTAGCTCCCCCTACGGTTGCGGGTCCTTTAGTGATGCTGTTGCCGGTAGGCGCCTCTTTCTCTTCCATGTTTGGTATGCCTATCACAGGTGGTGTAGCAGCAGCTACTGGTCGGGTCCTTAGGACTTCTCCCCTACCATCGATGATGGTGGCAGCTACAGTCCCGCCGTCAGGACCATCTCAAGTTAGCGCGCGGCAACCTGTTCCAGTGGTTATGCAGCCACAACAGCAAACACCTGGGGCAATCCAACCCATGCAGTGGATGCCCAAGATCCCCTTGCTGAATCCTGAACCCTTCTCTAGCGACAAGAAGAAGGAAGAGGACCTGGACACCTAGGTGAGGATTGTGCCTACTTATGTGAGGCACAAACTCACAAGGCCAGAGCAGCAAGTTATAGCTGTTGCATCCTTTTTTGAAAGGCTCTGCAGCCCGACAGTTGAATGGCCTAGTGCAGCAATAGGGCTATGGTCAGAACTTTGATGCCTGGGCCCAAGCCCGGACATTGGAAGACTTCGTACGGACTGTGTACAATAGGTGGCATGACCCTCAGGGGGCTCAAAAGGCCACTGACTCATTTGCTAGTCTTGGTTCAAATGGAACCAAACAGTTCGTGAGGTCACAAATGCCAAAGAACGTTTGATCGTAGTACCTGGAGTGCGCCATGACCCTCATGTACTCCTCACAACTTATCTGAGATGTCTGCCTACAAATGTCAAGAACAAGCTGGTGGATCAGGCCACCATCGATGTTCATAACTTTGCTACTTTCAGCAAGAAGGCCTTAGATATAGAGGCCAAGCTTGGGACCACACAACAGGGACCAGTGGATGGTAGGAGGAAGAAGCTTCCCCAGGATTGGAGGAAGAAGGGCAATCTTATGTTCGTCGACCACGATGGTCAGGCAACTGAGATTGACGACTTCCCCGACTATGGGGAAGACACAGAGCAGGATGGGGCTAGTGAGACTTCGGATGGGGGAGTCGTGGCACCCATCAAAGAAAAGGCTAAGGGGACCGGGAAACAGAAGGTAGGCCGGTCTAAGGGTCAAGGCGACCAAGGAACACCAATTTGGGTGCGACTTGGTTTAGACTACGAGGTGTGGATGGACCGAGTTGCTAGGGGCCCGTGTCTTAACTGTAGCAATTTTGGCCACACGTCTAGGACTTGCCGAGGCAACAAGGTCACAACGAAGGTAGCCTCCCCTACAGTGGTGGGCTTATCTTCGAACTCGATTGGTGCATCTGCGAGCTCTTTGGAAACATCTCGGGCCAATAGGAGTTTTAGCCGCTCTTACCCGTGTTGAAGTGGTAGCGTTGCCTTCCCCACTTCAGGTGTTGGCCAAGGCTATTGGCCCACTCGTCTCCCCGCAGACACATGTAGACCAATCGATGTTTTCTTCGAGAGACGTGTCTGACTCCTTAGAGGAGTTAAAAGCTGAGTGGTCAGGGAAGGACTCCAGAGACTCTTGGGCGATGATTAGTAGAGGTCCTAAAGGTGAACATTTTGTGGTAGAGGTTGATGTACATGGCCGCAAAGTGGGTGCCTTCGCAGACATAAGCTCTACACGGAACTTCATCAGTCAAGCTTGTATGGATAGGCTGCGCTTAGGGGACCAAGTGCAGCGACTCAGCAGATATGTAGCATCAACGCTAGCCAACAAGCACCGCATGGTTGTACAAGACTATGTCAAGGACGTAGTCTGCACCTTCTCCTATGGAGGAGGGGAATTGAGACATACAATCTCATTCCTAATCAGTGACGAGCTGCCATTCCACATGTTACTAGGCATGTACTACCTCGAGGTTCCACAACCTCAATTTGATTGGGATAAAAAGGTGATCATTCACAAGCTACCGAACGGAAGGACCGTTAGACTGCAGAAGTATAAAGCTAGCAGACTAGTGGAGAACTATGGTTGCATGTGTGCTTCATCCTTCTATAACTATTATAAGCAAAACCGAGAGAAGGGGGTGTACCTAGTCTTTGCCTCTGAGAAAGGGGAGGTCGTAAAAACACCCCTAGAGATAGAAGCAGTCGTTGCAAGTTATCCAGACCTTTTTGAGGAGCCTAGGGGTGTGGTAGAAAGGGAGGTGGTCCATGCGATAGAGATCATCGCGGGTAGCGAAGTACCTAGAGGACGAATCTATAGGATGTCTCTTGCGGAGTTGGATGCGCTTCACCGCCAGCTCAAGGAGCTCACAGAGAAGGGCTGGATTCGGCCAAGTATGTCCCCCTATGGAGCCCCAGTTCTCTTTGTCCCGAAGAAAGGGGGGACCCTGAGGATGTGCATTGACTATAGAGGCCTCAACGCCATCACAATTAAGAACGCACAGCCTCTACCCCGCATCGATGACCTCCTGGATAGAGTGCAGGGATGTCGGTACTTCACAAAGATAGATTTGGAGTCCGGATACCATCAGATTGCCATTAGGCCTGAGGATCAACACAAAACCTATTTTCAGACCAGGTACGGTCTGTACGAGTTTGTGGTGATGCCTTTTGGACTATGCAATGCTCCTAGTGCCTTCAAGATATCTGCTCTCTCTTCCTGGCTCCCCCCACTTTCAAATTTTGAAAAGCAACACCTGCTGGAAACCGGGTCCAGCGTCCCTTACATAGACAAAATTCAAAACCCATCGATGATATCTTCAGTAGGACTGTAGAGGAGCACACCGAGCACTTGAAAATAGCGCTAGGTCTCCTAAGACAACACCAGTATAAGGTAAACTTGGCGACATGCGAATTCGGTCGCACAAAATCTTATACCTAGATCACGTGATTTCCCGAGAAGGATCGAGGCCAGACGATGCCAAAGTGGCCAGCATACGTGATTGGCCCAGACCTCAGACTGTTACTGAGGTCCGGTCGTTTTGGGGGATGACGGGCTACAATCGTCCGTTTGTGAAGAACTATAGTACTATAGCTTCACCATTAACAGACCTACCCGCCTTGACACCCCTTGGGAGTGGACCGGATAGTGTGAGGCAGCCTTTAAGAAATTGAAGTATGCTCTAACACATTGCGAAGTCCTCAAACTTCTGAATCCTGAGCAGCCATTTGTTGTGACCACAGACGCCAACCAATATGGCATAGGCGTGGTCCTTGCACAGAAGGAGGGGAAAAAGTTGACATCAATCGAGTACATGAGCAAAAAGATGCCATCCCAGAAGTTAGCTAAGTCCACGTAGGAGCGAGAGCTTTATGCCCTATATAAAGCGCTGGTCCATTGGAGGCACTACCTCCTGGGCAAATTCTTCTATGTGAGATCTGACCATGAGACATTGCACTGGATCAAGAAATAACATGTGCTCTTTGATGCCTTGAAGAGGTGGATTGAAGTCATAGATATGTATGACTTCAAGCTCAACCCTCTGAAAGGAGAGCACAATAAAGTGGCTGATACACTATCGCGGAGGGCAGAGAGGTGGATTGAAGTCATAGATACGTATGACTTCAAGCTCGACCCTCTGAAAGGAGAGCACAATAAAGTGGCTGATGCACTATCGCGGAGGGCAGACTATCTAGGGGCACTAATAACTGAGTTTGGGATATCTGATGATGTAACTCAATCCTTGGTGGAAGCCTATCGGGAAGACACAATTATGTCAGAGATCATTCGTAAGTTGGAAGGTAAAGACAAAGTCACTTCTAACGAATTCACGGTAGTCAATGGCTTGTCGTTCCTTGAGAAGGTTGGGAATAAGAGACTGTGTGTGCCAGATAGGGAGTCTTTGCGTAGTTTGTTTTTAGGAGAATGTCATGATGCAACCGGTCATTTTGGTGAGAAGAAGACATCAGCTAACCTAGTGCATAAATTCTGGTGGCCCTCTATGATGCAAGATGGAAAAAAGTATGCTGAGACCTGCCAGGTTTGCCAACGGGACAAACCAAGGACTCAGGCTCCGCTTGGGCTCATCAAGCCCTTGCCTATCCCTGAAGGTCCCGGTCAAAGTGTGTCCATGGACTTCATGGATACTCTCTTGTGACCAGCAAGAGTGGTAAAAGACACATCTTCGTCATAGTGGACCGATTTACCAAGTACGCTACAACAGGCCATAAAACATATTAAGAAAGCTCAAGATGCCATGGTTGCATATGAGAACAGACACAAACGGCCATCTCAATTTCAGGTAGGAGAATGAGTGTGGGTGAAATCATCTGAACTGGGTCAGGAGTTGGGAATCTCACGTAAACTAATGCCTCAGTATTTTGGTCCCTGGGAGGTCCTAGATATAAGTTGGGGATCAAATAGATGGACCCTCCTATGTGATTCGCATCCCCGCTCACCTGCGCACAGAACAGATACAGGCGGCCATCTCAATTTCAGGTAGGAGAATGAGTGTGGGTGAAATCATCTGAACTGGATCAGGAATTGGGAATCTCACGTAAACTAATGCCTCAGTATTTTGGTCCCTGGGAGGTCCTAGATATATGTGATTCGCATCCCCGCTCACCTGCGCACACACCCAGTCTTTCACGCCTCAAATTAGCACCTTTCACAGAAACTGCCCAGTTCCCTTCCAGACGATCAATGCTGCCCCCAACCATGGACAGCGAAGTCGACATTGATGACATTGTGGAGCACAGAGTGATGCCTGTACCTAAGCCTCCCGGCAGAGGCCGACCTCCAAAGCCAAGGATGCAGTACCGGGTCAGATCAGACATCATACTGATCCTGGCGAAGATTGGTGGTTTACCAAAGAGGAACTGCAGCAGACAGCTCCCCAAGTGATTGCAGGATATGAAAGAAGACTTGAGGGGAAAATGCCTGCAAATTGAAGAACTTCTCAAGGGACTATCAAAATAAAGGAGGAGGGAATGCGAAGATTTGGCTCCTCGCCAGGCCTAAGGGCCCCATTTTTGGCATGTGCCCGCCCTAAGTGAAGTTGGGCCTGAGAAAATCACGAGGGGCCCATTGTTGTCAATTTCGCATTTGGGGTTCAGGCAGTTGCATCGCGTCAGTTGGTTGGAGGAACCCAGTCCACGGCCATCCACACTCTGTTTTGGCCTTCTCGGCCTTTCTTTGAAGCAGGCCCTGGGCCCCATCTGCAGTAGTATACACGACAGGCAAGTTGAGAGGCACAACCAACCAGGGCCCAGGGCAGTAGCAGCAAAGGCCCAGCTACCCGGGGCCTACTGGAAGCTTCTGGGCGCAGGCCCAGCCCAGCCAGGCCAAGCTCTTTCCATATAGGAAAGTGCTCGCAGCCTGGGGAGTCATTCGGGCACTTGCTAGTTTGCGGCAGCGCTGCTGGAGCGAGCGCTCGTGGGCTGCTGCTAGCGCAGAGCACGGTGCAACGCACGTGCGGTCGTGTAGAAGGAAGGGTGCTGCCCTCATAGCCCAGCTCCCATAGCTAGCTGGGGCTTGGTTGTACAGCAAGGCGTAGTGGTAGTCTTCGTGCATGGGGGATAAGACGTGGGTGATGGCGAGAGAGTGAGAGGGAGAGATTAGGATGGTGGCGTGAGGGCACATACCTGGTCTTGGCGATAGTCTGCAAGAGGCAACATTTTCATGTACTTCGGTGGCTGCTGACGTCAACAGTTGTGTTGTCAATTCGTAGGCTGGAAGTAGCTGTAGGATAGCAGTCTGGGTGCTGAGCGCCAAGTAGGGGGAAGGGCTCTGGATACGTATGTGGGTGATGGCGAGAGTAAGCTCTCATTGACACTCGGATTCGGCATTCCGGTTCTCCTTTGGTGTAATATTGGTGCAATTCTGCTTTCTGGACAGTGTGCAACTTTCTGGCTTTTAATGTGATTGTGCAATCTGGATTCTGTCATCTCGCTATTGCTCAAATTCCTTGCAAAAAGAACGAACAAAAGAAAAGCACAAACATAACAATAGCATATCATACCACATGAATAACTCAACTCAGTTGGCCGAAAGACTCAGCACTCACTGAAACACTCACAAAGTGCTGCGGGAGAGAAATATGACACAGACTCTTCAGCATAAAAAAAGACAGCAGACCGGATGAACACAGTCACGAACACAGAGGAGATGACGACGAGAACGATGAGAACAGACAGCGAGGAGGAAGAGGAGGAGCAGAAGGAAAAGAAGAAGCAGACGAGGAGGAGCAAAAGAAGGAGACAAAGCAGAAGTAGGAGCAGAAGGGAGGGAGGGAGGG
>BFEA01000056.1:2818799-2837186 GCA_003427395.1 Chara braunii
TTTACGAAGTTCCTATAGTAGCCGCACATTCCTAAGAAAGATCTGACCTCAGTGACAGTCTGAGGTCGTGGCCAGTCTCGAATACTAGCCACCTTCGCATCTTCCGGCCTAATCCCTTCCGCGGATACTTCATGACCCAAGTATAATATCTTAGTGCGACCGAACTCGCACTTCTCTAGGTTGACCTTATACTTGTGTTATCGCAGGAGTGAAAGTACAGTCTCAACGTGTTGTGCATGCTCCTCGGCAGACTTACTAAAGATCAGAATGTCGTCAAGGTAAGCCACGACAAACTTATCTAAATGGTCATGGAAGATCCGATTCATGGCGTGTTGGAATGTTCCCGGCGCATTGCAAAGACCAAAGGGCATCACTACAAACTCATACAGACCATATCGAGTCTGAAAAGTTATCTTGTGTTGGTCCTCGGGTCTTATAGCGATCTGATGATAACCGGATTTCAGGTCTATCTTGCTATAGTACTTGCATCCCTGCACCCTATCCAATAGGTCGTCTATGCGAGGTAGAGGCTCTGCGTTCTTCACTGTGATGGCATTGAGGCCTCTATAGTCAATGCACATCCTCAATGTACCCCCCTTCTTTGGTACAAATAGTACTGGAGATCCGTAAGGGGAAGTACTAGGCCGGATCCATCCCTTCTTTGTCAGCTCTTTCGGTTGTCGCCGAAGTTCATCTAACTCAGCGGGAGCCATCCTATAGATCCTTCCCTTTGGGTTTTACTCCCTGGAATGATTTCTATTGCGTGGACAACTTCCCTTTCTACAACTCCTGTAGGCTCTTCGAACAGGTCAGGGAACTTAGCAACGACGCGTTCTATCTCTAGGGGTGTTTTAACGACCTCCCCTTTCTCAGAGACATACACTAGGTACATACCCTCCTCTTGGTTCTGTTTGTAATAGTTGTAGAACGCTGATGCACACAAGCAGCCATAGGTATCTATAATGCTACTGGCTTTGAACTTAGTCAATCTGACTGTTCTGCCATCGGGCAACTTATGCTTAAGCACCTTCTTGTCCCAGTCGAACTGGGCCTTAGCAACCTCAAGGTAGTACATTCCCAACTACATGTCGAATGGCAAATCGTCACTAACCAAGAACGATATCTTATGATTAAGTTCTCCTCCTCCATAGGAGAAGGTACAGACTACGTCCTTGATATAGTCTGTGACTATCATGCGCTCCTTATTGGCCAAAGTACAGGCTACAGGTCTACTAAGGTGTTGTACCCGGTCCTGTAGGTGCAGCCTTTCCAAACAGTCGCGACTTATGTAATTCCGCGTGGAGCCAATGTCTATGAAGGCACCACATTTGCGGCCTCCTACATCAACTTCCACCATGAAATGTTCCCCTCTAGGACCTTAGTGCCACCCAAGATTCGCGAGGGTCCTTGTTTGACCACTCACTTTCCAGATCTTCTAAGGCTTCAGACACATCCAACGTACAGAGCATAGTTTGGTCTGGATGAGTCTGCGGGGTAACTAAAGAGTCATTAGCTATGGCCATCTCATGAAGTGGGAAGGGTATCGGGCCCACTTCACCATGAGTAGAAGCAGCTAAAATTTCCACCGGCCTCACGTGTTTCCCGAGCTAGAAGCCTGGGAAGACGATGCCCCCATCTTAGGAGGTATCTTTTGCGTGACCTTTGCGTTCTGGCACTTGTACTGGGTGTGTCCGTATTCACCACAGTTTATACAAGCGCCACGCACTCGGCGGGCCCGCCACACGTCTTGATCAAGCCCTGCCTTAACCCAATCAGCCACTTTGGTCTGATTGGAGGCGGCCTTCCCTTGACTCTTTGGTTGGCCCTTCACTCGGCCACCAGCCTTAGCCTTAACTACTGCGGCGAGGGTGCTACCCTCAGCGGTCTCCTCGCCGTCGTACTCTGAAATGTCCAGCAGGTCTGTGAGCTCGTCGATCTCGGTTTGGGTCCCATCGGACTCAACCATCAACAATTTAGCCCCTTTCTTCTTCCATTCCTGCGGACTCTTCTTCTTCTTTCAGTCATTCTGAGTAGGTTGAGCATTGCCTAGAGTGGCCTCTAAGTCTAAGGTTTTTCTAGACAATGTCTCAAAAGAGTGATACTCGAGGCGAGCCTCGCTGGCCAGCAAGTTCCTGAGGTTCTCTGGAACACATCTTACAAATGTGGTCAACAGGAATTGGTTATCATAGTTGATGCCAGGGACGACGATAAGGCTCTCAACGGTAGTCGTAAGCTCTCTGACCGACTTGAACTTTCGTTGTTCAAGTTTGTGCATCGCATCAGTGGCCATTTGCGCCTGTTGTGGATTGTGCCATCGAGCTTCTACCATCTCCATGAACTGGTCTAACGTGATTGTCCTAGCCCAGTCTGCCATGCGTCGTCCGTACCCGGCCTTTGCAACTAAACCATCTAGCCATTTGGTTGCCTTACCCTCGAGGTAAGATGCAGCAGTAATCACCTCCTCCTCCTGCAAAGTCCTCTTCGCCTTTACCCATACCGGAAACGTTCTCAACCAAGTGTGGAGTTCCTCATCCTTCTTCTCGCCTGAGAAGGAAGGAGGCGGTTTCATAGGGGTCTTAGGGTACCATTGACCTTGCGGATGTCCCTGTTGGGGAACAGGTTGTTGTGGTGGTGTAGCAACCACCGCTGGACCCGAAGAAGAAGAAGCAACAGTCTGTGAGACTGCTGCAGACGTGCCACTTGGTTGTGTGCCAGCTTGTACGGGAAAGGGGCCTGACATCGCCGTTACTGACATCGTCGTTAACGGTAACAGCGACTGTGCTGGTGGCCTAAATCCTGGCCTTTGCAAAATGTCCAGGATCTGGTCTAGAGTGTTCTGCATAAAGTCCAATCGGTTGTCCACATGCGCATGCAGTGACAGCATATTGTTCTTCAATACTTTCATTGGTTCAGTCAATCCTGACTCATCCAAACCCTCTAACTCAGCTTTGNATACTTTCATTGGTTCAGTCAATCCTGACTCATCCAAACCCTCTAACTCAGCTTTGTCAGCCTCTAACGTTTCAAGCCTGGCTGTTCTATTTTTAATTTCTCTTTCTCTATCGGTTGCCTGTTTCAGTTCCCTCTCTAATCGTTCACGGATCCTTTCGACCTGTTGGAGCTCTAGAAGATCCCGACTGAACTGCGAGCCCGCCATTTGACTTGTAGACTGTCGAGAACCTACTGAACTGGAAGTACCCGTGGACCCTGTGGGCATACCCAAATGGGTCCCTGACGAGGATGCTGCGGACGATGCAGTGGAGGACGCCGCTGCGCTAGACATTGCAGCTGCTCTGCCTGCTGCAGCAGCCTGTTCCCTAGCTGCTAGGTTCGCTTCTGCCCTCGCTGCTGCAAGAGCACGGGCTCTACGTTCGGCACGAAGTTGTGCTTCGTCTCCCAGTTGTAGGGTCTGGAACATGTGCGGGACCCTAAGTGCTCCCGAACGTGTAAGTCTCACATTGTCCTCTCTCCCCTCATCGTTGTCTGATCCTCTCATGAGTTAGGCAAACACTATCTGCACCAGAACCCCCTAGTGGAGTCCTACCACAGCATGTGTCTGACCGGCACCTAATTTTCTAAAAATAGTTGTGTCCGGCAGGTCCCCTACTTTACCGATCAAGTGGCAGCCTACAACATTCACAACAGATTGTCAACATAGTCTAAATGTATCTTGATTCGTTCACTTACAACAGCATTAGATAAAACTGGCTATGGTAGTATACAACAGTCCTACTCTAATCTGTGTATGAGGTGTTAGCAGTCTGTCCACCAACTAATCAAGAATAAAAGAAGACCATGTTGCAGATGTATGAATAGTGGGTATGGTTGTGTTTCCAGTTGAGCATCAATTAGAACCTACCCTTCCCCTCAATCCAACATACCGGTAAGCATCATTGAGCAGCGATGTCTTCGTGTGTGTTTTCGGCCCACCCCTGTGCCCAAGTCGTTGCCGACCAAGCCAGCCAGTCCACTCTTATTTACCCTCGTACGGAACGAGCCTTACACCCGGTTGATCTGGCTGATCAGGAAGAATTTTAACAGCGCCCCCATCTCTTCAGGAATTATTTAACGTCGCAGTCAGGACGGCGATCACAGCCAGATTCACAATGAACTCCCAACCAGAAATGTTTATAGATGGTCTGGTAAGCGTCTCTAAAAGGTTGGCACACCCAGCAAGACTTCTACTGAGCGCAGCAAGTGCCAAAATGGACAGCAGCCATCGCATGCGTGACCTACTCCCATTAGGTTGGCATGGTGACCGTGACCCAGTGCTTCGACCAGGGCCCTTCAGAGGCACCGCCCTTTCTCCTTCCAGATGCTTCCAGGAAGATTGTCGTCTCTCAAGGTAGCGCGCTCACGACACCTCACCAAAAGAGAGGACTCTCAAGTTGGACTCACTTCCTCACGGTAAGAAGAGATTGAGAGAGTAGATAAGGTAAGGGAACAACGTACCTGGAGATAGTTGCCCCCAACCACAGATTTCTCACCAATTGAGCTGAGTGTGCATTTGATGACCGGTCTTGGCCTCGGTACCACCCACAACGCAATGCAGTGCTACCTTAGCCGAATGCCACATCAGCATGCTCTCATCACCAATCATACATTCCGCCTGTCACCATGGCAATCAATGTCGTCTTAGCCTTCCGGCACACACCTCTCTACCCAGGCTGTGCGCCTAACATGGCCTGACGTCACAAGAACCAACTGCGAAGAAGCATCGTCAACGCACCAAGTCTGTATAATGCCAGCGCACCAAGGTAAGTGGCGAATCAAACCAGCTCTGATACCAAATTGCAAGGAACATGAATGTGGACGAAGCACAGAAATCCAAATTGCAAAATCACACTGAAGTCCAAGTAGTCAAAGCAAGAGCAGATAACACAATGGAACCGAGTAACCATCCATTTGAGAACGATACAGAAGAATCGTGAGTCAATACCCAAGCCCAATCGGGCAACACCAACAGCATAACCCAATGTAGCTCTCTCTCTTGAATGGCGCCAGGCGCCCTACCTACTCTACAGCCTATCACTACAACTACAGCAATGAAAGCAACCAGACAACTTGACGACCAGCGAGTGATGATGTCAACATCCAATGCCGACCTCCTCTCCACCAGGTACGTCCTCTCTCTTCACCCWCACTCTCCCTTGTTATCCCACACAGCGCCCTTCACCTCCGAAGAACCACCTTYGCCCTCACCTCCCCTGCGCCCTCAGGCAGCCCGGCTATGGCCGCCAGCGCCCTGTGTACAGGCAGCGCCCTACCGCCTAGCGCCTGCCTGTCTCGCACCTCAGCCTAGMGCAGCGCAGCAGCTYGCATTCGCGCAGCGTGCCGGCGTTGCCCRCATTGGCCAAGATCCCTGCCCACTCGCCCTGCTTGCCTATATGCCAGTGTTGCGTGTGGGCGGCCTCCCTTGAGCCTGTGCCTGGGCCCCAGTGCCTGTACCCAGGCCCGATGCAGTTGGGGGCCCAGGAGATGCAGTTGCGCCTCTTTCATCAAGGCCTGCGGCCAGATTCAGATAGTGGACCGGTTTCCCCTTGGCATTTTCGGCCTCTAATTCCAGCATGCATTGTCGGCCTCACGTTTATGTGCCCAGGGCCTAACCAACTCGGGGCCCTGGGAGTTCTGCATTTGCAGAGCTCCGATACTCGGTGCACACCAACCAACTGGCGTGCTGCAACTGTATGGACCCCACTTCGTGAAATGTTTGCACAGAGGGCTCTTGTTGATTTGCTGGCCTGCCTTCACTTAGGGCGGGCACTAGGCTTGCTGGGGCCTTAGCCCAGAACATGTACATCATGGCAAGGCCCCTTCTTGAGGGCTCAATCCTCACACTATTCCCCCGGTAAGTCAAAAATTTGATACATCATAGAACACGCTCACGCTTCCTTCTGTCTGGTCGAAGGATCCTTGACCAGCATTGATTGCTCCTTATAGGAGGATTGACTGTCAGCTTGCCTTTCCCTGAACTCCCTCTCAGATTCCCCTATGGAAACCTGTCAAATAGGATTTAATCAGCTAGGAGAACTAAGGAACGAAAATGCTTCCACATTGAAATGAACGTTGTTGTTACTCCTTATGTAGCCTGTGGATCCTGTGGGCCCCCCATTGAGTGAGGTATTGAGTTTCTCCCGCTGGTTCCCGAGTTGTGCCAATTTTTCCATCGTAGGTTGGAGTCTCTTATCTCTGCTATTTTACCCCCCACCAGCCAGACCTTGAAGAATTTGGAGAAGATACTGCGCTGTTGATCTTCATCTTCAGGCATGGAGAGTCTCATCTTGTGCCATCTGCATAGGATCTGTGTCTGGATCAGGGTCCTTGTCTCCACCCAAACCTTTTCGCTCGGAGTTGATAGTCCCTCGATGGTTCTGCTGCATCTCTCCTTCCAGATCGACCAGAGCGTCACTTTTTTTTTTTTTTTTTTTTTTGCCAAATATGTCATGAAGTAACAAGAAAGGATCGAGAAGCTGCTAATCTACCCTCCGCCGCCAGGATCGGTCAAACTTCAAATGTCAAAGTCTGATCCATCCAAAACAGGAATGGAGGAGGGTGGGGAAGAGGGGGCGGATGGGGGGCAGGCATGAACCCACCAAAAGCCTTTTTCTTTGGTTTTTTTTTTCGGGGGGGTCCTACTGTCAGCTGGGCCAGGCTGGATGGCATTAACGGAATTTTGTGATCATTAATTAATGGCCAAAAGATTGCCAGGTTAGCATCTCTTTGACCATTAATAACTGTCAGATACAGTGTGCGATAGGCGTACCCCTTACTACAGGCATTGTGCCCGCCCAAAGTGAACGCGGGCTCTGTATCTCAACAAGGCCTGAATATTGCATTTTTGCTCGCCCTGGCGGGTGCCAGACAGGTACCACACGCCAGTCGGTTACATGTGCCCTCATCGCGGGCATTGGAATCTTCCATGAGCCTTCCCGACACTTCTTGCTTTGACGTGGAAGCAGGCCTCTCGGTCTATTGTAAGGCAGGGAACACCTCAGGGCGCCTGGAGTGGTTGGATGGGCCCGCCTAATTGCTGCGGGCCCAGACCACTGTCTGAATGGGCCTGGGCGCAGACACTTTGGAGCAACGTGAAGCTAGAGGCCACACGCGCATCCCAATCCAGGCAGCAAAGAGCCTGGCTGCTTTCCATATAGGAAAGAGCCAGGTCAAGGATGAGGCATTCAGACACTTCCACGTCATGCGGCAGCGCTGCTGATTCTTGCACTCAGAGGCCGCACGCGAAGGTGATTGGCGAGCACGGTCGCAAGGTGGTGAGCGTTGCATGGTAGCAGCACCATAGCCCAGCCTCCATAGTCGGGCTTGCACTTAGGGAGGTCAGCAGGGGACAGGCGGTGGTCCTGGGATGGTGAATGGACGTGGGGGCAGAAGACAAGGGTGAGCATGCGAGAGAGCAAGTGGGGGAAGGATGCGAGATGCACGTGCCTGGTTGTCGTGGAGATATGCATGAGCGACTTCTGCATGTACTCTGGTTGCTGCTGCTGACGTCAACTGGTTGCTTCGTCACTAGTGTAGGCTAGTATAGTAGCTCTATGATCGTAGTCTCCGCGCTGAGTGCCTATATGGGAAAGAGCTTCGGGTACAATATTGGTGGCGGCGACAGAAGGCTTTCATTGACATTTGAGTTTGCTGCTTTGGTTCTCCGTTGGTGTGATATCTGTGAATTTCTGCTTTCTGGACAGCTGACCACTGTCTGGCTTTCAAAGTGATGTGCAATTTGGATTCTGTCATTTCTCTATTGCTCATTTTCATTGCAAGTGGCAGTGAAAGAACAATATCAGCTTACGATCAAGCGTCGTGCTGTCAACATTTACCGCCTGTCTGATCCTATTAGCATTGATAACAAACATGTTGTTGCAGATACATCCCAACTGATCGATCAACTGAACTACCAACCGATTGACCAACCAACCGACCAACCAACCAACCAACCCCGACTGACTGATTGCAACCGCTAACCCACCTGCTTGACCAGCCGACCAACCAACTGAATGACCGACTGACGGACTGACAGAATCTAGAGAAAGTTATGTATCATAGATCTTGGCAGGGTTGCACACCCCGACCGTCGGCGACCCTTGACTGGTCGGCTGCCGACCCGCCGACCCGTCGGCTGGTCAGAACCTACTGGTCGGGGGTCGTCGGCACCCCACATTTTTTTTTTTTGGGGGGGNGATGCATGTTTGGTCTGAGTTCAACCATCGGTTGGACTAGCTATCAACATTCTAGCAGTCTGTTTTGCTACTTGCTACTACGTGTGTAAGGTCAGTCCTTGTCAGGTCAGTCTTTGTATCTAAGTCTTCCCTGCGCTATTCAGCACTTTTGTATGTATGAGAATGCACATTGTCTGTCGAGATTCTACTCTCACCGAATTGTCCATTTCAGTCCTTTTCGTCACATTGCAGTTCCTCGGTTATTACAAACATCACATATCTGTGCATGTAACAAGAGCGTCACTTTTTTTTTTTTTTTTTTTTTTGCCAAATATATCATGAAATACAAGAAAGGATCGAGCAGCTGCTAACCTACCCTCCTCCGCCAGGATCGGTCAAACTTCAAATTTCAAAGTCTGATCCATCCAAAACAGGAAAGGAGGAGGGTGGGGAAGAGGGGGCAGATGGGGGGCAGGCATGAACCCACCAAAAGCTTTTTTCTTTGTTTTTTTTTTCGGGGGGGAGGAGAGGAAGGGGGGGGGAGAGGATTCATTTTACATTTAACAGAAGACCCACCAAAAGTTCCATCACCTGGAGCAATGCTCTTGTTGAGCCTACTGTCAGCTGGGCCAGGCTGGATGGCATTAACGGAAATTTGTGATCATTAATTAATGGCCATAAGATTGCCAGGTTAGCATCTCTTTGACCATTAATACTGTCAGATACAGTGTGCGAGGATATGAGCCCTCGGCACACATAGGCGTCCCCCCTACTACAGGCCTTGTGCCTGCCCAAAGTGAACGCGGGCTCTGTATCTCAACAAGGCCTGAATATTGCATTTTTGCTCGCCCTGGTGGGTGCCAGACAGGTACCACACGCCAGTCAGTTACATGTGCCCTCATCGCGGGCATTGGAATCTTCCATGAGCCTTCCCGACACTTCTTGCTTTGACGTGGAAGCAGGCCTCTCGGTCTATTGTAAGGCAGGGAACACCTCAGGGCACGTGGAGTGGTTGGATGGGCCAGCCTAATTGCTGCGGGCCCAGACCACTGTCTGAATGGACCTGGGCGCAGACACTTTGGCGCAACGTGAAGCTAGAGGCCACACGCGCATCCCAATCCAGGCAGCAAAGAGCCTGGCTGCTTTCCATATAGGAAAGAGCCAGGCCAAGGATGAGGCATTCAGACACTTCCATGTCATGCGGCAGTGCTACTGATTCTTGCACTCAGAGGCCGCACGCGAAGGTGATTGGCGAGCACGGTCGCAAGGCGGTGAGCGCTGCATGGTAGCAGCACCATAGCCCAGCCTCCATAGCCGGGCTTGCACTTAGGGAGGTCAGCAGGGGACAGGCGGTGGTCCTGGGATGGTGATTGGACGTGGGAGCAGACAAGGGTGAGCATGCGAGAGAGCGAGTGGGGGAAGGATGCGAGATGCACGTACCTGGTTGTCGTGGAGATATGCATGAGCGACTTCTGCATGTACTCTGGTTGCTGCCTCTGGCGTCAACTGGTTGCTTCGTCACTAGTGTAGGCTAGTATAGTAGCTCTAAGATCGTAGTCTCCGCGCTGAGTGCCTATAGGGGAAAGAGCTTCGGGTACAATATTGGTGGCGGACAGAAGGCTTTCATTGACATTTGAGTTCGCTGCTTTGGTTCTCCGTCGGTGTGATATCTGTGAATTTCTGCTTTCTGGACAGCTGACCGCTGTCTGGCTTTCAAAGTGATGTGCAATTTGGATTCTGTCATTTCTCTATTGCTCATTTTCATTGCAAGTGGCAGTGAAAGAACAATATGAGCTTACGATCAAGCGTCGTGCTGTCAACATTTACCGCCTGTCTGATCCTATTAGCATTGATAACAAACATGTTGTTGCAGATACATCCCAACCGATCGATCAACTGAACTACCAACCGATTGACCAACCAACCGACCAACCAACCAACCAACCAACCAACCAACCCCGACTGACTGATTGCAACCGCTAACCCACCTGCTTGACCAGCCGACCAACCAACTGAATGACCGACTGACGGACTGACAGAATCTAGAGAAAGTTATGTATCATAGATCTTGGCCAAAAGCCAAACTTCACACCTTTCTCAGAAACATACTGACAGACTGACAGACTGACAGACTGACAGACTGACAGACTGACAGACTGACAGACTGACAGACTGACAGACTGACAAACTGACAGACTGACAAACTGACAGATTGGCAGATTGGCAGATTGACAGACTGACAGACTGACTTCATAGCTTCCTCTGGCTTTTGGCCAAGATGCACGATACAGTCTCAGTGAAAATCAGATAGACAGACAGACAGAGGATGAGGGTTGGTTGGAATTGCTGCTGCCTATAAAACTCATGAGCCGGTTGAGAGTGTGTGCTGTGTTTGTCTCTGATGGGCGGTGCTGTTCAGAAAGCATGGTAGATGTCAGGGTGCTTCAGGTGGTACTCGTGTCCCATGATGAGTTAAGGGCTACAACTGGGGGATTTTGTTTCGGGTGTGTATCATCATTGCCTGATCTGGTACTGTGGTGGTGGGAAGCGTCAGAAAGTGCATGCCGTAGGTGAACTTCCATGGGATATGTTGTGATTCAGCATCCATCACCTATGCAAACTTGATTGGCGGGAAATCACGAATGATAGGAAACTTCACGGAAAACTTGTATTGGAGATTCACACCCGTGTAGTTGATGAACGCAAGAAAGAAGTTGTCTGGTTGGGCGCCTGGCTGCCCTGCGCAGCCTGTAACGTTCCTCACTCAAAATGACAGAGTAAACTGATAGTGGCTATGGCTGCGCCCAGGTTCTCTCCCTCCATGCGCTTAAAAAAGTGCTGTCCATTTCCTCCGCTTATGCAAAACCAAGCAAATGATGACTGAAGTAAAACTTGCTTTTTTCARCAACAAAAAATCCCCCCTCCATGCTAATCTTCTCTGTATCGCTCCAATTTTAACAGATGTCCTGAAGGACGTATAAGTAAAACTTACTTYTACCTCGCCACTTTTGTCAAAGCCTCCTTGCCTGGGGCTACCAGATTCTACAGGGTCCTAGCCTCGAARAATCKACAAGTCTAGGCMCTACATGTCTACAGTCAGCTAGCAGAGACTCTACTGTTAGGTCCCAGGTTCGGATTCGCTCAGSAACAAAAATACAGGCAAGGCTAAACTTTCCTTGTACCCGGGCCAGGTGTTAGGTTCGAATCCCACGTGAGCCCTACACTGTATGGCTTGCCGCAGCTCATCTGCAAACTGCTTCATGAAGTCCAAAAGTTCAATGAGGACACTTCTGCTGCGGCAATTTGGGAAACGTGAAGTCCCAACTGGCGTTCTCGATCTCCACCTTGAGGCGAAGTTCATTTGGTCTTCCTTGCAATAGCTGGATGGACTTAGAGAGTTGTGCGCGCTTTGCCCCGTTGGCCAGTTACTGATCCCAGCCAAACTGATTGGCCCTGGTCAGATGGCGCATTACCAGCTGAACTGTACAGGAAAAGTGTTAAGTCCCAACTGGCATTCTCGGTCTCCACCTTGAGGCAAAGTTCATTTGGTTTTCCTTGCTAAAGCTGCCTGGACTGACGAGTTGTAGGCGCTTTACCCCGTTGGCCAGTTGCTGATCCCAGCCAATCTGATTGGCCCCGGTCAGATGGTGCAGTACCTGCTGAACTGTACGGTTCATGCTCTCAGTCTGACCATCACTCTGTGGGTGACTGACTGGTAGAGCTGATTTTGAACTCACTACCTGCATACTTCACCAAATCCTCCCACACTTCGCTGGTGAGGTCGACATCTGCAGGGTATCCAAATTGTTCTTCTTCTTCTTCTTCTTCTTTTCTTCTTCTTCTTCTTCTTTTCTTCTTCTTCTTCTTCTTTTCTTCTTCTTCTTCTTCTTCTTTTTAAGGGTATCCAAATTCTGAAACCCAGTGTTCCCAAAATAACGTTGCCGCCTCCTTTGTTCTAGCGTTTCCTTCCGTCATCAGCACCATCCTGACAAACTTAGAGAAGCGGTCAAGAATGTCAAACAAGGACTCACTCTTCGCTTGTGATTCAGGCAATCAACCCATGGAAGTCCATAGATATGGATTGTCTAGGACGTTTTGAAATAAGCAAAGGTGTTAGAAGTCCATGCGGCCACTGATTTTTCCCTGGATGCCTTGACATTGAGAAAGAAAGGACGCAATGAAATGCGAAACGCCATGGGGAGAAGCTCTCTTACGGACCCAAGCACTCGAAAGATCAAAATAACGAAATTCTTGAGTCATTTCAATAGGCTCAGAAATCACACGTTTCTTTGAATCATCGTATCGTACTTACACATATCCACTCTTTGTTCTCCGACAGACTGCAAACTTCTGACATTTCTCCTCTCCTCTCACGCAGTAGGTCAGTTAAACGGCTCCAAGAGTTTCAGGTGAGTCTTCTTGAACTCGAAATGTCCCTGTGCACCATGGCATTTGCCAAGAAGAACTTCTGCCCTTACGCCCGCGACCTACCTATTTTCAAACTTCAAATCGGTAAGAAGACAACGGGTTGCTTATGATTTTGTTACAAAGCCACATGCACAGTTTCTGCACTTCCCCGCTCTCCACGAACAGTAAACCTCTCTGCATTGCATGGTCGGTGCAAGAAGCCGGATCCGATCCCAAATTCTGCACCGATTCAATTCCGAATCTGCGATAATCTGAGACAGCACAGGATCACCTCCACGAGTTCGTGTGATTTTGTCAATAAGCTCTCTGCTTCGTTAGGATAATAGCTCCCATGTAGTGATGCCTTCTTGAAAAGAGCATAGGCAACCTTATTGTACCTCCTCCCTTCCTTCTGCTTCGACTCGAAGTCTAAGGTGTTAATATACGCAGACCATTGAGTAAACATGTCGAACAACTACCTTCCTCCTGCCCAACCTTATTGCCCCTCCCTTCCTTCTGCTTAGTTATCATAGCCAGTGCAATGTTGATGATCAAAGTAATCTTTCAAAGGGGTGCCCTGGCAGGTATGTCTTCACGTGCACACGGCATAGTACAAAGCATACAGCGCCTTTCCATACGCACTCGCTGCAACTCATCTTGATGGCATGCACTTCGACAAGTACTCCACGGTCCTCTCATTGTTGTACCCACCATCCTGCTGCACCGCCGCCCCTATATTGGCTAGCGTCTATAGGTAGAGCACCCATGGTACCGCAGGATCTGGAACCGTAAAAATCGGTACTTCATGGGACGTTCCTTGACAGTCTGAAAGGACTTCTCACACTGCTTTGTCCACTTAGAAAGGGACAACCTTCTGCGTTCAATGGGTCTATGGTCCGGCAATTGGAGCTCAACCGTCAATAAACATCTTATAGCAGTTGACGACCTATGCCAAGTAACGGCCACACCTCGCTGTCTGTGGCCTTGCCCGCTCGGTAACAGTCTCAGCCCTTCTTTGCTTCTAGCCGAAATCCAAACCTATCAATGTCATGGCCAAGGCACAAGATCTTCTCCTTCCCGAACTCGCTCTTCTTGGTGTTGATCGTGTACTTCTCTTACCGTGCCTTAAAGACTACCCTTCGAAAGCTCAATGTGCTCCGCAAAAGTTAACAGCTGAACACGAGGATATCATAAAGGTCGACTACACAAATCTATCCAGATACTCTCTGAGAACTGGAGAAGATCATTCATCGCCAGCAGAAACACTACACAGGTGCTTTGGTCAGCCCAAATGGAATGCCATAAACTCGTAAACTCGCTGCCATATCTGGTCCATGGCACAAGAGTGTGCACTTTTGCCGGGCATGCGCACCCCCTAGGCCATCTGGGCCAGTCTTGGCCCCCCACACGAGCAGATAGCCCGGCCTACAATAGCTGATCAATGTGTGGAGACTAGTACCCATGAGCGTGATGTACCCAGGTTGACACCTGGGTATCAATCTCGCGTGCCAATGTTTTGTTTTTGTTTGAATTGTTTTTTTTGTAATTTGAGAAATCCACATTACTGCGCAGAGGCGATGGATGCTAATCTTTTCTCTCTCTCTCTCTCTCTCTCTCTCTCTCTCTCTCTCTCTCTCTCTCTCTCTCTCTCTCTCTCCAAATTTTCAAAAACGATTTTCTNTTCTTCTTCTTCTTCTTCTTTTTTTTTTTTAAGGGTATCCAAACTCTGAAACCCAGTGTTCCCAAAATAACGTTGCCGCCTCCTTTGTTGCAGCGTTTCCTTCCGTCATCAGCACCATCCTGACAAACTTAGAGAAGCGGTCAAGAATGTCAAACAAGGACTCACTCTTCGCTTGTGATTCAGGCAATCAACCCATGGAAGTCCATAGATATGGATTGTCTAGGACGTTTTGAAATAAGCAAAGGTGTTAGCAGTCCATGCGGCCACTGATTTTTCCCTGGATGCCTTGACATTGAGAAAGAAAGGACGCAATGAAAGGCGAAACGCCATGGGGAGAAGCTCTCTTACGGACCCAAGCACTCGAAAGATCAAAATAACGAAATTCTTGAGTCATTTCAATAGGCTCAGAAATCATACGTTTCTTTTGAATCATCGTATCGTACTTCCACATATCCACTCTTTGTTCTCCAACAGACTGCAAACTTCTGACATTTCTCCTCTCCTCTCACGCAGTAGGTCAGTTAAACGGCTCCAAGAGTTTCAGGTGAGTCTTCTTGAACTTGAAATGTCCCTGTGCACCATGGCATTTGCCAAGAAGAACTTCTGCCCTTACGCCCTCGACCTACCTATTTTCAAACTTCAAATCGGTAAGAAGACATGATTTTGTTACAAAGCCACATGCACAGTTTCTGCACTTGCCCGCTCTCCACGAACAGCAAACCTCTCTGCATTGCATGGTCGGTGCAGAAGCCGGATCCGATCCCGAATTCTGCACCGATTCAATTCTGAATCTGCGATAATCTGAGACAGCACAGGATCACCTCCACGAGTTCGTGTGATTTTGTCAATAAGCCTATCGCTGACTCTCCGCTTCGTTAGGATAATAGCTCCCATGTAGTGATGCCTTCTTGAAAAGAGCATAGCCAACCTTATTGTACCTCCTCCCTTCCTTCTGCTTCGACTCGAAGTCTAAGGTGTTAATGTACGCAGACCATTGAGTAAACATGCCGAACAACTACCTTCCTTCTGCCCAACCTTATTGCCCCTCCCTTCCTTCTGCTTAGTTATCATAGCCAGTGCAATGTTGATGGGGGTGCCCTGGCAGGTATGTCTTCACGTGCACAGGGCATAGTACAAAGCATACAGCGCCTTTCCATAGGCACTCGCTGCAACTCGTCTTGATGGCATGCACTTCGACAAGTACTCCACGGTCCTCTCATTGTTGTACCCACCATCCTGCTGCACCGCCGCCCCTATATTGGCTAGCGTCTATAGGTAGAGCACCCATGGTACCGCAGGATCTGGAACCGTAAAAATCGGTACTTCATGGGACGTTCCTTGACAGTCTGAAAGGACTTCTCACACTGCTTTGTCCACTTAGAAAGGGACAACCTTCTGCGTTCAATGGGTCTATGGTCCGGCAATTGGAGCTCAACTGTCAATAAACATCTTATAGCAGTTGACCTATGCCAAGTAACGGCTACACCTCGCTGTCTGTGGCCTTGCCCGCTCGGTAACAGTCTCAGCCCTTCTTTGCTTCTAGCCGAACTCCAAACCTATCAATGACATGGCCAAGGCACAAGATCTTCTCCTTCCCGAACCCGCTCTTCTTGGTGTTGATTGTGTACTTCTCTTATCGTGCCTTAAAGACTACCCTTCGAAAGCTCAATGTGCTCCGCAAAAGTTAACAGCTGAACACGAGGATATCATAAAGGTCGACTACACAAATCGATCCAGATACTCTCTGAGAACTGGAGCAGATCATTCATCGCCAGCAGAAACACTACACAGGTGCTTTGGTCAGCCCAAATGGAATGCCATAAACTGATAAACTCGCTGCCATATCTGGTCCATGGCACAAGAGTGTGCACTTTTGCCAGGCATGCGCACCCCCTAGGCCATCTGGGCCAGTCTTGGCCCCCCACACGAGCAGATAGCCCGGCCTACAATAGCTGATCAATGTGTGGAGACTAGTACCCATGAGCGTGATGTACCCAGGTTGACACCTGGGTATCAATCTCGCGTGCCAATGTTTTGTTTTTGTTTGAATTGTTTTTCTGGTAATTTGAGAAATCCACATTACCGCGCAGAGGCGATGGATGCTAATCTTCTCTCTCTCTCTCTCTCTCTCTCTCTCTCTCTCTCTCTCTCTCTCTCTCTCTCTCTCTCTCTCTCTCTCCAACTTTTCAAAAACGATTTTCTGTTTTTTTTCTGTTTTCTTTTATGTGTTTTTATTTTTTTTTTATTTTTTTAATAACCAGGCTCCTATTATGGGGAGCGGCAGTCCGGTTCTTTTTCCACCGGCAAGTCGGAATCTTCTCTCTATCATTCCTGCAGACAATAATGACTATCCCTGCAAATGTGAGTTTGCTGCTTTGGACCAATGTGCCTAGTTCTGGTCCACCTATGAACTGTTGAAATACAGACAAGTCTTCGAATCCGAACCAAACTACATGAATGAAAATTCTGAATAACCTGGGGCTGGTCGGTTCACCGATGAAGGCCATCGCCCTTTTTGTGTGTGTGTGTGTGTGTGTGTGTGTGTGTGTGTGTGTGTGTGTGTGTGTGTGTGTGTGTGAGAGAGAGAGAGAGAGAGAGAGAGAGAGAGAGAGAGAGAGAGAGATTGCTGCTTCTACTTCCTTTTTGTTTCCTTTGTTACTTCAGCATCTATCAGATTTCACACTGGACAACGTTGCATGGTAAACAAGATAAGGAAAGGGCAAATGCTGCTAAGGACACGTTAGGAGAGCCACAGCACGAATCACTGACCTGCTCATCCTGATTGACCTGAGGAGTAAGTTGTGGCCCCATCTGGTGATTCTCCGGGTTATCTGAGCAAAGATCAAACAAATAAATTAACAGAAACCCCAGCCGAACCGCAAACAAGTCCATAAATGGAAAGCCCAGCCAAACGGCAAACAAGTAAATGAACTGCAACCCCAGCTAAACCTGTGCGTTAGACTGGGGAGGACCAGAGGGAAAGTCCAGGGTTAAGCCAGCAGTACCATCTTGAGAATCATGTATGAGCCTCTCCAAAGAGTTTGGGGCCTAGGGACAGGGGCCGCCTGGGGATGGGCGGAAATTGTTTTTTCGTTCAGTTCCGCGCCTGGTCCCCACCCCAAGGCATGGGACAATTTATTTCCCACACCCGCCCACGGGTTGGCCTGTCCTGAGCCTCCAAAATTTTCAGAGAGGCTCGTTCGTGATTCTCACCTTGGCTGGGGCCATGTACTGGTAGTACCTTTGCCGCTTCAGAAATGAGGGAAAACGCCAGTCCCCGCAGAATTTGGAGGCCGGGCCCGATGACGACTGCCCGGCGGCCATCATTTAGTTTCGGCCTCCTGAAAAAGGTCGGAGGCCCGCTATTTTCCGAACCGACAAAGGTACTAGTAGTGGTTTAAGGCAAGAAGTTAAAACAAGCATACGAAAAAGCAGATTCCTTGCTGGCTTGTATTTGTGCCTCTCATGTTGGTGATTCCGTGGTTCTGCGCATCGCCTACCCGCTATCCATTGATAGGCATGCACCACTATGCATCAGAGAACAAACACTGTAATGTCATGGCACTACCTTGAATGAAGGCAGATTTCCCCTGCACGCCAAGCTTTGCCAAAACGCCCCACACACCCGAGTCCATCACACACTATCATAACTCACAGCATCCCTAATTCCCACACCATAAGCCACCAGCAGCCCTTCTAAGTCCCATGCCATTGCAATAAGCAACTCAGTTTTCGTTTGTGCGTTTTGGAAACGCGAGTCTTTTGCTCAACAGATGCATGTGTTTGCCTTTCTTCAGGACATCCGTTAAAATTGGAACGATACAGCGAAGATTAATTAGCATGGCCCCTGTGCGAGGACGACATGCACACATCGAGAAATGGTCCCAAAAAAAAAAAAAAAAAAAAAAGATGAATGCTTTTGCTGAGATTCTTGAGTTTCGCCTGTATTCCGCATGAGGACCCATTTTCCACCCGGTGTTGCTCCTACTTTTCGATGGCGTCCAACGGTGCTAATGTGCCAGGTGTGACTTTCATCGTTGCTAATAGCTCTAAAGCTGATATACTTTTATTCACGAAGTAACCGACGTAGAAGTGATACTACGGCTGAGTGGCTTCGACCTACTTTTCGAT
>BFEA01000056.1:2847686-2863809 GCA_003427395.1 Chara braunii
CACACACACACACACACACACACACACACACACACACACACACACACACACACACACACACATACACACACAACACAACACTCCAGTCGGGGAAACTACGTGGGAACAACATCGCAAATGGTCTTTTCCTGTTGACTCGTGGCCAGCGCGCGCGCGCGCACACACACACACAAACACAGGATTTGCGAAAAGCAAAAAAAATCTCCGTTTTGCTTTTCTTTGTGAGGTTGTATTTTACAACAGTGAGAGCACACTCACTCAGGGGATACTCACAAGGCGACTTTTTTCTTTCATCCGAATTCTGGTCGTGATTGCGGTCAGATACCTCCAGGGGATTCCTGGGGCGAGGTCCCACTTAGCAACGAGAAGTGGAATCAGCGCATGAATGCGGACGTCGTTGCGCAGAGATGATGCAGAGAAGCAGATCAATCAAGTTATTATGTACCTCTCCACAACACATCCAGATGCGTCCATTCAATCCAATCCTATTTTTGAGAATGTGATCTCGCCCCCGACGCGAGTATGCCCTCACGTTCGCACTCTTCGACGATGCAGCAAAGATCGTGTTTGTTGATACGTTGAAAATCACTGATGTGTCCTACGAGACATCCGTTAAAATTGGAACGATACAGAGAAGGGTAAATTAGCAAATAGCCCTGCGCAAGGATGACACGCATAAATCGAGAAATGATCCAAACTCCAAAAAAAAAAAAAAAAAAAAAAAAAAAAAATCACTGATGTCTCTCTTGAAAATGCCGGTATAGACAGGTGTCTCTCTAAAAAATGCCGAAAAGAAGCGAATTTTCAAATTTTTTAAATTTTTTCTCAGTACCCAGGGAATGGATGCAGCCAGGAACGGTGGAGTCGGAGGGAGGGGAGGAGCAACTTGAAGAGAGCAAGCAATGGCCAAGGGCCTCGCTCCACAACTCTCGAAATGTGCAAAACAAGAGTGAATCTTCCGCTAGAATACGGTAAGATACACCGCCATGATTTTTGTCTTTTGTGCATGTCAAGAGTGGTGGAGCGAGGCCCCCAAGTTCCCGTGTACACTCACCCATGGGCCCGTTTTCCCGATTTGCAGTCCAGACTGCGGCGACGACGTTGCAAGAAGCAGCAAGCACGACAGGTCGCAGACAGGTGGCACCTGCTGCGTCAGGTGCGGCACGACTCTTCTCTCTAGACTTCTTCACCGTGTATCTCTCACATCATCCTTCGGTGACCTTCACAACAATTCTGCATAAAGAAATGAGCGTAGTCTTCCTCGCGCAGGGACCATGGACCTCTTCTTTCTCTGTTACCGTTCCAATTTGAAAAGAGCCGTGTGTACCGCACTGCGTTGTGCACGAAGCGGAGGAGGGAATGAGCGGTTTTGTGTTTTGATTTTTGAATTGAAAGGGCGACGACCGTGAGATATGATCATTGAATCTGAGCGGCCCCATCCGATGTGATGGAATGTGGAGAATTTCAACAATTCACGGGAAAAAAAAAAACAATTCACGGGGATACTGAGAGTATACTGACACTAGCCGGTAGGCCCTCAAAATCACAACATTTCTTCCAAAAAAAAAAAAAAAAAAAAAAAATCGCAAAATGAGTGGCTAGATCGAGTCCTTCGTTTACAAGAACTCAATCTGGCCACTCATTTTGTGATTTTGCGATTTTGAGGGCCTAGTGTGAGTATGACCTATCACGAGGTGTGGATGCACCTGGACACAATTGCGTCCGCAAATAAAATGGAAAAAAAGAAGTCCTACCGCCATCACCCCGAGCAAAGCGCACCCTCATTTCGGCGGTACCGGACTGGAAATATGGCTTGTACAAATTCATTTTTAAGGGGCGAGGTCCCACTAGCACAGAGGATTAGATCTAACGTCCGAATCTAGACTCGTTTGAGGACAGATATAGAAAACCGTGATTGATCAGCTTTTCTGCATCTCCACCAAGAACCTTTCCCGATTCAGGTTCCTAGTTCGATCCACATTGCTGGTGGGGCCCATCCCTAGGGTGCCTTATGTTCGGGCGAGGAAGGTGGTGTGAGTAGGCCCTGAGGCCCTGAGCAAGGCCAGGGGCCAAGTCCCACTTACCCGAATGATAGATTTTTAACCGCAGATTCGGTTCGGAAGATCAACGACCAGAAATCAAGGATCAAGGATAAGCGTAAGTGGGACTTGGCCCCCGGGGCTAGGTCCCACTTGCACGAATTAAGAGATATTGACCGTAGATAGCAAAGATCAACGACCGAAATCTCCTAATTTGCGCAAGTGGGACCTTGCCCCCGGTTGGTAGAAAGAGCGGTCTACCAGTCCCCACACGTTAGGACTTCTTTTCCGTGGAAAGAGGGGTCTAACAGTCCCTAAACGTATCTGCCGCGAATTAGGACCAGATCCCACTGGCAAGGACTATCGGACAAAATGTCTAAATCTAGACCTGTTCCACGCAGGGATGCAGAAAAGAAGATCTATCACAGTTTTCTGCACATCGCAGTTTCAGGCACTCATTCCAATCCTCTTTGCCAGTGGGATCTGGCCCTTATACCCGCAACTGGATGCATCTGCCGGGCAATACACCCTCTAGGACTTCAAGCCAGATCCCACTAACCCCTATTGTTCATTTCAGACCGTTGATCTTGGTAATCGAGGGTGAAAAATGAATAATCCAAGGTAGTGGGATTTGACCCTTTTTTTTTTTTTTTTTTTTTTTTTTTTTTTTTTTAAACACATTCAATTATATTTCCAAAACACATTTGTCTCGAGGCCGGGGACCTCACAATTCAACCCGGAGTTATCCCGGCAGCATCAGCCGGTTTAGCTTCTGCATTCATCCTAACCGAGTCCATTCCTACCACTTCGCTCATCGTGCAACTAAATCTAAAATATCTAAACTATGTACTGACTAGAAGGTTCACCAGGGCCTACGGGCCCAAGACCGAGGCCCCAAGTGACCCACTACCCTCCCCCTACTAACTTACCTAATCAACCCCTACTCCGTAGTGTCAAATAACAATTAAGGGGGCTATTTGCCCCCCCCAGAGTCTAACTCGACTCAGTCTATAGATTGGCTTCTCTCAAGACCCCCCGCCTTTAGCTGGGGCGGTCCCACGGCGTCCCGTGGCCTATCTACACCCACCGAGAGAAAAGGTGGGTCCCTCCCGTCTCCCTGAGCATTAACCTACTACTCGTTACGTCCTGTGACTCACTCTTTACTCACTACTCAGCCATGGAGAAACCTTCCAGAGTAACTGCTGCTAATTGGCACCCACTTGCCCTCTTTACTCACTACTTAGCCATGGAGAAACCTTCCAGAGTAACTGCTGCTAGCTGGCACCCTCTTGCCCATGTAAACAAGAACCAATCTCTTCCCCTTTGACTGATTCCTTTTCCTGCTTTTCGCACCCAGTCCACCACTATCATAGTCCGAATGGCAATTTTGATCTTGGCCTTCAGTCTCTGGTCTGCCAATGCGATGTCAATGCGATGCCCACCATCTTCAGACCCTGTTAGAGGCAGGACATTCCCAGATGAGGTGACGCAAAGTCTCTTCATTTTTATTTCCACAGCGTTTGCACAGAATCTGTACCTCCAGGCCTCTATCCGAGAGCCATTTGGCTGTGGGGATCGCAGAGTGGGACAGTAACTACAATAGCCCTGAAAGTTTGAGACTGGGGAGGAGAAAAAACTGGGACCAGGTAGATTTAACTTCCACGGGGGACAATGGTTCTGGGAGTTGCAAAACTTGAGACATTCTCCGACTGACCTCTACGGGGAGGGAATCATTTGGATTCAAGATGTTCCTCCCCAGTTGTGTGTTGAACTGAGACAAATTTCTACGACCAGAAGTGCGAGACTGCCATACGCAGCTCGCTGGGTCATGTCTCAGACTCTGCAAAGTTGTCCCTCCTTGAATCATGACTAACGTGAGCCTTCCCGGTCCTTCATTCTCCAGTGCCACTCTGATGGCAATTAACTTGGTGTCTAGGCTTAACGTCGTCTCCAACAGTCTTATTAGTTTTTGCTCGCCTCCATATCCCTCTTTCACTGCCCACCTAGATACTACTAGCTCATCCGGATCCTCGACTGTTTCTGTTTCACCTTCCTCTGGTGTTGCTTCCACCTTGAACACTTCTTCCACTCTCTCTTGGTCCTCTTCTCTTTTGTACCATGCACCCACTTCTGGCTTCGCTCCTGCCAACAGCTTATGTTTCCATGCCCCGGGAATAGCCTGAATGAGTAACTGCATCCGTTCTCCGACCCTGTGTGTACGGCCCAGGGCAAGTCGAACTTCATCCTCCTTTTTCCAGTCCAGGTCCCCCTCTAACCACAAGTCCACTATCCTACATACACCTCTCTCAATCCATTTCCTTCCAAAATTGTCCGACTGGAGCTTGGTTGAGAAGACTGGGTCATGGCTTTGTTTGATCTCCGGATTGTCAAACAACGGTTGACTGAGGATTTCATCCCTTGTAGTTGGGTAATGGAGCATCAGCGGGCGTAACTTTTTCCATGCAATCCACCAGGCCAATCCAATCGCTGACCTGGGTCTGCGGCTCAACATCGTCGGATTTTGGAGGCAGACCCAAATGTTTGAACTTCTCTTCAGGTGAAACTCTTTCTGGAGAATATAAGTCATGATTTCCAACCAGCTCCTTTCTTCAGCCTGGGTTGCCACTTTCTGTACCCATTTCCCCAACAAAGCGACATTCTGTTGTCGAGCCCATCGGCCCCCGCGTGAGCGAGGGCCCTCCCGGCTATGCCACGCAGGAGTTGAAACAAAACAAAATCAAGTGACAACTTAGGACGATGCATAAGTGATTCCGCGAACCGCCGAGACGAACGCGGTTGCATTGTCCCTTCGCCGCTCTAGCCGGGTGCGCCAGCTGTACTTCCCACGGTCCCCTACGACAGGATAGGTTCTCGCAGGGCACATCTTACTTTCCCTAAGGGGCTGTCACCACCCTCAGGGTGTATCCCTACCGAGCTACCGACCCACATGCGAAAGCTTTCACATGCAATTGCAGAGGTAGGTCAGCCAAGGGCGTTTGCTCGTTCGCTGGAGTATAGGAACGCTTGGTTAACGCCAAGTGGACCCGAACGTTGTTCGTTTCCGAGGGCGCTGAACTCCTTGGTACGAACAAGCGTCGGTCGACTAGGACGGCCTCAACCAAACGTGAAACCGAATGTATAATCCTAGTCCCTTTATAATCCCCTACTCGTGAATAAAACCAATAAATAAACAACATTTTGACTTGATGAGACGACCTGCCAAGGTTATCATTTCCTGCCTGCATGACCGAAGAGACAATTATACCGCCGTCCGCGGACGAAAAATCGGTTTTCTACAAGTAAATACTACTGGTATCATGCAGATCACAAGTGATCTGGCTCGTGGTCGATGTTTGAATTATCCGTTCGATCGCATCTCCATACCATGTATAACTACTTGGAGGGGCGAATGTAATTTTGTTAGTCGCTTTATCCTCCTAAACGATAATCACTCTCTCTGTTCCACGAATGACAAAGTAGCCATTGCCAACACCAGGTTACTTGGCGTGGGACTGTTTCGTCTTCTGTTACCCCGCCCTCGTTGTTCCGCTCGACACCTTTTCAAGTGGTCGGCCTTCGCTTTGTTCAATCTGTTTTTAAGTGATCGATCACCCCTCAACGAATAACCATGATAGTGCTATCATCGGGGTAATCCAGATACTATCCATCTGGTTGGCCTACCTACATAAGATTGTTTTATTTTTTATTTTTTATTACCCTTGTAGAGTCACATAGGCGTGACCCTACTATAAGGACAACTCACCGTGGCACCTGATTCGAGAGGGTGCGTTTAGCCGGGATAAACCTGTCGGCCCTCGCGGGCCTCAGCCTCTATCCGGCCGAGTCGTATAAACTCCTCATCGTCAAAAATCAAGGTGGAGACGCGTCCACTTCGCAAGACCCGAACCTCCCGCGTATCATAGAGAGAAGCCTCTCGTGAGGCAAGCTTCCAAACTATGGCGCGAAACGGTTGACGCATCCGAAAAAGGTGCGTGGTCGTGGTGTCCTTAATCCGGATGACGCTGTAGCGCTTCCCGGATGGGGTAATTTTAACGCTCACAATGACCCGTGAGAGGCATTGGAGGTTGCTCGCGCGATGGAAGTACAATGTATATTCATGAACTTCCTCCGGAAGTCGGGCCACATTGGCGTGAACATCCGCGCGCGAGTTCGGAAAGAATCCCTGCCCATCACCGAGCAGGTCCGTAGTGTCGCGAATCAGTAGATATCTGGCCTGAGTGAAGTCCCGCTGTCCGCTAGGCATCTGCATACCGAAAAAGCCACCTGTTAGGAGAGGCGCTCGTAAATCTCACAAGCCTCGTCATAAAACGCGGTGACGTCAAAACGTTCCGAGCGAATGGTGCTAAACCTATTCGCTCGCACCCGTCTCACATGATGAAGGAGGTCGAACGGACCTTGCAAATCATTCTGATGGAGTACGATATAGAGGAACATTCCTCTAACCATATGAATGGTCTCTACTCCCGGATAGTCCTCGTGGACCACAACTAGGTTCATGTCTCCGTAATCTCGTGATGGATTAGGAGGCTGGGGATGGATGAATCTCTGGATTGTTTCTTTTCTCGATTGTGCAGGTAGGTTGGGAGATGCATGTGAGAAGGAATCAACATTGTTTGCTCGAGATAATAATGCGGATGCTTACCTCTCTCCAACTCAAACTGAATGCATGTGAAAGAAAAGAGGAGAAACAAAAATAACAATAAAAGTGTGAGCGGACGGGTGTCGAAAGAATGAAGTCCGGGGAAAAATTAAAAGAAAAAAAGGCAAGGGAATACCTTAGTATCTTCCCAAGGATTTCCCCATTCTACTTTTTCCCGTGAATTCAAAGCAAGGTCATGCAAGGTGTGGGTTCACGCGGGTGTGCAAAGGAACTGAGTCACACTGACCTTGAGTGAATTTCTTGAAGGCTCACTCAAGAAAGCCAAGTATTTTCTGAAAAAAGTTCGGCCGCAAGACTCTCGTTGTGGCCACTCACAAGGATGAGCCACACCTTTCTTCAAACGCCACCACTGACTCAGGCGCCGCTCACCAACACAAAAGCGAGCTCGCCGTTGAGGAGAGTGTCCCACTCTCAAATCCCACAGCCTCAACGTCACACCTTCCACCAAAATCGTGCCGATTCAACCCACCAAATACCAAGTCAGGTCACCACCTGCCTGCCGCAATACTTGGTGGTCCCGGACCCAATCCCCGCTTACTCAGTATGCCGCAAAAAAATAACAACGGCCTCCACAATTCTTACAAGTGTCGCGTGCCACTACATCCTCAACAAGATGATCGCCACACCCTTCCTATTCCAAAATGCACTTCCACCTCGGCGGTACCGTCCCTGCAGCAACGTCCAGTCCCCTTTCTCGCAATCCTGTGCAAAATACTGTTGCCACAAAATCCGGCAGCGCCCTTGTCGTACCGCCAACAAAATTGGTGCTGCCGCCGCAAGAATTCAGCAGCGCTTCCGCCGTACCGCCAAGAAAACCAGTGCTGCCGTCACACAATTTCGGCAGCGCTTCCGCCGTATCGCCAAGAAAACCAGCGCTGCCGCCGCACAATTTCGGCAGCGCTTTCGCCGTACCGCCAAGAAAACAGGTGCTGCCGCCACAAGAATTCGGCAGCGCTTCCGCCTCACCACTCTAGAAAACTAGCAGCAACCTCAAGGCTACGGCTTCCCCACAGCCTGCAGCACAACATAGAAGGTGGGGCAATAAGCTCCCAGCCTTTGGCTATGGCTGCCTCCTCCTTCCTCCAAGTGCTTCTGCCGACCTCCAGAACTTCGCCTCATCACACCAGCAGCCAGCCAGTCAGCATCTACTCAAGTAGAATGCCCCAGCAACATTGCCACAAGTGTGAGGCTGCTGGGTGGCAGGCTAGCTTTTATGGCTGGCTAAAGGCTGAGGGCAGCTGCTTTGCCCCCAGCCAAATCTCGGAATAGAGTCTGGCCCTGGATCGAAATCCCGATCAAGGGCCAGGGAACTTGATGTTCCCCTAAGGGAACCAAGTTTTGAACCCTGGTAATGCATCTAGCCTTCACCCGCGGCCAGACGCAGCCCAGAAATGGCTGTACTCAGCCATTTTCGAGCAGACTGCTGTCTATTCATAGTCCAGATGCTTCTAAACTTGCATCTGGACCGAGGCCGCGGCCAGATCCACGGCCGTTTCTTTTTTTTTTCCAACTTCTTCCTTTTTTTTTTTCTTTTCGTTTTTTTTTTCCTCTAAGGCAGAGGCAGCTCGTCGTCTGAGAAACGAACGAGCACTTCCCCCCCCCCCAAGTCATTTCACAGAGTCGAACTGGAGTCAAGCTCAACAGGGCCTTCCTTCCACCCTTTGCCTCGCACCCGTACCCGGACGCTTTCAGCGCCAGGTTCGAGCGCGCAGGCAAACGCTGCAGCCCGTTCCTAACCTCAACGGGCGCAGGTAAGTAGGCCCCTCTCTCTCTCTCTCTCTCTCTCTCTCTCTCTCTCTCTCTCTCTCCTGTCTCTTATACACATCTAGATGTGTATAAGAGACAGCTCTCTCTCTCTCTCTCTCTCTCTCTCTCTCTCTCTCTCTCTCTCTCTCTCTCTCTCTCTCTCTCTCTCTCTCTCTCAGGAACATGGCCGCATAGGGCGGCATATTCGCTGCCCATGGGCAGACTGTCGGGGTTCAACCCCCTGATGAGTCGGTGAAGATCTGACGAAACAGTCTGGCCCAGTTGCCTCTGCCCGTTCGTTTGAAACGAACGGGTACCACGAGAAAAAGGGAAGAAAAAAAAAAATCTTACCCAAATTTAAAAAAAGAAATCCAAAAAATAAAAATAAAAAAAATCGGGCGAGACATAAAGCCCGCGCGAAAGGAAAATAAGTTGATTGGGTCGAGAATGTCTCGTCGTGGGGGGGGGCGCGGCGGACGGCGCTTGAGCGCTCCAAGTTAGCGCTACCGGCGGCAACACCGGTCCGGGCCATCACGATTCGGTACCACCATGATACCATCGTGGTTATCTTCGTCGTCTTGCTCGGCACTTTCCGAGCAACCAACCCAGAGGGGGAGGAAGACTTGACGTCGCATGGTCCGACCTTAGGTAAAAGTTAACGGTTAACGACGTGGGATAGCGTTTCACGAGGCAGGGGTGTTGTCGTGTTTGCGAAGGTGGGCGTGCGCCTGCAAGCGCCCACCGTTGAGGCGTTTTCTTCGATCGTAGGGAAGTAGGTATGGCTGCCCAAGGGGATAGTGCGGTTAACCCGGGAGCTGAGGGGCCTGGCGAGGGGAGGAATCCGCCGGGAACAGAGGTCCAAATGTCGGAGGAGGATCGCATCAGGTTGCTCATAGCTAAGTGCTATGAGAATGGTATATTCCCCGAACGACTCAAACATGGGGAATTTGTAATTGAGAACGGTGTTCGTGCCTTCAAAGTCAATCCACAAATTGATCGCCTCACGACAGCGTGGTTAAAGGAACGCACGGTCACAGTGATTTTTCAAGGGGCGGCGCGTGATCTTTCGGCGAGGGTTCGTGAGGATCTTATTCGGGCCAACGAAAATGGGTGGTTCCGGCAGAGGACATTTGCTCGAGGGTTTAAACGTGGGAGGGTACATGGAGAGGGCCCTAATGTGATGTCGTATGTCGCGAAGACAAGGGAATTGGCACAGTGGTTGGTGGCGAAGGCAGAAGATGTGGTGGTTATTAGAGGAGTGTAGTATAAACTTTTATTCAAACCCTGGATGACCCGTGCAGAGCTGGAGGAGAGAAGGAGGCAGGAGGACGAGACTAAGTTCTGGGTTACGGCTCTAAGAGTTCCTCTTAGAGCTATGTTCTATGTACCGGACCTGGTGCAGCAGGCGATGGGGAATATTATACTTCAGCATGCCCCGGAACCAGACGCCTCCCGACCAAAACTAATGAATCTTAAATTTGAGTTGGCAAGGGAGGCGGAAGAGCGGTTTGAACCAACCCTTCCGATGAAGCTGGAAGATGGTGAGATTTATAATGTTGAATTCGTGTGTAAAAACACACCATGGTGCACACGCTGCCAGTGGTGGTTCCACACAGAATTGGAGGGCTGCCCTAGAGCAGAAGAGGGGGGGGAGGGTATGGAGGTGCAAGGAGCAGGGCCTGGGCGGAATCAGCTCCGAGGCTTCAACCAAGGCGGCTTCCAAGGGGAAGTAATCTACCAGAGAGACATTAGAGAGGCAGCACGGGAGGTAAGCAATGCTCAAGAGGGAGGATAGAGCCAGGCAAGAGGAGGAGGTGGTAGTGGCATAGCGAGCAGGCAACACCCTGCCCAGAGTGGAAGTGGAGGGCGGGGTCAAAGCTCAGCAGCTGGTGGGTCAGCCGGTCAAGGAATCGGGCAAGGTGTGGAGAGAGGAGCACTCGGAGTGACTTCTTCCTATGGGGTAGGGGGAGGAAGAGGTGTGATAGGCGGTTCGGCAGGCTGGAACCAATACGGTTATCAGGAGGTACATTATGGAGGGCAGGGGCTTTATCCTGCCACGTGGCAACAAACGTTGCCGGGGGGTCAGCAGTTTGGGAACTGGTCAGGAGCGGGCCTCCAGGGGTATCAGGCACCGAATCTGTATCTGCTATATCCATCCCAGTATCAAGGGTGGAGTCACCTAGTGCATGGCGAAGCATCCTCGGCGCAGCCAACTGGGGGCGATGTGGAGAAAGTAGTGTCAAAAGATTGTCAGGGGGATCGACAACAGGATTTTGTTCGACCAATATCCCCCCTTCCTGCGAATGTGGAGTCAGACCGAGAAGATGGGAACGACACTATAAGGTGATTCATCATCCCGGAAGGGGTGCCTACTAGGTCAAGGGATGAGCAGCAGCATGAAGAGAAGTTTTTACTTCCCTTGGTCTGCACCCTTCTCGGCAACGAAGCGTTTATCCTGGGCCTTATACACCGGAACAGTCAGACCATTCTGCCGGCTTCGGCGTTTAGTGGGATCCCTAGCCCGGAACTGGTGGAAGCAAGGGTTAGGCAGTTGTATGCGGAGCGATTTTGCTTCAGACTGTTTTCGGAGGAAATCATGCCGAAGATTACCATTGTAACCCCGGCGGGCCAGAGGATTAAATTTTTTATTCCTCTCATTGATGCGAGGATCCCGATCCCACACTGGGCTGGTCTTCCAGCAGTGGGGCTGACGTGTATCCCCCTCCGAGTGCTGTTGGAGGCATCTTCTACCGAACTTTCGAATGTTCTGGTGGAGTCGGGAGTTGCAGCCCACTTTTTGAAAGGACTCAATGAGAGGATGCCTCTGGATAAGAATTTGGAGTCCGGGTTTGTGCAGGAAGTTTTAGCAGAACTGTGGCAATCTACATCTCCGAAGAACGACACTGCAACCGAGAATCGAGGCCCAAGCGAGCGTATCCAAGAGTCACACGCTCTCACCGATCCTAATTGTCAAGCTTAAAGTGGTCACATGGAATGTGAGGGGGTTGGGGGACTCCGGGGGGGAAAAGAAGGGGAAAAGGTTGAAATCGTGGATTCACAAGCAGTCTGCGGACATCGTTCTGCTGCAGGAGACAAAACTCTCAGAGACAAAACTCTCTCAGTTAGGTGACTGGTGGGATGGTCCGCAACTCTGGTCACTGGCCAGAGGTTCGCGGGGTGGCACTGCAATATTGGTGCATAGGAGGTTGGAAGCGGAACTGATTGACTACGATGCGGATCTTTGGGGGAGATGGATGTGGATCAAGCTGCGATGCGAAGGCTTTTCATTTGTGGTTGCTACGGTTTACGCCCCCAATGAGCACAGAGAACGGCTGCACTTCATGAGGGCTATTCCATACTGCCTCCCACTGGAGGAGCATATGCTGATTGGTGGAGATTGGAATTTGGTAAGTGTCCCGGGACTAGACTCGGAGGCGTCGGAGGGGATGAGGAAGGACCGGGAGGTGTTTCTGAGCTAGAAAGAGGCATGGGAATTGCAAGATATTTATCAAGAGATGCACCCAGTCGAGCCAGGTTATACCTGGTTTGCCAATACTCAGGAAGCAGCAGGTGCCAAGCGGCGCTTGGACTTCTTTCTCACGAAAGGAGTGTTTTCAGATGGAGCCCAGTGGGTGGAAGAAACGAACGCTTCTATGTCGGACCACAAGCCCGTGAGGATGGTAGTGCAACTCTCAGTCCAGGAAAGGAGAGGCCTAGACCATTTCAAGTTGAACACTCAGAATCTACAGGATGAAGGTTGGAAGCGCTCGGACTGGCAGAATGCAAAGGTGAATTTCCCGGACTTCCACGATTGGTGGGATGCGGGTCTACAAATCATCTCCGTCAAGTTTGAAGTGTTCTCTAAAATTGCATTTTCTTGAGGAACAAACAGGAGGCAGACTGCCGTAGGAAGGTGGAGGAGGCCGATAAGCAGATGGGGAGACATCCAATCTCTGATTGGGTGTGGGCCGAGGAGCGTAATCGGAGGTTGGAGGAGTGGGAACTCTTGCAGGTCGCGAAACTGGGAAGGTGGGAAGAGATCCTTAAAGAAAAGGGGATTGTCTGTAATGACAGGCTCTCGAGAGAGGCCTTCAAGCAGTTGCTCCCAAGACAGCGTATGGTGCAAATGAGGGAGTTACAACATCCCCACCTTCTAGGGAAGCCAGTGGCAGTGATGAATGAGGCGATGTGTGAGTACGCAGTGGACTACTTCAAGGCATCCTCGCAACTAGAAAGACCTATTGGGATTTGGAAACCGACCTGTCAATGGAGAATGATTTCTGGGATAATCTACAGGCAAGGGTAACACTTCAAGACAAACTCCTCCTGGACAGACCTATCTCAGCGGAAGAACTGCAGCAGACGCTGAAGTCGATGACGAAGGGCAAGGCACCAGGCTGCGATGGCCTGCCAGTGGAGTTCTTTGTTACCTATTGGAAAGATTTGGAAGCAGATGTGGTCAAGTTGTATAACGAAATTATGACAGGAGGCTCGCTGGGCAGGACGATGACCAGAGGAGTGATCTCCTTGATGTACAAGAAGGGGGACAGGACCGACGTGAGGAATTGGAGGCCAATTTCGCTGCTCAACGTGATCTATAAGATTTTGGTAAAAACTCTCGCATGCCGGTTGGGCCCTATCCTTCCTACCTTGGTGGGCAGAGACCAGGGAGCTTTTGTACAAGGCCGCTCGATTTTCGACAATATTCTGACGGCTATACAATCGTTGGAGATCATAGAAGAGGACAATTTGGACATTGCGATGCTGCTTATCGACTTGGAAAAAGCCTACGATCGTGTGAACTGGACATTTGTCATGACCACTTTGAGAGTTTTGGGCTTTGGTACGATGTTCTGCCGATGGGTCAAAGTCTTATGCGCGTTCTCAACGGCGACTGTGCAAGTCAATGGAGTTACCTCGGAGTCGTTTCAGATTTCCCGCTCGCTGCGTCAAGGTTGTCCGCTAGCCCCTCTTTTATTTGTGCTGTAGCTAGAGTCTCTTTTGTCTACAATCAGAGTTAGTCGAGGGATCAGAGGGCTTCAGTTGTCTGGGGGGAGGGAGTGTCGGTGAAAGCCCTTGCGGACGACCTCTTCGCTCTTTCTGCAAATTCCGCATATTCCTTGGAAGCGCTGAAAGTTGTCCTCCAGCGGTACATTGACCTGTCAGAAGCGTCCATTAATTGGGATAAATCGTCTTTCTTCTTACCGGAAGAGTACCAGCTGCAGTCTCAGTGGGGCATGCAACGAGTTCCCAGGGGGGAGGCCCAGAGGTTCTTGGGAGTCATGATCTCGCTGGGTGATTCCAGTTGTTCTCAGGAGCTGATTTTGAGAGAAAAAGTTTTGTCAAGAATAAAGAGTTGGGGTCAAGCTTCCCATCTGTCGTTATTGGGAAGGGCCCTAGCCTTAACAGTTTCCGCATTCTCACTGCTGTGGTTTGTCCTACGTACTCTCAAGTTGTCTGGTCCCACAGTGAAGGTATTGCGTTCGGAGGTAAGGCGTTTCCTGTGTAAGCCAGGGTCGGAGGAGGGCCAAGGGTACATAGCAAAAGTCGCTTGGGAGACAGTCTGTGCCCCAAGAGAGGATGGTGGGTTGGCTCTGCTAGACCCAGGCTCACAGAACCTTATATTGCTCGCTAATTGGTTATTAAAGGTGGCAGAAGCTCAGGACCCGCCGGACAGGTGCCTGATGGCAGAGCAGATACTAATGGGTGAGTGGGGCATGAGTCGCCCCTCGGATGTTTGGGTGGCAGTGATGATGGAGTCCTTCCTTAACAAGCGGATTAAGTTAGCCTTCTGGAACAATGTCCTGCAAGCCTGGAGGCAAGTCAAGCCTAATCATCGTGAAGAACCACAATCAAAGGATGACGTGAAGGCTCAACCATTGTTCGAAAACCCGTTGATTAAGGGCTCGGATGGCTGCATATTTTCAGCAGCAGCGTCGCCTGGGGCCTTTGGTCAGAAGTGGGTACAGAGAGGGGTGGCGACGGTGGGCGACCTGTGGGACGAGTCCATCAACCAGTGGCATGCTCCTGAACAGCTTAAGGTGAAATTGTCCAGACTGCCGGCTCAGACTAAGAGGAGAGATTTACTCATTCAGGCTATCCCGATGAACTGGAAGCAGCTACTGGGGCCAGAAGGGATCAACCCCCCGGACACTTGGTTCCGTGGGACCCAAGGGGAGGAAGAAGGCAAATTTTTCAGGCTCAGCAACTGGGACGAGGAAGGAAATGGGATTTGCAGTTTGCAAGAGTTCACAAGAGACTCACCATCCTCCTCGATCATCTGTCAATCGGACACAGTAACCCGCAGAGGGCTGCACAATCTCCAGGAGGTCAGGGTTCGCTCAAGTCTTCCCTCCAGTAGACACAGGCACCCAGTTTTCAGCATTGTTGCAGGAGGCACCCCAACGTGTTCCTTAAGAATTGATCCGTTAATGTGGGGGTGGGAAGTGAAGGGGTAAGTGGTCAAGGACCTGTGTAAGCTGGGTTCAGTGAGGAGGTCTCACAATAAGGGGAAGCGGGTTAAAACTATTGGCAAGTTGATCCCCAGATGGGAGCAGTCCCAACCATGCGTGCCGGTCCCTACGGAGGAACAGTTGGTACGACTGTGGAGACAACTGGCTCTCCTGCCTTCACATAAGGTAGCCTCTCTTCTGTGGCTGCAGTCTCACTTGGCAGTCCCCACTGCCAGGTGGCTGAACCAGAGGGGAGTGCAGGTTCGTTTGGAGTGTGATAGATGTGCGTGGTCGGTGGAGTCTATGACGCATATGTGGTGGGACTGCCATCGATCTAGGAAACGGTGGTTGTGGTGGTTCGCACACTGGGAGAAGATGTCAGGCAGACAGTTTGCAGTTGATATGGCCTGGGTGCTTCAAGGCTTTTTGCCCCAGGGAGAACCGATGGAGGCAGGCTGGGGCTATATGGCCCAAGTGGCCAGGGCGGTGATGATGTCGGTTATCTGGCTGGACAGAAACGGCCGGAGGTTCAGAACTCGGGAGCTCTCGGAACAACAGGCAGAAAAACTCTTAAGATCTCTCCTTAAATTGGAAATCCAAGCAGATTGGAGGAGGAAAGTGCTGCAGCAGGAGGGAGACTCTGGAAGGCGCTGGTTTGGGGTAACTTGGGCAAGACCAGGGGCTCTAGCCAGGATTGTGGATGGGAAGTTGTGCATTTCCCCGTGGCTTAATGCGTAAGCTGTCTGGGGAGGGGTAGCTAGGGGATGGTAGGTCAGGGGGGGAGTAGAGGGTGTAGGAACGCAACCTGGCCACTCGGTTGCATTTGAGTGGGTGAGGTCGCGGTAGACAACTGTAAGTGTAGGAGTGGCAATACATGGAATGAGGTTCCACCGACCGTAGCTAGGTCGGGTTCAGGCCGAGTTAGGCCTGGTTAGAGTTAGGACACAGTAGGTAAGGATAGTCTGGTAGGGTGTGGTAGAGTTGGGGCTTTAGTCTCGTAGGGACTAGTGGGTTGTGAGGAGTTCTGGAGGTAATTACGTGGCTTTCCCGTTGTTCTTTAGTTGGTTAGGTTGATTGAAGATGGGCAAGTGTTTGCTTAAGCTAAACCGGCTGATGCTGCCGGGATAACACCGGGTGGATTTGTGAGGACCCCAGCCTCTGTCTTGACGTGTTATAATAAAGTGAGTGTTTGGAAAAAAAAAAAA
>BFEA01000056.1:2878474-2893050 GCA_003427395.1 Chara braunii
TTGGGTCTGCATGACAAAACCGTGGCTTTTAGCCACGACGTGACCGTTGGCATAAGCCAACGGGTATAGTTAAAAAGCAAAAAAAAAACTAAAGAAGTAAAATGTGGCGTGCCAGCTGACGCGTGTTGAAGTGACTGGGAACTTAAAAGTTCCCAGTACTGCTGCTGGCGCCCGTCGGAAACGGGCTGCCACGTTTAGGTAGTGTTTTTTTCTTTTTTTTTCTTTTTTTATCTTTTTCCTTATGTTAGATTTTACTTAGATTTGTTTTAGATTTTCTTTTTTTATATTTGGTTTAGATTTTTATTTTTCTAAGTGCCCGTTCGTTTTGAACGAACGGGCTGCGCCGACTGTTTCGTCGGACTTCCACCGATTCATCAGGAGGCCAAGCCCCGATGGTCGGTTTCCCGACTGAATCTGCCCCATGATTGCGGCTGTGTTCGGGTTGTCGTGACATGTTGTGTGTGGGTGTGGGTGAGAGAGAGAGAGAGGGCTCGAAGTGACCTTCCTGGCACTGCCCCTCTCCATTGCCATCTATAGGATGAGCAAAATCGAATGAATCTCCCGCTAGAACATGGAAATATACATTCCCACACAATTGCCCCCCTTTGTGTTCTATGGGTCTTCTGAGTGCCCGGTCGTTTTGACGAATGGGCTGCAAGCAACTCGAGAGGTAAGATTGTCTTTTCTTTTCCTTTTTTTTAGATTTTTTTATTTTCTTTATTTTCTTCTCTTTTTCTTCTGTAAGATACCCCCCCCCACTTAACGGGTTGCAGTTGCTGCCCCGTTCGTTTTAAGAAACGGGTCGCAGCACACCCGGCGCGCTCAAACCTGGCGCAGTTTGCGTCCGGGTACGGGCGCGGGGCAGGGGGTAGATCACCCTGTTGAGCTGCCTATAGTTTGACCTTGTGAAATGACATTGAGGAAGGGGAGGCTGCTCGTTTGAAAAACGAGTTGCCCCTTACACAGGAAAACGAGAGGGTAGAAAAACCTAAGGAAAAAAAAAAAAAAAAAAAAAAAAAAGTAAGGAAAGGGGGGGAGAGAAAAAAGTAACGGCCGCGAACGTGGCCGCGACCATGGAACAGGTGCAGCCCCTAGAAGCTTCTAGGGGCTGATGGGACTGCATCTGTTCAAGTTGAGCATGCAGTCCTGAAATGGCTTGGTACTGCCATTTTGGACTGCGCCCGGTCGTGGGCGGTGGCCAGGTGCATAACCAAAGTCATGGACTAGATGTTCCTAGTGGAACATCAAGATTCCCAGCCCTTGAGCGAAGTGCAGATCGAGGGCTAAGCTCAGCCCCGTTTTTTGGCTGAGCCTTAAGTGGCTGCCCAACACTCCAGCGCAGCTATAAAAGCAGGGCTGGCCAGCAGCATCCTCACTCAGTTGAGGTGCTGCCCACATTCTGATTGAATGTGGAGTAGTGAGCAGCATTATGCTGCCAGAGTGCTGAGGGCCAGTGAGTAAGAGGAGTGGAGTGGAGGTCTGCAGTGAGAGAAGAAAGGKGAGGCTGCCATAGCCACCGGGCTGCGTGGTGCCTGTGGGAGGTGCTGCTGTTCGCTGCAATTCTTTGGCAAGCGGTGCAGGGGAGGCTCTGCCCGTTTTACACGGAGGCGGCAGGTCTTCGGCAAGCGGTGCAGGGGAGGCTCTGCCCATTTGCACGGCGGTGGCAGTGTGTTTTGCCAGTGGTGCGGAAGCGCTGCCGGAATTTTGCGGCGGCGGCATTGAGTTTAACGGCAGTGGTGAGGAAGTGCTGATGGTTGTTTTGGCACGGCGGCAACAACATTTTTTGGTGGAATCGTGCTGCCGAGGTTGGCGGTGGTGGCGATGTTATACTTTTATAATGTCGGCACGTCGGCAACACTATTGTGAGGGAGGAGTGATGCGGGTTTTGCGTCAGTGAAGACAATTTTGTGTGTGATCTGACGCTAGTGTTGCGGGGCAGCCGTGGTACCGGGTAGACGGCGCAGCAAGCAGTGGTCCGCATATTGTTTTGTGGTGCGTGGGCCGGTGACATGAGGAGGACGCGGGGTGCCCGCTCACGACAGTGTCTATTGGAGTGGCAGCGCTTGCGGTTGCGCCAGGAAGACACTCTTATCTTTGGGAGGCTCATGGCACATGCAGTTTCAACCAGGGCCACCTTTATTTTTTTGGCGGCGCGCAGCGCAAGTGGGATTTGAGAGTGGGACCATCCAGTGCTGTGGTGGTAACGTGGGACCGTCTGGGACCATTTTGGGACCAGTTGGGACATATTTTGAAGATCGTAACCGACATATTGGGATGGCTATTGTGAGCGTACGTGGTACCTGGAGAAGGCGTGGACTTGCAATTGGTTGAGAGTATCCTTGGTGGGGGAAGTATAGTTGGGACTGTTGGGACCACGTGGGACTCGTTGTTGGGAGTACCCTTTTGGAGGGTTATCTCGCTTGAGTCTTTCAGTGGAGGCGACTTTCACTCATACGAGCACTTGGAGGGTGAGGTAGCCGTCGTTCAGTGGAACGACCACGAGTTGTGGAGCTGTGAGTTGGCAATCGCTTTCTCAACTTTAATTGGAGTACTACTCAGCTTTCTTGAGTGAGCCGGATCAAACTTCACTCAAGGTCAGTTGGATGACTCAGATTTTCCTTCACACCCGTGTGAACCCACACTTTGCTTGACCTTGTCAATTTGAATGTTCAGAAGAAAAGGCAGAGGAAAGTTGCGTGGATCATGCATGAGAATGGAAAAGTCTAACTTGAGTATGGGATTGTACTGTTTTCTTTTGAACTTGTTTTCTTTGCATGCTGTGCAGGTAGGTAGGAGAATGCTTGCTATAGAGATTGACTTTGCCTATTTGGGATGGAGAAAAAAAAAGACTGTCAAGTTTTTAACTTTCACCTGCCTGCATGATAAAGTACTTGAATTTTAGAATGAATAATTTCAATGGGTACCTGAAGGAAAACTTGTAAATAAAAAGAAATGCAGTCAATAGGACTTAGCATTTTTCCAGGATTGACACATTTTTATCCGGAATGACCTTCTATACCTATACCTATCACAGTGATTCTCATTCTCTATCTCAGTCAATTTCTTTACGTCTAAGTTACCAAGAACCGAGAAGGAACGAGAATAATTGAAAACTACTTGCGGTGAATGCATTCTCTTTTCTCTAGGAAGCATCCAAGGCGGGGGTTCGTATGCTTTCGGAGCCGGCCCTATTATCGACTTGGAGTGGACCCGACTCGTCGGGGGTGGTACTTTGCCGACTCGGTGGTGACGGCCCAACCTCTGAGATTTGAGTCTTCGGGCTCAGGCGAGGGGAAGGAGTATCCACAGACCACTTCCTAGAGGAAGAGGCATGCAACACGTCAAGCAAAGCCCCTGGTCAAGAATCATCCGCGAAGCAACCTGTCATCCAGAAAGATTGAGCAAGTATGGAGACAGGCACATGCGTGTCTAATCATAGGTCGGCTTTAGTTGGAATAAATAACTTTGGCAGCGCGTTTCATCAAGTCAAAACTAAGGCAGTCCGATTACCTTGTCGACTGCATCAATGTTATTATCAATAGTCAGCTTCTCGTCGGTGATTGTATGCTTGTTCTTGTGGAATTCGACCCAGGGTGGTAGGATTATTTTTGATATCGTATTGTTGGACGTACCATATGATGATTCTGATTCTTTCAGTCATCATCTCAGATTGGGCATGTTCCTGTCGACTACGGTCGACCCCATTTGGTGAAATTATGCATGGTTGTTATAACTTTCCTTTTGATTGTGTGTTTAAGGGACTAACCTCAGGAGATCAGCGCCCTAAGGAACGAACGACGTCCTGTATGATGATTTTGTGGTTTTACACTTGGTTGAGACCGTCCTAGTCGACCGGCGTCCGTTTCGTACTTAGGAGATCAGCGCCCTAAGGAACGAACGACGTTCGGGTCCACTTGGCGTAAACCAACGTATTTATACTACAGCGAACGAGCAAACGCCCTCGGCTGACCTACCTCTGCAATTGCATCTAAAAGCCTTCGCATGTGGGTCAGTAACTCGGTAGGGATACGCCTCTGAGGGTGGTGACAGCCCCTCAGGAAAGTAAGTTGTGCCCCGTGAAAACCTATCCTGTCGTAGGGGACCACGAGATGTATAGCTGACACACCCGGATAGAGCGACGAAGGGACAATGCAACCACGTTCGTCTCGGCGGTTCGCGGGACTATTTATGCATCGTCCTAAGTTGTCTCTGATTTTGTTTTGTTTATCTTCTGCGTGACATGGCCGAGAGGGCCCTCGTTCACGGGAGGGCCGATGCGCTCGACAACGCCTCTGGATATATGTGACTGATTGATATGTGGACTGACAAGCACCCTTCAATTGGGCGCCAGCCTCCCGTATCTCCCATCCCAACGCGACCTTTTCCCTACGGTGAGGAAAGGACACGTGTACGTGAGTGGTACGTACGAGAAGCCGTCGCACAAATCGGCGGGCAGTATTACTTCCCTCCGGCCAACCGTTGTTCTGGGTTCGTAGACGTCGGATTTGTCATTATCGATACGCATTTTCCACCCTACTCGATATTGTTGCCGTTTAACAAGCTGATCGTCATTCCGTGGACAGCAGTGGCGCCCCATTGGCCCCGCACTCTGTGCACGGAGTGCCAACGTTTCGACCACTACGAAGCGAAGGGTTTCCACTACCGAATACGGAGTGAGGACGAGCATAAGGAAAGAGCCACTCAGCTGAGACCATCCACGTCGGATTCGGAACTGACCAGCGAACAACGACGAGATCTGATATGAAAACGAGACACGCGAAACGTGCCAAAGCCTTTCCGTTTTAAACGACGGGCGGTAACCCGGTGGGAAGCCCGACAGTACTTTCTGGATTGAATTCGAATCTTTCTATTTTTGCGCCATGTCCGCGCTCGCATTCTGCGACGCGCGAAACTAATCGACTTGGTTCATCGGACCATCACGGGGGATTTCAGTTCCACCTGTGTCCCCACACTCAATTTCCCAAAAATCCTTGGCACACCCCATCTTGTTGTTTTTCTGGGCCTCTTTCCGCACGTCTCACACTCCGAATGGAAGATAACACAGGGCGTGAGGTTGGTATTGGAGCCGACACGTGCCGGTTCTGATGATAGTAAGTCGAACTGGCGAGAGGTAGGAGAGACCCTCAACTAGCCCGTCGAGATCGCCCCGTAACCAGGTTCCAGTCTAGTGTGGCTGCACTAGCAGTACCAATGGTGGATGGTACTAGGGTGATCGTTAGCATCCCTACCCCTTTTCCCTTCTTCCCTAACCATACCCATCCCGAGGCTTGGCTGGAGGCTGTCGAAGCTCAAAACTACAGCGCAGCCGATCTTCCCCATGTTCTGATATTACTACTTCGCAACACATCACATGAGTGGTTTAGAAAACATACGTGGGTAGATTCGGATACTTTCAAGCGAATATTCTTGGCCCGATTCGATACGGTAAGTGAAGATGTCGCCTGGTACGTGCTCAAAAATCGACCCGAAGGACGAGGGGAACTGTTACCCGATTTCGTTGATCGATTTCAAACCACATTGGATAAATCCGGGAGAGACGAGAATTCCGCTCGAGACTTGTTTATTGATCACCTTTGAAGTCCGACCTTGAAAGGGAAACTGTAGAAAAAGGTTCCACCGATAACAACTCAGTTATCGGCGATCATCACTAAAGCATTGGAACTAGACTTGGCTGATACAAAAAAATATATCAGTCAGGGAGACGAGGATATTATAAATACCATACGGGATGTAACGGCCACAAGGTGATCATGGTTACAGGCGGTCGAACGGTTCTATCCCCGCCCCGACCATGACCTTCCCGGCGGAATCGTCTCCGATATCCCGGCTGCTTCTCCTCCCTTTCCCCGGGTGAATCAATCAATCGCAGCCGTTAGAAGCGGAACCTCATCCGAACCCCCCTCTCCAGCCATAACCAATTTGCATCTTGCCCAGATGATCCATACGGCCACTACTAAGCACTCCGAATGGATGAGCAACTTGATCCAATTGCAGGCAGCGCACATGGAGCGAATGGAACAAATAATGAGTAAGCTCATTAACACAGCTCCTGCCCGGCCTGCCCCTGCATCGTTTCCGCTCTTACCTGCTCCGCCTGCTCCAAGATTTGCCCCTCGGGTTCCCCCTCTAACTAATCCGGCTGGAAAAATCGAGTGTTTTAGCTGCAAACAGCCCGAGCACTTCGCCCGTGACTGTCCGCAGCCGAAACGGCCCCTGTCGCCCTTAACCAAGGACGAGTGACCGCTCTGATGGATACGGATCAAGGAAGAGAACTCGTGGCATACGCCCCGGAGCAGCATTCCCCTTCGACGACAATGGCGTCGACATCAAGAGCTTCTTCCTCTTACGCTGCTGACATGGTCGATCCCCTCGAGTATCTCCATCTTGCCGGAATGATCGGGGCGATCCGATCGGCCCAAGATGATCTCGAATGGGTCCATAGCGAGTCTAATCCTGGACCACAGTTTCGGACAGGGGATATTGATGTACTGAAAACGCTCAAGCAATTAGATATTCGCCTTCCTATCCCAGTAGGACATCTGCTCACCATATCTGAAGCAGCGAACGATAAACTTTTACAACACTGCCAAAAAAATCAAAAGCGCTTCACCTATCAACGCATACAACGGATGATGAAGAAGAAGGAGGAAGGTGAGGAAGTTGCGCCTCCTAGCCCCGACTCAAAAGAACCTGAACCCGTAGTCGCCCGTATAGCTGCAATCTTGTTAGTAAGAAAAGAACCACTTCGTACAAGCTCGACCGGTACTATGAAAAAGTGCGGAATGTGACTGTGAAGTTTGGGGTAAGCCGTTTAACGCCCTTATCGACACAGGGTCTTCTGCAGTGGCCATATCGTTAGATACTGTCAAAAAGACGGGACGACTTGGATCCATTCTTCCTCAATTTAGCAAAGACAACTATGTCTCTCCCGACGAGGAAGCAATGAACATCGTAGGCGTTATCGAGAACGTATCTGTAAAAGTGGGACGAGTACACGTCCTTGTTAACGCACTTGTAATAGATGTACGTTCCTACTCTGTATTTTGGAATTGCCTTGGGCAATGGCGGTGGGCGCACGCCTGCATTTCGATTCGAAGCAACTGGTGGTCATACAAACTGGAGGAAAGCCTTAGACTGTTCCTTTGCGGGTTTCCACCCGAACGATAAAACGGGTCCCTAACTCGCTCCAAATAAGGATGATCCGATACATTGATCCCGAGGAATGCTCCCCCTCGCGCCTCAGGGATGAAATCAGGGGGCGAGAATACGAAGAAGAGATGCCCAATGAAGAGGAATGGAAACATCTGGTTGAACTTTTCGAACATGAAACCCTTGAAGAATTTTGAGTGTGCCCCGACACCGCTCGGAGCTTCCACGTGGATTCTGAAGACGGTGCATTCACACCCCTAACAGCCCAGGTCAGTCCTTCAGTCCTCCTCGGGGAACCTATATTACAAGTCTCTGATCTGGCTGATGATTTGGAACCCCCTCGCACCTTGTACGAGGGAGCTCTTTCCTTACGAACGCGCTATCAGCAAACGAAACAGTATTTGAATGTCTCGGCTTTTTCGCCCAGATCGTTATTAACGACTGGAGCCACCATCGTCTTGATTAAACAAGAGGCGGAAGCACCGGTAAGTGACGTACCTAATCTGATGCAAGAAATGACGGATCTAACCGGGCTAACTGTGGAACCGACCTCGGTTGGTTCAGAAACCGACGCTGAAACTAAAGAAACGGAGATGATCAGCCCCGCTGAGTCCCAGATGATAGCAACTGTCTTCTCTGTTCGCACCAGTAGTTCCGTTTTTTCTAGTGTCCATAATCAATGGGAACGGCCGGTTGATTGGATCGATATGCCCCTTAAGATTTTCGGGGAATCAACAATCCCCCTCCCGAGTCATGTTCCCGCGGAACTCCGAAAGTCATTAATCTGTGTGTTAAATGGTTACTCAGAAGTGTTGAGCGTGCATGATAATGATATCAGCTTAACTAATGTAATTGAGCATGTCATCCTCACAGGAGATCATCCGCCTATTAGTTGCGCTCCCTATCGATACTCGCCAGCTCAACGAGCGGCCGCTTTTCGGCGGATTAAGGAGTTCGAGGCTAATGGATGGATCGAACCTGCTATAGGCCCATGGTCTTTCCCTGTAGTGATCATACCTAAGAAGGCTGGAGGGATTCGCATTTGCATTGATTATCAGAAAGTTGAATGATATCACGATCAAAGATGTGTATCCCCTCCCCCGGATTGATGAGTTGTTAGATGCGATTGGGAGTGCTCGATTTTTCAGCAAGTTTGATGTTCGCCATGGGTTTCATCATCTCCTTGTTCGAGAAGAAGATCGTCCTAAAACGGCGTTTGTGCTTTTCAAAGGTACATGGCAGTGGATTCGATGTGCGATGGGTATCTGCAACGCCCCTGTGACTTTCTAGCGGGCCATGAACATGGCTTTTCAGAACTTTGTACGGAAAACTCGTTTGGCACAGAGCATCATCAACTAAAGCGTGATTATATACATGGATGACATCTTGGTGTATTCAAGTTCCTACGAGGGACACGTGCAACACATCGAATGGGCACTGCATGCGTTACGAGATGCAGGTTTCAAGGTGGYGCTTGAGAAGTGCCAGTTTTTCCTCACCACCATTTCTTTCCTGGGGCACGTGGTGACAGACAAGGGACTCCAACCGGAGCCGCAGAAGGTGGCAGCTGTCACGGACGTGCCCGTACCTGCCACCATCACGCAAGTTCGCGTCTTTCTGGGCCTAGCCTCGTATTACGGAAGATTTATCAAGGGCTTCGCGGTGATTGCGGGAGCCCTCACAAATCTCCTGCGCAAGGATCAGTCGTTGATCTGGAAGCCGGAGTGCGACCAAGCGTTTTCCAAACTCAAGGCTGCTCTCATTTCGGCTCCGGTCCTTATAAGACCGGATCCCGAAAAACCTTTTGTTCTCATCACTGACTGACAGCCAGAGGCGATTTCGGCGATTCTTGTCCAGGTGGGACCGAGCGGACTCGAGAGTGTGGTGGAGTATGCGTCCAAATCACGCCGCTCCAACGGGCGAATGCTATGCGGCTCTCTGGGGGATCAGTCACTTTCGTGCTTACCTGTACGGGCAAAAATTCACCCTAGTGACTGATCATGAGCCCCTGTTGGCTCTGAAGAAGTTGAAGGATTACTCGGGCATGGTCGGGCGATGGGCAACGGTGTTGCAGAGCATGGACTTTGACATCCGCCATCGAAAGCACGAGAGACACGGGAATGCGGACGGAATGACACGACTACACAGGTCTGAGAAAGTTCCAAAGAATGAGGAGGTGATTCCGTGGAACGAACCCGAACAGGAAATTGGACCTCGGTACGGCCGAGTGGAGATCTTATCGAAGCAGTAAGTGGCACGAGGACTAATTGTTTTGTCCTACCCTCCCTGCATCCTCTCCTCCTCTGACATCATGGCTACTCCACTCGCCTCCGCAACCCCTTCATCTCCTACTAATTCTGCCCCTCTCACGTCCTCCGTTTTCTTTGCCACCCTCCTCGATAAATTCTGTTATTTTTGCACGTGTATTGCACAGGTTTACGGGGTCGACTGTTATCCCTTCGAGACCGGATTTGTCGATTAGGTGGAATGTGCCACTTGTGTCAGTCGTGCGCACGGAGCCTGCGTTAGATATCGAACGGGTAGCAAGGAATGGAGGTGCCCCCTGTGTAGAACGAACAAACTTCCCACGGAGGTTCGATTCGAGGCCGCCCGTACGAACGGACCTCAATCCGACAAAAAATACCGACAGGCGGAAGTCTTGACAGATAAAATTTTATTGGCGAAATTAGCAGGATTATCATTTGGCCACCTCACCAACACGACAGACGTAGGGCGACGGAGAGAAATCGGGACTATCGATGGATCAACGGTCATTTGGAAAAATGTAAAACTGACGGATCAGGTTTGTGGCTGACAGTTCCCCACCCCTTCCAGAGATGCGATTGGATCCGATCTGCTCACGAGGAACAGGCCGCTCATTTCGCGATACGTGTCACGGAGGCAACTGTAGACCAGAACCGGTTCTGGTCCAATATACGAGATGATGTCAAATACGTTGTCGCTAATTGTCTTGTCTGTGCCGCTGATTGCGCCCCTATACGGGGACCAAACACGATCATACCAACGGAAGTAGAGCGTCTTTTTCAGCGAGTCAGTATGGACACGACAGATATTGACGTGCCACCTGGCCCAAACCGCTGTGAATATTCTATTTTATTAGTATTAATCGACCACTTTTCCACGTATATCGAAGTCTATCCATGTAAAACCCGAAAGGCCACAGAAATAGCCACGTACATCGAACGGTTCCTCTATACCCATCTAGAGACGGAAGAAATTCTAACTGACAATGGATCTGAATTTAAAGGTGAAGTAGAAGAACTACTTGCGCGAAGGGGCGTCACGCTCCGACATACGGCACCCCACATGTCCCAGTCGAACGGGTTGGCCGAGAATGCCAACCGTATGATTAAAACCGCCCTTTGCAGGAACTTAGCGGCACACGACACGCGTCCTTGGCCCGAGATCGTATATTACATCGTCGGCATCCACCGGGCCACCCCTCAGGAGTATACGGGGTTCACCCCCTTTCAGCTTCGAACTAATAGCCTCCCCTGTGTCGATTAYYGGGGYAACTCGAAAATTGCCGAAGCAGGGGGTAGAGACACGCGTGCGGCCCTAAAGGCCAAGGCCAAAAGGTACACCGATTTGATGGAACGGGCCATTCCGAAGCTAGCCCGAGAAAGACAAAGGATGACCGAGCTGGCCCACGGTAGACAGGTCCGTAGCTACGAGGCCCGGAATTGAAACGCTGGGCCCCAGTACCAATATAAATTAGGGGACCTAGTGCAGGTACGTAAATGTGCACGCGACTGGAAACTCGCTCCCAAGTACTCTGGTTGTTTTCGCGTTGTCGAACTCGGACCCAACGGCGCTAACACGGTACGCGTCGCGCCTGAGACTTGTGCCAGCCATAGCTCTGTCCCCATCGTCCGGCATACCTCCTACCTCCGTCTTCTTCCTCCTTCCGATCGTCCTCCCTCGTCTTCCTCGGAAAGCAAGGAGAAGGACGACGATCTAACTTTCTCACGTCTCTCTCCTTCTTCCTCCTCTCCAATCTCGCCATGAGTTTTATCACGGAGCGGGTTCTTGACATTCAGCTGTTGCAGCCACGTGGCCTTATCTAAGAGATTCGGCAAGTTTGTCACCCTCGGCTTAATACGGATCTTCGGCGTTTAATGCGATTCTTTTGCGACGAAGGTATTTGTACCGCCGTCACGTTTCGAATCGAAGGAAGTCCTCGCGCAATAGTGTTCGCAGAGGTTACAGCAGTTCATCGGCGAGCGGGTCCCAGAACGAGCCACGTCACCACAATGGCGGGATTCACTGGCAACATCAACTCGGTCAATCCGCTGCGGCATACCGCGATCTTGGCCTCACTGCGTGAGTGGACGGAGCAAGTGTCCAACGTGTGTTAGCACGTCCTCGCCCGGGAGGAGTATAACATTATCCCGATCTTTGGATCGGACCTTGACAGCATTTGCCGAGTACCGCGCGAGCAGCCAGTTGCGATCCCGGCCATCGTCCCCTTCCCCCATCCCCAATGAACCACGATGCTCGTCTCGCTCCTCTCTCTACCTTTGGTCTCCCCTCTCTCTTCCCCACCTTCTGGCAATCCGATCTCCACCCTTCTCTCTCCTTCTCGTTCGAACCTATTTCGATCCCTTTTATCAATCCTAGATATTGGCGGCTGTAGCGTGAGACTTTTGAGGAGTTGTCTTTCTGCCTGGCCCGAGTACAAGTGAAGTGGACGGGCACTATCGAGCAACCCACGTGGATTGAGAATCCGGAGCTGCTGATCATACAGGGTTGGAGGACTAATGCGGAAGGAGATTTTATTGGATTCCTCTTTGGATCGGTACAACCGGGTCGCTGTCAGTTGATTGCACAGGAGCTCATTGCACCGATCGTGCAATTGGCGGATGATCTCTCGCCCGACATCTACTTTCAGAGTGACAACAGTCCTGCTCCGTGCATTTTCGAGCGATCCCTGGATCCGTACCTTAAGTGGACTTCGTGCTTGGAGGAACCTAGGGACGAGGATACGCTACCATCGCGGCAGGAGTATCTGAAGCCGTACGAGATCATCCCTTACGCCTTCTACCCGAAGGCAGAAGAAGTGGTGATCGACGACGACGACGACAAAGAAGAAGATGGCGACCCTGCAGCGACCACCTCAAGTACCGCGCGATGGAGACGGCGCCGATCCCCCTCCTCCTCCAGCCCCACCTGTCCCTCAGTTCGCCCACGTGCTGATGCGGATGATAGGCCTTCGTCCTCGGACGCTGTCCCGCTACCCCCTTGATTTCCTCACCCTCGAGCAGATCCGTACCCCCGTCACCTTCCCTCCCCATCCCTTCCATCCCCATCTCTTCCGCGACTTCTATTCTACCCGTCTACTCGCCACCGTCCACCCCCACGCCTCCCTTCAGTCCGCTGCTCCCGCGTTTTGCTGGCATCTCCTGCTGTTCAGCGCTGCATGGGAGCAGTCCAACGTAGTAGAGGTCTACTACGTTGCCACGGGGACAATCCCCACTTGCCGCCACTTCGAGATCTTTCGAGTGGCACTTTTTCGCACCCTCTCCTCCTTCTATCACGACTACCTCGCTTCTCTCGAGGAGCTCCCGGTGACGATGGAAGGGATGAATCGCTTCCCACCCCCACTCCCACCCGGTCATCCCCGCGAGATCCCCGGCATGTACCGCCTCTACTGGCCTATTCCAACTAGGCAGTGGTAGATCCCATTCACTTGCCCCCCCCCCTTTTTTTTCTCTCTCTTCTCTCCTCCCTTCATCGACACGAATCAGTAAGCTTCGCGAAGATCACACCATCGATGATGACGTCAACCTACGCGTTGGTTCGATGGGCGGCAACGAGCAGGGGTGCAGAGCACACGGAGATCGGGTGGACCATGATGGCGTCACCTGGACGATCTCCACGAGGCAGAGGGTTGCATATGACAGGGCTACAGAGGTCTAGCCATGGATGTTGTCGCCATCTCATCCGCGGCTCAAGTTATCGTTCATTGTACTTCTTTCTGCTTTGTTGATACGTTTGGTTCCTCATGCATCACTTTGTTCTCCCTTCTTGTAATCGGGAGATCGCATAATTTTGGAACCCCCTGCGCGTCACATATGTGACGAACCACTTCACGAACCCGTGCTATCTTTCGTACCCTTTCTTTTGCTTACCAACCCCAAGAAAAACCCCGTTTTGATATCTTGTTTTCGGATGCTGCATTTCCTTTTTTTTTAGAGCTTTTTCGACTGCTGAGTTCTGTTTTTCTTTTTGCAAAGTCGGGAAATACATGGGAATTGGGCTCGGTAGTTGGGAATTCCGGGATAAGCGGAACTTCGACGTGTCATTTTTGGGTGTGTGAATGTTCTTGGGCGCGTCGGGGAAAACTCTCGGAATTTTRCGTAAATACGAATAGGCAWAGGATTTTTTTTTCCCTYGTCGCTTTTTCGCGYGCAGCTATGSTGATTTCAATTTTGAATTAGGAGAAAAGCAAGCCGTAACTGTTTCGGTGCCTTTTTCTTTCTTTTTTGTTGAYGGCRCAACGCATGCARAGGCTTTTCTCCTCTYTGTCCCCCGCATCGCTCCCTCCCGCGCTCCCTCTCCTTCTCCCTCCTCTTTCTCTYTCCCCGTAACTGTTTCTTCCTCTCTCCCYTTCCCYYRTSTTGCTGTTTGCACGCCCATTTCCCTTTCTTGATCATYTGAATCTTGGACCCGTCTTGCGCCACCTCTCSYGCCTTTTCTCTTCTCACCCTATGAGTCTGGCRTACGACGCCCGGTCGATCCCCCGATAACTCCCGCTCGCCAATCAGGTGTGTGGATCGATAGGACCTTCCTATCGCGCGACGAGTCTGATTGGTTGAACCTTGAGCTCCGAAGGATCAACATGGCGTTCTCGGAGCGCTCTTCTCAAAGTCTTCTCCTCCTTCTCCTCCTACAACCCCGCCTTCCCATCGTTCTCTCCCCCTTCTATCTCCTGTGTCGCAACTATAAAACCCGCAAGCGCGCCCGCGAAGCTCTCTTACGTTCTCGACTCTCAAGCCAGCTTCCGGGAAGCAGTGGCTAGGCAGAGTGTTTGAAGCGATTTGGAAAGTCATGTCGGGCTGACGATAGATTGGTCGGTTGCGCGCTGGATCGCCACGACGGACTGTGGGATCTGGGTGAACCGTGTCGAGTGTGCGACAGCGGGGTGACGATCGCAGTGGTGGGAGTAGCACGCGACGGCTGGGATCGTCGGTGCGGGTACGAGGTTCGATGATTGGAGTTGAGTGAGTGATTGGCCCGGGGCCATAGTGGAATTAACGGCGAATGCGCCTTTGCTGCGGATTGTTATCTTTGGCGTGAGTGTACGGCGGTGACGCCGAACTTTTCTCTTCCTGGATCTTGTCATCTTCTATTTTGGACTTTCTTTCCCTCGACTCTCTCTCTCT
>BFEA01000056.1:2921547-2948176 GCA_003427395.1 Chara braunii
CCCTCATCCTCACCCCCTCCCCCATCCCTCACGCTCACACCCTCTGCCAGGTGGCTCAAGAAATATGCGGCCCTTCACTCCCTTGAGAAAGGCACTTGGCAAGGACTGGATTCGATCACTACAGCCAATTCGGGCACAATTTCCCTTGAGATCGGCAATGGCAAGACTAGAGAAGACATCGGTGACAAAAGGTTGGGAGTAATCGACTGAACAAGGGGAAGCTGGTTCTGAAAACACCTAAATATTTAGTGGCCAGAGAATACCTAAAAAATTATGATAAAAGAGAAAGGCATGGAGACGTTGGGCGAGTGACGGGAAGAAGAGACGAGAACTCACACCAGGGCTTGTGACGACGTGTGAGACGAGGAGAGTCATCCGGTTCTTGCGATGAGTGTTTGGGTAAATGGACCGTCAGCCACATAGAATTAGAGTTGGGATAAAAGCCAAGGAAAATGCTAACGCGATTAGGTGCCGACATTCGGGCCTTGAGTGGGCACTCGGGAAAGGCTCCGAGCCTAGAACTGGAAATTGGGCTCAAAAGGTGGGCGCTCTACATTTTACGGTATCGGGCCTTTGCGTTTTTTGACATCGGGCCTGATTGGTTTTTGCATATGACCATTCGGGACCGGAACAGGCCTGGGACGAGGTCCGTGTAACGCCCTGGTACCGGGGCGCTGCAAATCCCTCGACACGCGACACTAGGGCCTGCTTGGTGCAGCATGTAACCTTTTGGGCCCCAAATGGGCCTGGGACTAGGTTCGGAAACAGTGTCGGTGTTGGGGCGCTGCAAGATTCTTGGCAGCGGCCCACTCGAGGTTGGGCCGAGCAATCTTTAAAGCCCAATTGGGTTCGAGCAAGGGGATTTATTTTGCAGTGGCATACCAGCTGGCACACGAGGTGTGCTGGGCTTGGCAAGAGCTGTTGGACTTCGGACGGACGAACGGGATAGGCACACTTCCTAGCATATGAGGCGTGCTAGCTTCCGAAGACAGGAGCGGGGACTGCAGGAAGGGCGGCACACGGAAGAGAGAGGGAAGTGCGAGCTCACACGTGCGAGGAAGGGGAGGGGAGACAAGCAAGGAGACTGGAGTGTACGAATAGACATCACGCGAACTAGCTCAGGCACGGGGGCCCGGAAACCGGCGGGACAGGGAGAGGTATCACTTTGTGACGGACGAAGTGGATACGGACAGACCATCATGCACATGCCCAAGTGCACTAATAGGGGAGCTGACCATCAAGTGTGCGATCAAAGCATCGATCGAACGTGGGAACTCGCAGCTTTACCAAGCGCACTAACAGGTTATGCGCACGTCAGGCGCGCGATCAAAGCGTCTGATCGAACACAGGAACTGGCAGCTTGATCAAGTGCACTAACAAGTCAGGTGCACTTCAAGCGCGTGATCGAAGAGTCTGATCGAGCACCAAACTGGAAAATTGATCAAGTGCACAAAGGTATGTTCGATCATGCGAACTAATAGGAAATATGATCTAGCGCACATCAGGTGCGCAGTCAAAGCGTCTGATCAAACACGGGAATTGGCAGCTTCATGAAGTGCACGAATAGGTCAGGCACACGTCAAGCGCACGATCGAAGTGTCAGATCGAGCACCAGAACTGGAAAATTGATCAAGTTCATGAAGGTCCGCTTGGTCAAGTGCGCAGGCGAAGCAACTTAAACAGGCATACGGTCGAGCGAGCCGGCCAATGTAGGAAACGGAAATCGGACGATTCAATCGATATGGAAGGTCTTGCGATAATCCAATGTGTGTGCGGTAGACTGAACTCTGACGGAATTACTAACCATGCACAATAATGCTAATCGCTCTCAACGGTATTGATTACATTCGATGAAACCTAATCTACTGATTGAACTGAACGTAGATCGAGCCCGATCCAGTACGAACCCCACAATCAAAAGGTTGCGCGAGTGGGCGCGAAGAGAGGGAGGCAAGATTCGTACGACCGAGGGCGGAGCTACGCAGACAGCGCTCGGCTGAATGTGCGGGTCTCCGAACCAATTTAGGGGCAAATTGTCACGTGCAGGAACGGAGGTGCCACGAGAGCGAAAAGGTGGGACTTCGTGAAAGTAATTGACCACGGAGATCGCTTTAGATAGGAATCATTGACGCAAGCGCATGGATAAACGGAACCATGAACCAAGGAAGCGAGAGCGTGAATCGGCGCCATCATCGCGAGCTCACATGACCTCATCACAGGCAAGACCACTAATTGGGGAGCAAGCGAACCATCGCCATTAGTGGTTCGTCGTCTCCAGAGGATGGAGCATCAGTGCGAATCCGCGAAACTTCTCCACAAGCAAGCAGACAGTCGTCACGGGCGAATCAGTACATCATCGCTGCTACTCCACGAGTAAGTCGGCAGATCTCTGCTACTTCGCCACGAGCGAGCCAATAGATCATTTGCAGTTCTCTCGCGGATTATCTTTGCAAGTAGGGAGATCACCTTCACGAGAAAACAGTTCATCGCCACAAGCGATGGAATTATCACCGCGAGCGATGAGATCGTCACAACGAGCAACGAGATCACCATCACGAGCAGGATCACCATCACGAGTAGATTAATCATCACCATGCGCAAGTGGAGCAACATCAAAAGCAAGGTCATGATCGCGAGCAAATGCACAATCACCCAAGTCATTGTGAAAACATCATTGTTATTGTTGCATCAAGGGAACGATTATGAGCAAATGCGCGATCATCCAAGTCATCGTGGAAACCACATCATCACTACACTTACGGGAAATTTTAGCGTTGTGTGCGCGCAGATCAAAAGGGTGATTATGTATGGAAAGAAAAAATTCACTTTTGGACTCTTAAAGTGCAAATTATGTATACATGCAAGTGGTCAGAGTGTTGAGGGTAAATTTCAGTGTTTCATCTTTGTCTCCTATTGAAGTCAATGGGATTGGATGACTGTTATCTGCGAAGTGATTGATTAGTTGTATATACTGCACATTTGTAAGCATACAATATGTCGTTGTTACATGGCGAAACCCTAAATGTTCTAGCTACCGTCTTCCCCCGAACATAACACATATGCGTTGTATTCAAGTTTTAAAAAAAAAACGGTTTTCGAAAAGTTAAACCATTTTCTTCGCATACAAGGGTACTTCAAATATAACACGTGTTCTACTCGAATACTACACACATGCCTTATATTCAAATTCCATGACGAGAAAATTGTTGCATTCGAAAACAACTTCTCTCCCCCCCCCCCTGAAGGTGAGCACCTGCTCCGTTCTTGCCCTGTGTGTTTCTTTCAGCAAAAAACTGCCCTTCGGGTCGTTGACACGCAGCGCGCTGCACGTCTCTCTCTCTCTCTCTCTCTCTCTCTCTCTCTCTCTCTCTCTCTCTCTCTCCCCTATGCGTTTCTTTCAGCAAGAAACTGCGTTTCGGGTCGCTGACACGCAGCGCGCTGCAGGGCTCTCTCTCTCTCTCTCTCTCTCTCTCTCTCTCTCTCTCTCTCTCTCTCTCTTGTCGGTAAGCAACCGCCCTCCGTGTCACTGACAAGCTTCCCTCTCCCTCTCTCTCTGTGTCTGTGCGCGAAGGCGCTTCTGATAGCCAAGAAAGTGGAAGCCAGTTGAAGCGACTCACCAAGGCCTCCCTGCTACGGTGGTCACGGAGACAAAAAAGATAGAAAAGGGTTGTATCTTTCCATGTTTTAGCAGAAGATTCATTCTCATTTTGCACATTTGTTGGGGAGTGGAGCGAGGCTCCAAGTAGGGGAAAGAAATGTATCTCCGGCCAGAGCATGGAAAGGTACGTACGTCGCTATTTTTCTTTTACCGTTTTTTCAAGGCTCTAAGGCTCTTAGCCATGGTCCAGAACTGAGCCTACTTAGCCTGGACCCGACCCCCTTGTGAAGGTAAAGTTGGTCATGTTCACTCGAACATAACGCATATGCGTTGTAAAAGCATACGACGCACGATATGTGTTGTATTCGTTTACAACGCATATGCGTTATGTTCGGGGGAAAACGGTAGTCAGGCAACCTTCCTCTATGGTGCCCAGCCATACCCTCTCCTCCTTATCAATTTCCCCCGCGTCCTCATTATTGTAGATTTGTAAAAACCGGTAGTGTCGATACCCTTGCTCCAAAAACTTTCGGCTGTATGCGAGACTGCACTTCTGATTTACAGACAGACATTGCTGACTCATCAGGTCAGGCAATGTCCAAAGGTACGGCCTTCACCCGAATACAACGTGCGGTCATTATATTTGTACCGTTTGGGGTATCTTTCAATCTAAATACAACAATGATGAGTATGTTGTATTCATGTGAAGAAGGTAGTGGTGATTTTACATAGTTATTTGATCGAGAACTCGCACGTTTTCTTTTCGCCTCCTTGTTGTTTCCCTTCTGAAAAGTCACCTAAGCCAAAAGAGGAGTTCCTCGAACAAAACGAAACTTGGCCAACAACACGATGGTTTTTTGACAGCCACCTTATTCTTGGTCAAAGATCTTCACTCGATGTACGTGTGTCATCCTTTTGCAGGGGCCTTGCTAATCTTCTCTGCATTGTTCCAATTGTAATGCACGTCCCAAAGGACCCCTAACGCTCGGACCTTCTCGACCAAATTGGGCGATTATTGTCGTCGGATGCGTTTTGTAAAGTATCTGGCAAACAACTTCTTGCTTTTGGTTAAAGCCTACCCCTTACTCTACACAAGAGCATACTTACAGTAGGACTTTTGGTTGAATTCAGTTGTTGTTACAGTGAGATACATCCAACAGATAATTATGGATGAAGAATTGTTCGTTCATATGTTTACAAAACGCCAAATCAAATGCTTGTTCGAGCGAAGTTGCTGTTTTCCAAAAACATAAAATTTTCAGCATGAAGCTTTCCCTTCCATTTTTGTTAGTTAAAGAATTTCAGCATGAAACCCACCTGCGCGACCCTACCGAGTTTTGCAACCTTGCAGATGGAAGCCGTGCATTTTTGAATTACCTCCCCTGCCTTGGGTCGGCTCAATACTTACATGATGGGGCAAAATTTTAGTTTGATACAGGTCGGCTCGCCTGCTCAGGTGGTTGGAAACTTTTAAAAAAAAAATTGAGTCTTTTGATCCGGAGTTGTAAACACGTTGTCAGGGAAAAACCAAAAAGAGAGGGAAAAAAAAGTGTCATTACTCAATCACCAATGTCCAAAACTATGTACATAGTAAAGAGTCCCCGTCTTCACCCAAATAGAATGCCCGGTCATTATAGTTGTACGTAGAACAATTTTCAGTCCAGATGCGGTGTTACTGAGTGAGCGTTCTATTTGGGTGAAGACGGTATCATAACTGCATATCATGCACATACAATCATGAGGCTTTAGGGGGACCCGAATAGAATGCCCGGTCATTATAGTTGTACGTACAACAATTTTTTGTCCAGTTGAAGAGTTAATGAGCGAGCATTTTATTTGGGTGAAGACGATCATGCACAAACAATCGTGAGGCTTTAGGGGGGTGGTGGGGTAGCGGGAGGCAGGGGGGTCAGGGGGTGGCGGGAGGCGACCGGGGGGGGGGGGGGGGGAAGGCAGAAGTTTGAGTGAGATCAGAACAGTTAGGATGACGTAATAACAGGTCAGAAAAGCATGAATCAAATTATATAGGCAGGCGACCCTGATGTCCGGGACACTTCTAAGAGTTCAGGTTGTCCGGGGTGTTAACTACTGACCTGCAAGCACCCAGGGAGAAATCGGAGCCCAGCCCAAATTTTATTCCCGAGTGGCTCAAGTGAAGGGAAGGGCCTGACTGGCATGGCAGGAATCCAGAAAGGTCTGGCTGGACCCCAGAACGTGGTGTAGAAAGAAGGTCAATCTGGGCCATGGATCTCGCAGATGGCATGGTCCTGAATGGGCCTGATAAAGTATAACCGATGGATTATGCACAATGAATGGACATGAGGAGGATGGATGGATAACCAATGGAATGATAGTTAAATAATGATGATGGATGGATCATGGACGATAATGATGGTGATGTTGACCGATGACTGGATGGATGACTAGATGATGGATGGATTAAACCACGAGCACCTCCGAGGCATTTTTCTCTGGATGTGCTGCTTGCCACAAAAAATGAGCCAGTGCAACTTCCTTTTGGGAGGCGCCGCCAACCATTTTGCATTGGCACCCGAGGCCCGAAAAACGCAGCACGTTAACGCGAAGGGCCCACGGTCAATATATGTGCCAAGTACTAGTGGTTTAATGGATGGGGGATGGGTGGATGGATAATGGATGGGTTATGGATGGATAAAACTAAGTTCCCATCTTCTTCTTTAAGCCGCAAGTACTTTCGAGGCACTTTTCTTTAGGGCTAAAAACCGCTTGCGCCCAAAAAACAGGAAGGGCCTCTTTTCGGCCATTGCCGCCAGCCATTTTGCTCTGGAAGATAAACTCCGAAAGTTGCAGCTGCATGCACGCCACATTTTTAATTCTTTGGCTGACAAACGTACTGGCGGTTTAACCTTGTGATGTATTGGCGCCCGTCCAAGATGGTGGGAACTACAACTAAGACGAGAGGAAGGAGGGAGGAAGGGAGGGAGTAGGTCGAGGAGCGGGAAAGTGAAGATAGAGGATGCAAAGGAAGTATGATGTGGAATGGGAGAGAAAGAAGGCAGGGGAAAGTCTCCAGCCTGCTATGGGTGATGGATTCATGCGTCAGTCATAGCAGCCCAAAACACTTGCCCCTCCCTCCCTTGTCGCCACCTCGGCATCATTCGAAATTTTGGTTGTGTTTTTTATCTTAATGTTCTCTTCATGGAGGGGATGGAAGTAGATAAAGGAGGAGGAAGTGGAGGAGGAACAAGGGGACAAAGATATCGCGTGGAGAAGGAGAGAACAAGAGGGAGGGAAAGTGTATGTGCTACTACGGCTGACAAAAAGTTAATCGACCATAGCAGCCCAAACACTTCATCCTCCGTCCTTCCTTTCGTCCTCCTTGACATTCAATTTTTCTCGTTGTCTTCTTTTCTTTCTATCTTGTTTGTGGAAGAGGAAAAAGGAGGAGGAGATGATGGAGGAACAAGGGGCGAGAAAGATGATATTAAGGAAAAGAGGAAAGAGAAAGGGGGAAGGCAAGTGGATTGTTGTTGCCCAACGCCATCTGAGTATGAGGATAACTGACATCCAGTAGAGGGGTAAACAAATAATTTAGTTGGTTCACAATGGTCCTGGGTATGCACATAATTTATTGGGGTATGATCATAATTTGAGCATTCTTGTGGTTGTGTATAACAACACTTGGTGCACTTGCACAGGCCATTTCCCGGGTGTAGGGTCTCGCTCCACTACTCTCGTCTCCCGAAAATTTTTGAGTCCTTCAAGAGTTACCAGACTCTCGAAAACTCGTCTTCGCTCCACTGAGTTTTAAAGTTGGGACTCTCAAATTTTGAGAATACTAGCTAACACCTAAATGTCTTGTTTGTTCACCCCGACTAACAAAATATCTTGTTTGTTCACCCCGACTCGCAAAATTCAAGAGTTCACACGTTGAGAAGAGGTTGTTTGAAGGACGGCGGCCCTGCCTTGAAATTCAAGAGTTCACAAAGTTGGGAACCCTTGAGAGTGGTATTTGAGAGTACTACTGCACTGCTCGAAATGGTTTTCCGAGTCCTTGTCTTTCCCCCTTCCCCCCTAAAATCTGATAATTAAACTTGCATTTCATTAAAAACTTCATTAATGAACTCACGATCCTCACAATTCAACCATTCAACCTATAAGTATTGAATACTGAGAGCATTACTCAACTTAGCTTACGTTTCCTGCAGGTTTTTTTACCCTTCTTAGCCTACCAGTTGTGCTATCCAACCGTCCTCCTGGAAACCAACCACGAAAGGTCCTACTCAAAGCAGTATATGTTATTTTATTCCATCCTATTGCTATGCTAGTTCTCAGACCTAAAACCGGTTTGAAATCGGGCCTCAACGCCCGGTTGGAACTAACCCGGGTTCCAACGTAGCATCGTGATGGCACTCTGCCACCCACGTGCCCCTGATTGTCTACAACGTCACAGAACCGAGTCCCCTGGTTCAAAGGACGAAAAAAAATAGAGAGAGAGGAAAAAACAAAGGAAAGGGAATTAGTAGAGGGGAGGAATGAAGAGAGACAAGGAAGGAGAGAGAGGGAGGTGGATAGGCAAAGAAAGAGGAGTAAAAAAAAAAAGCAAAAAAAAAAAGCTACCTACGCTGAGTTATGTTGTTGCTCCCTTCTAGAGACTTAAACCTCGTCAACCATGTTCCCAAGTAGAGTCTGCCTTTCCCTGGAAATAGACGCAAGCTTCTGGTCAATCGCTTGAGTCTATAAAAATCAGTTCGGTCCTCGCGGTTCTCTCATATTTGCCACCTTGCGGCTTCCTGTCAGTTCAGTCTTAATCAGAATTTATGCCTTGTAGTCTGGCAGTTCTTCATTTTAAAACCACTGGCCGTTTTTGTCCTTCCATATTGTCCACAAGAGACCCGCTCTGCCCACTTGTGCGACACAACCCCATCCACTGTTTTTCGTCAGATCATTAGGAAGGAACCCTATTAGTGCCCATCTTTCGTCGATGGGGTCGTTTCTCCTAGTAATCTCTTTCCAGTGGAACACCCACCATTTCCACCATCTCTCTGACTTGGGGCACAACCACGAGAGGTGACGGACATCTTCAAAGATCCAACCACACGAATCCCTGCCATAGTATTCAAGATATGATTGTTCCACCTATTTATTAGTTTCTCCTCCACTTTTTTGTATGTATGTCTTTACAGGCATTTAGATTCCTCCCCAGCTGTCTCAGTCCTACTACCGTATCCCGATCTACTTGACATTCAAAGCATATAATATAAGCTTTTGCATTGTTGTTCCTCCTACCACCACCTGATAGCCTCTACTATGTGATCCCCTGCGACGAAGTGTTTCTCGCGCACAGACCTCCCCGAACCTAGATAGACTGTACATCTTTGTTGTTCCACCACTTGCTAGGGTGCTTAGAGGTGCAAGAACCTTTTTGATGGTCTTAAGGGAACAACCAAGTGAGATTAGTAGGGAGGTTATTGTTTGGGACGGGAGCTCTTTGAGGTGTTTTCATAGGTGCGATAACTCTTCTCCACGAGGTACCTCAATATTCATGATATGATTGTTCCACCTATTTATTAGCTTCTCCTTCACTTTTTAGGGTATGTATGTTGATACAGGCGTTCAGATCCCTCCCCAGCTGTCTAAGTCCGCCTACTCTATCCCGATCTACTTACCATTCTCACGCTCCAGCGTCTAATCTAAGTTTATGCATTGTTGTTCCTCCTATTACCATCTCATAGCCTCTACTATGTGATCCCTGGCGACAAGGTGTTTCCCGTACACAGACCTCCCCGAGCCTGGATAGACTGTACCTTTCTATTGTTCCACCACGTACCAGGGTGCTTAGAGTTGCAAGAAATTTTATGAAGGTCTCCAAGGTGCACTTGCATGGTTTGTCTTCGCTCCAGCTCAGCAGGTGCTACACATGGTTGTCTGAGGGTTCTTTTGGTCAGTACTTCGTTGTAGGGGGGTTAATTCCCTTTGGGCCTAAAAATTGCTTCCTTTCTCCAGGGATTGCAACAACAACAACATCAACTATTTCCTTATGGAAGGGAAGTTGCCCCAACTTCTCTTTCAGGCACCTTTCATTAATCCATTGGTCGAGCAAGTAATCCCGTAGATTGTCAATCTTTGAGATGCCCCTGTTGATCCATTGGTAATAGAAATTGCCCGTCTATCCGACTGCCAGGATTGAGTTGCCTTGCGCATCTGCAATAACCGCAGTTTCTAAGATGTGTCGGGCATTTACTTGATCCGTGCTCCTGGGTGGCGTATGATCCAAAGGTTTATTTTTCGCCAAACCCTTGGTACCTCTTTCCAACATCTCGATTTGATTGGTTTCCCTAAAGAACCCTCCTGTGACGAACTACTTTCTGAAACATATGACTTTCTGCGCGACTTTATTTCGAGGGTTGAATGGGAGGGGCCAACTCAATTACACAAATGCCCCCATTTTTTTTAGAAGTCTGGTCTCATGGCGGTCGGTAGTTAAAGCGCGTCTTAGCGAGCGCAAAAATAATTGTTGTCATAGCTTCTTTCTTACTCGGTTGGAAGCGGGAAGAGAAAATCACGCGAAAAAAAAATAAAAATAAATTGAATTTTGAAATACAGGAAAATACAGGAATTAAAACTTTAATTAGACTAGGAACTAGGGGCATCGTAATTTTGTCGTGAACTTTGCTGTTGTAACTGCACGATGCTCCTTACTCGCTCGCGCTTTGTTGCGCTTTGTCCTGCATTTTGTTCCTGCTCCGCCTTAATTCTAATCGTAACTGTAATCTCTTCTTACTCCTTTTTGGCAAATGTGGGTGTAATTGTAATCTTATCCCTTCTGATTTCCTTCCTCGCTAAGATCTGCACCCCTTTTCTTTCTATCTCATTGGCCGAGTAGATGCATGACTGGATCGATGCGTGGAGAGTGGTTACGTCCCCCACGCCGCCGCCCAGTCATGCAGCTGTAGGCACTTCCTTCTTCTCTCTTCCTCCTGCTTCAACATAATCTGGATTGTCTCGCACAAGTGTTAAGTGCTATAAAATATGTAAGCGGGACTAATTTGCTCTTTAATCTACACTTGGGAGTTGAGGTCGAGAGGATCGGTTAATGAGCAAAGACCGAACGGTGAGTACGGAGTTGGGCGATCCGACGAGATGACATTGAGTGTGCGGGGTTGACGCATGGTCGTGACGGACTGTGGCATGCGGGCGAACCTGGCTGCTCGCTCGGATCAAGCGGAGTGACAACTCGGTGATTGTGATAGGTGTAAGGCGACAGAGTACCCGCATCGGAGAAAATTGGGAGAGAGAGATAGCGTGGTGTGTTGAAGTGGTGTTTTTTCCTCACATCTTCTGTATAATTTTGATTTTGATCTTACCCATCTTCGTTTGTGGCAATCTCGAATTCTCTTTTATTCGATTAATATGTGAATTGTTTTTTTCTCCCCCGCCTCTTTTCTTTCGATACGACGTTTGCAAAAATCGATTGATTATTTGATTTTCTTGAAAGTATTGGTGTTGACAATTGCTGAGTCAGGCGATTATGGTATGTATGGTTCGGGCGTCTTGTTATTGATGTATGAGAAATTGCTCCTTCTCTCTTCCTTTTGAGCACCCATATTTTTACGTATGTTGTATTGATCGGCTGTCTATTTTGCATTAAGTCCGTAGATGTCGTCTTCCTGAATGGACGTGAAATAGAATAGATGTATGTATAGCGGGTTGACTTACAAACTGTTTGGAGATAGATCTTATGCACGCACATATACGAATGACCACGAAAAGGCAGTCATTCCGTATACACGTGTCTGCAACATCCGTCTCCAACCCGACCGCACCTCGCACACACAGATGTATGAATCGAAATTCCCTCGCGAGATATGGACATCGACACTCCCTTTTGGGTCACTAATTGCGACTATATAAGGGACCACGAGTACCGAAAGTACTAGGAAAACGAGCACCTCTCTCGGCGATCGAAATTAAGGCTTTCGATATCTCCCTGCCAACTTGAGAGCGATGGGTTGTGTGCATGAGACTTCCAGCGGGCCATAGGACACAATCCTTAATCTTGGATTACCCCAACACGTGTAACCACCAATATTACGTGGAGCCAAGATTCGTCGCCATTGAAACCAACTTCCCTCCCTTCTATCTCCTTCTTCCCTACCACAATCTAATGATCGCCCCCTGGAAGGTGAGTGCCAGCAGTATTACACCTACCGAGCCGCAGAATTTGTCCGACAAACCCGTTCCGAAGTTGAGCGCCAAGAGCACAGCCTGCGGCTGAGACCATCTACGTCAGATTCCGAGATCTGCGAAACCCGTCGTCGAGCGCGTCCGTCCAGCACCGCACCAGGGCAGCGCGGGACCCTCCCGGCCGCGTCACGCAGGAGTTGGTCTAATTCCATGTCGCAAATATATATATGGAGCTTCCACAAGCCGCTCCGGCCGAGTGCGCCAGCCATACCTCTCGCGAGCCCCTACGACAGGATAGGGCCTACGTGAGGCACGACTTACCTCCACCTTACGGGAGTTGTCACCTCCCTTCGGTGGGCGTATCCCCGCCGAGCTACCAGTCTACAGTACGAAAGCTAATCAGTTGCAATCGCAGAGGTGGATCAGCCGAGGGCGATTCTCGTTCGCTGTAGCATAGGGGGTACACGCGGTAATACGCCTCTATCGGACCCGCACGCGAACCGACATCTTGGGGGGCTGAGGTCCCAAGCGCGACTCAACGTCGGTCGACTAGAACGCATCCCACACACCACGCGCACACCACTTTACGAACACAAAAAATACACACACATACACAACGAACAACGCGACAACGCTCCTAGTCCCTCGGTAGCCATCCCATAATTTTTTGACGCGAAAATCGGATGGGCGTCGCGCGCGAGACTTAGTATAAAACCGCGCGGGCACAGGACTAACTCATATTGACTCGCAATGCAAGCGTACGCAAGCGGTCGCAATGATGGCGTACTATGTAGTACCCATACTCATGCGGTCCTCCTTAATCTCGAGGGTCGCATTCGACACTCAAGTGTCGGCTAACACGCGCTTTGAGGGTTAATCTCTCGACGCTGGACAACCGCCATGCGCGGTTGAAGACCACACACCCTCTTTTGCACTCTGTGCAGAGCGGGTGGTACACAGGTCCATACTTGTGGTGACAGTCGTTTATTATTGCCCTGGAGATGAGCCCCACTCTGGGCTTGGACATAAGTCAAGGGTTTAACTTTGACGGCTGCCACGGATTACAACGTCCAACTATAAAAAATCTATAAAAAGCAAAAAAGAATAGGCCGAAGGTTCCCTTATTCCAAAAGAAAACATGACCTTGGGGTACCCTCCCCTTTTCGGGTGGTGCCAACGACCTATAGTAATCCCAAGCGTTCGTGCATATGTGCGGGTCCCTTTGATCCCATAACTTTTAGACGCTGGGGCGACCAAACATCGCGCGCGGGATTCTAATATAAAGCCACGCAGCTAAAGGTCAGTCTCATACCAACCAACGATGTCAGTCATACGTGGTAATCGCGGTTCCAGCCTCGCGATATTGAATGGCTTAAGGAATATATCGCGAGGGGTTACCTCACACGATATTGAATGGCTAAAGGACATGCCGTTCGGCCCTCGCGACATTTCCGCCTTCAGGGTGGGGTGCCTTGACGGGCAGTGCAGATAGGCTCTGCGCGAGGGGGAATCCCTCCCTTGTAGAGCATAGGGCTTGGGATGTCCTGGACAAGGACCTTGAATCCCGACCCAGGACCAACGTACGACTAAGAAAAAAACCCCAAGAAGCAAATAAGTAAAAAGAAGGGTCTTCCACATGCCTCTCAGTCTTAACCTCTCAGCAGGCTTTTAGCACGGGGCCCTTTAGGCCACACAAACATTCATCCCATGTACACCCATGTATGCATATGTAAAGGGGTAAGTATGTGACGATCACTTCTCACAGTCTCAGTGGGGTTCCTCACAACCATATGTATATATGTGACTGCAGGCAATCAAATCCAGAATCTAAGCCACATCACATACCTGCAATCACATCAAAACGTCAAACAACAGTTCACGCACTACATGGAGTCAACCCCAACCGTCCCTGACAGACATACGACTCGCTTCAGCCATGCAAGCCCCAACCTCTTGTCCAACCAACCATAATTAAATACTCAGTACTTCTGTTAAATGGTCATTCAATAAAAGTCTGGGTGAAACCTTAGTGAAACAATGAAATCACCAGGGCTACAGTCTTTTAGGTTGAGTGTGGAGGGTTAGTTGGAATTGAGTCGTAGACCGACGAACTGGCAACCGACCTGTTATCAATGATAACAGATAATGACCCTTAAGGGATCAAGCTGAATCTAGTCCGGATCTTAAATCAAACGATCAAGTGGACCTGTAACACATGATAGGTCAATGCCCCAAGCTAAACCTGTAAGTTCATGGAGAACAATCTCCATATCGTGATCTTACCAAAATTATCATAGTTAACTATATCTAAGCCTACCCATAAGCAACACGGCAAAATCTTCCCTATTCAGAGTGGACTACCAGAATTGCCACCTGTCAAAATATAATCTAACTCTTTTAAACTAAGAAACTTCTGGCGGCGCTTCCCGTAGGAAGAGTGTCTTTCCAGAATTTATATAAGTCCAAATATGAAGGCATAAATAGTCTTTAACTCTGGAAAGTCAAATTCTGTCTAACTCCCTGAGTTAGTCAAAATTTGGGCAGCACTCCCTTTAAAAAGTGAGACTTCCCAGATTTACATTAAGTCAGATATGAACTCAAAAGACAACTTGAGTTCAACTTAGACAAGATCAACACTCCCTTTAAAAAGTGAGACTTCCCTGATTTACATTAATCAGATATGAACTCAAAAGACAACTTGAGTTCAACTTAGACAAGATTTAACTAACTCCCTAGTTTTGCAGAAATTTCGGCAGCACTCCCTTGAGAAAAGTGCTATTCCAAAATTTATACAAGGCTAAGTTCATAATTTGAGAATAACCTTGACTTCTCAATGTCCAATTTTGTCTAACTCCCTGAATTAACAAAAATTTGGGCAACACTCGCTTTAGAAAGGGAGACTTCCCAAATTTTTACTAGGTCGGATATAAAGAAAAGACAAGCTGAACTTTAACAAGTTTAAATTTGATTAACTCTTTGAATTTGTTGAAATTTTGGCAGCGCTTCCCGTAGAGAAAGTAGCAGGCCAAAATTTATACGAAGCCAAGTATAAGAAAAGATCCCAAAAAATGCAAGAATTGACCTAAGTAAAAAAAAGTTACCACAGAAAATTCAGGAATTGAAACTAACTCATATGGCTCTAGCACGTGGCGAGCAACTAAAACAACTACCTATCAATCTGAAACTCAGACTAAGTAGTAACCTCACTCAATCACATGCAGGCCAAACCACAAAGGTAAGTACTTTCACCACCATAAAGTCTACCTGAACAAACAATAGTTCATGATCTTTCAATGATTTAATCCCTGATACCCAGCTTACATAAGGCATAAGGTTAGGACACCCAAACTTATGAAATGAACCTTACTCTAGCCAGACCTAAAGTCGGGTCACCCAAACTTATGGAATGAGCCCAACTTAGCCAAAGTATACACAAACACAGGGCACAACAACTTTTCTCTTCTTTGGGCACTTGACTAGACCATTCTAGTAGCCCTCAACTGTTTAAGATATCCAAGTTATATATACATGTCTTCCCTTTGTCGTCTAAGGTTGCATACGACTGAACTAACTTAAGTGCAGCCTGGCCCAACTTACCATCAATCTTATTCTTAATTATACTCTCTTCAAGTTGTGATAGGCTATAGTCAGACCACCTAAACTTATAGAACAGTCTGATTAGCTCGTTCTTAGATAGAATAATAATAAAATATAGCCAAGTTGTAACCTTTGGGTTCCAGCATGTGCGAGGCTTTGAGTCAGACCACCTGAACTTACAGAACAGTCTGACTCTCTGCCTAATTAATTTCTTTATGATTCATTCTGTGTGTGGCATTGGGATAGATCACCTGAACTTATGGAACAATCTGCCCTTTGTCAAGTTCATTTTCTCATAATAAAGCAGGAAGGGACTGAGTCATCTAAACTTATAGAACAACTCAGACATCGTCGTTCAGAAATCAAATAAACAGAAGAAAACCCAAAATAAACAAAGCGGCCAAGGCACCTGAACTTACAGAATGCACCTGGTTCCTGAAAAGTCAGCTACAATCAGCCCTCACAAGCCAGAGCAGTCAGGCCACCTAAACTTATAGAACAGTCTGACCATCCATGCAAACCATAGCACTGGGTCTCCCCAAACTTATGGGGACATCACAGCCTCCAGAACAATCAGTCCCCCTAAACTTATAGAAGGGTCTGGTGCTCCATGCAAATTAAAATAAATAAAGTATTGGGTCTCCCCAAACTTATGGGGACTTCCCAGCCTTAATGACCCAGTCAACCTTCAAGCAAAACAACCCTCGATCCTTCCTTTCCCCAAATGCAGTTTCTTTCAGCAATCTGAATTCACACAATCAACAAAGTTGAAACTGAAACTTGACAAACATTTATTTCCTTAGTCTGACTCTGTCTCCTGAAAGTCAATCCAAAATAGAATAGGGTTGCACATCATATATTCAATCAGAGATGCATTGAGTGATACAGATAGGGGCTATAGTCTGGGTTAATAGAGGGAAAAAACAATAGTTACCTGTCAGTTCCCTGCCTCCAGAACTCCTCCTGAGTTCCGACAGAGCTCCCGCAATCGGTGGGCGGACTCCCCACAGAGCCTTGGCGCGGTCCTACGGGTTACAATCCCGCTTGTCGCCTTCCTCTCAGAACCAGTAAACTAGACTTAGAGTTAGAAAGATAGAAAGAGAGGGTTTTAGACTCTCAGATCCAAGGAGGGTGCTCTCAGACTCGCAAGAGAGGGCCTTGGTATCTTCAGCGTCTGAGGGCCCCGCAATGATGGCCAAACTGTAGCAGCTTGGTCAAACTCTGAAGTCAGACTGTCAAGGCCAACCCTCTGCCGACCCCTCAAATTGCAGCACCAACCTTCCTTCCCCGACTTAGTCCCTCCTCTAAGTCCAAACGCTGCTGCACTGCATGTCGTAATAGTCAGCAAACAGCCACGGCGGTATGCGGTAGTATGCAACAACTAACAGTAGGTAGCAGTTGTAGCAATTGCCAGCAGCTTAGCCACAACTCATCCACGACCAAAAAAAAGAAGCGGCATCAGTGCTCAGTCGATAGACAACAACGTTCGTTCGCAGCAGTCAGCCGTAGTATGCCACGGCCAACAGCAATGTGCAGCAGCCAGCCTCAGCCACACTAACCATTCTCAAGCAATAGCAATTATAACACTCGTCTATGCAAAAACTGCAGCCCGCCGGCCCCGCAGACTGCTCACTCTGCCAGCTGCTTGAATCGGCAGACTGCCACTGTAACCAGACACATATGTTTCACCTCCTGATTCCCACCTCACTCTCCCTTCAACGCAGGCCGCCCCTCGAAGCTCTCAGTGTAGAGCTACACGTAACTGCGCTCTCTGCTCGTACAGGCTTGGCTCGCTACAACAGTCCACTTGCTGGCTTGGCTGCGAACTGTTCACCCTGCGCTCTATCTGTCCCCTGGCTACCGACCTCATGCCACTTCCGTCAATCTCGTAGTTCTTCCGCCGGTACCCCAATCAACGAGATAAGTAGTACCTGTCTGCAAATGGATCCTCAATCCGCTGCCCACTTCCTCGTTACTTAAGGGAAGGGCCTCATTCCTTTCTGCATGCGCCTGGCATCCGAAGGATGTAAGAGTCTTCCGCCAATATCAGGACTACGAACTAGGCCAACACAGCAGCATCGGTGACATCAGCACGATAAGGCCAAACGATGAGCACGGAGGACAACACAACTTCTGCCCTTCTACTTCCGTTCCTCGCCTCCATACTCAGCACTGTGCAGAGCGGAAATGAATCTTCCGCTAGACCGTAGGAAATTGCGTGGCCTGGCGTAGCCCGCTACAGCACCGACTTAGCCAGGTAAGTGATCATCCCTCTCCCTCCTCTCTCATTCGCGTACGTAATCGACATGAGGCTCATGTTCATGCGAGTGCTCGGCTCGAAACGATCACTCGCATGCGCAGCCTACACACCGTGGCTCGGCTTTTGGGTCCACCCTGGATCACCAGCTCAGTGCTTCGCAAATCGAGGTGAGTTCCCGCTTCCTCCTTCGGTCGGCGTACCTAGGTAGCTCCTTGGATGGCCCGAGCGGCATGAACACGGTGAAAGTTGAATCCCTCCTGGCAAGGTAGGTATGCGTTCTCCTCGCCTCCCGTCTTCCTCCTTCACCCACTCCCTCCCACTGGGTATACTCCCAAAATATCGTTTAGATTTCAGCTAGCTGACTAGCCCTCCTAGCACACCCCGATTCCCTCATTCAAACTAAAATGAACCTTTCGCCAGCGTATGGAAGTATGCACTTTTTCGATTGTGCACTTTGAGGAGTACGAGAGAGGTTGTCCCTATAGATAAGTTGGACAACGCATTAATCCATAAGTGGGTCTCCGACCCCACAGTTGGTCCCCGCTACTTCAAGTTCCCTCTATGGCGAGGGCAGAAATTGGAATGAATCTGTCGCAAAAATGTGGACAGATGCATCCCGCTTCTGCTTCCTTTCCCTTACGCAGCCCAAAATTGTTACCCCGCTGAACTCACGCTCCCAATGCCAAGCCTGCTAACACTATCCCGTTCGTGGTGGTCCAAGAGCCTCACATACAACTTCACTTCGCCCAGTTTCGTGGAGATTTGGTCGAAACCCACGCTTTCCGCTCCCACCATAACCACTTTCACAACATCATCGTGCACACCCATCTCTACTAACCTCTCTTTCCACTTACTTCCCCGCCGTTCTGACCGCATCAATCGTTTCGCCCTGGCCGAAGACCTCAGGATCAGACTTTACGCCACCCAAGTTCATTAAGGAATAGGCGAGCTCGACTCCCTGCTTCTTGCACCTTCCCCCTCGGCCATCCCTTCAAGTTCGTCGTCCGCCTGTTGACGACAACTCCGCTCGTACGTCCCAGCGCTCACCTCCCCTTTTGAGCAGCGCCCGGTAGTACTTACTTCCACCGTAGTATACTAACGCTGTTTTACTGCCTCAGCTATTGAGAGAAACAATTCGGAGGGAGCCAGACCGCAAGGTAGTTCTATTAGCCGGTCGCCCATATACCCACTCCGACAATCGATCTGCACGGCGGTATCTTCGTGAGCCTCCCCGCAACGCCCCAACACACTCTGTTTCGTGTACCCTCCGACAGCCTGCTTACTCCCCAACTCCTACAGGCAAAATGTGGGTCGACAGCGGGGGCCACGCTAATCTTCTCTGTATCGTTCCAATTTTAACGGATGTCACGAAGGACTCCGACCATAGTATTGCCTCAAGGTACTATTCGAGACCTACGCTCCATTGCTCCTGCCCCGACGCTCGCTAGCCTCGAACCCCGTACCTCCGCCATACGAGTTCAGTGTCGTAACCAATAGGGCTAAGCACAAGCCTGGGACCAGCCAACGGAGAATCCTATATAAAACGGTGTCGCGCTAGACTCCGAGGCCAAAAATTTGACTTGGGCCTTACTTCTGCCTCCACCCAGTTGCGCGGCCTCCGCACACTCACATCAGCTTACCTGAGTCATACCATAACCACTATACGCCCTTCTTTTACTCGTCAGACCCCACTGTCGGTCAATCATACCGAACCAAAAGCGTCGTAAAACTAATAAACTTAACCATCCATGGGGAATCTAGGCCTGGTCAACTATGCAGGCCCTATGGCAATACAACCGAAAGAAAGAATCACACGCGCGCCTTGAGATTTACGCGCTCACACACCCTCTACGTCGGTCAACTATTCGGCCAACGTAGCCCTCAGTCACTACTGCGCCTCGCGCAGTTATGCTCAAATTGTTTAAGCTAAACTTATTTTCTGTCACTTGTAAAAACCCAGGGCGGATACCCTTGTAAGGGCATTCACACCGACACCGCCGATGACATGTGTTGAAAGAGAAAGACGTTCACCGCTTTCCCTCTGTACACAGAATACGAACCCGCTCCCGGCAATAAGGCCTGCTACGAAACTAGCCGCCCGACTCTGGGAAGGGTAGATCAGAAACCCTTGTCCTTCACTGAACCACTTGCACTTCTGTCCTTGAAACTTGACACCGGGGATCTCAGTTCCAACTTGGGACCCCACCCCCACTTTCCTAAAATCCTTGGCACTCCCCTTTCACGCACTTTTGGGCCCACTCCCACTCCGAAACAGAAAGCCGTGTTGGGTGTGAGGTGGGGCATCACACTCCGTCATTGCAGCTACCTATACATCAGACGCCCTCTCCAAGCGCCATTTTTTGGTGAGGAACAGTTCTGCCAAGAGGCACCAATATGCATCTGCATTTGCTTTCTTTGTTTTGCCTATCCTTTTGATGAGAAGAATATTGTTCTGTGTTAGCGGATCCGTGACGGCCAGACCTCCCTCCTCCCTTGGCATGCAGATTGTATCCCATGCCGCTTTTGGCAGCTATCCTTCCTCATTGCTCGCCCCAGGCTCCCACAAGAATTTTTTTGCAGCAACTTTAACGACCTTGAGTACATCCTTCGGTAGTTCTCTCACCATGGTCACGTACCATAGTAAGTGAAGGCAGAGTAGCTGAAAGTCAGGGACGTGTGTTTTGTTTGGTCCCCATGTCTTTATCCGCTTGAGCACTTTTTTTTTCCTTGCAGGATGACCCGTTGAGGAGCAATCTTCCATTACTATCGATACTCTGAAGAACCGCTCTGCTTCTCTTGCGACGATCCTCTTCATGCCCCAATTTGCTTTCAGAGAGAAGTCAGGTGGAAAAAAGAATACGGATTTGCTCTAATTGATTGCAGCTTCTGAGATTTCTCTGTACTGCATCAAGCGTGTTTACAATGTGGCTAGAGACTTGCTTTGATTCTGGGACACCGTGAAGAGATCGTCCGCCAGCACCTTAATCTTGTACTCCTCTCCTGTCCTCCCCAAGCGAATCTCTTCCGAGTCCTTCTCCTCATCGGGGGAGAGCTATATATATTTTCCCCTCACCTCACGTATTTTAACTGGCGTTCTGCCATGTCATGGAACATATCGTGTTCCTTTCACGACCCACGACTACTCGGAAGGCTATACAGGGGACCCCTGCAAGCATAGCTTTCTACCTCTGGGTGGATGGAGTTACCGCTTTGCCCTAGCGTTTAGGGTGCAGGGTTGGGGCCCCCGGTGGGGGCCCGGCTAACACAAGGACCGCTGGTGGAGCGAGGGCCGAGTCTTGCAAATTTGAGAGTGCAGAGTACTGGAGCGAGACCATATAGGCACTGGGACTGGGTACAAAGGGAATTCCCCTCCTCAAACAGGGTACGGATGCAATTTACCCCAAAACAAATAAAAGAACAGAAGAATGTCGAATGGGTAGTGGTGAAAGGAGGCCCTTTTTTAATACTAAGCAAAGGAGGCCCTTTTTTAATACCAAGCAAAGGAGGCCCTTAGAACTCCAGAGTTTTGAGAGTGCTGTGCAACGAGACCTCTTGAGGGCATACTCACACCAGCACTTTTCTGAATGTACCTGACTGCAATCACGTCCAGAGCTGAGCCGAAAAAGTCCTACTATGTGCAAAATGAGAATGAACTTACCGCTAGAACATGGCCAGGGAGAGGGCACGAGAGAGAGGCGGGGAGAGGGCACGGGAGGATTTGCGCAGTTGTTTTTTTCCCCCTTTTTCTGGTTTTGTTTTGAAGCCGTGAGAACCATCGCAGGGATTAGTGCTGCCAATGCGAAACCGCTAAAACATCTCCCTCCCTCTCTTCCCCCGCTCTCTCAAGGAGCTGAGAGTGAGAGAGAGAGAGAGAGAGAGGGCTGAAATCCGAGAGCTGCTGACTATGGAAATCTTCATCGCCGTTGCTGTCAGTAATCAGTGATCAATCAACCTCTGAACGGCGGAGGGACTTCCATAAGGGACCCACAGATGAGGGGGACAAAGCTCACCCTTCCAACAAGAGTAGCTACTGTACTACCATAGCGGATCTCTTCTTACAGGCGTCAGAACGAGGAACGCAGGAACGAAAGTCGTCAAAGAGACCGGCAGGTGATCCACAAGAAGAAGAAGAAGAGAGCGTCCACGTGTCGCTCTCTGATCACTCGCCGGGTTTTGTTCGAGATATGGAAGCTTGGTCTGTCGCTGTCGAAATGCCGATGGCGCGGTTTTCCTCCCGCCATCTTGCTGGATGCCTTCGACGCGAATGTCAGTCGGTGAGATGTCGACCGTTGGATCTTCCTACGCGTACGAATCGAGCTGGAGTTATATCTGAAGCCATTGCTATATTACGACATAGTAATTACTCGTTAAGCTCCCGTTCAAGATTTGAATCTGTGACCTTGAACAGCATCCCTTCCTCCTCCTCCTCTTCCTCTTCCTCTTCCCCTTCCTCTTCCTCTTCCTCTTCCTCCTCTTTCTTCTCCTCCTCTTCTCCCTCCTCCTCTAGTTCCTTCTCCTCCGTGCCGATTGGTTATCCATCCCGATCCCGTCTGAATTGGCAAGACGCGACCTCAGGATCGTGTGTGAAGAGAGGTAACGGGTCGGCGGTGGGATGTAGAAGGAGAGTTGAAGGCAGGAGGCTTGTTCCTGCTGCCACGTGTCGTCGTGAGGGAAGACCGTATCTTTCCCATCAGTGGCATTTTGGTCGCTGGTCGGGATCGGTATGGGGAGAGGGGGGGAGGAAGGAGGTTGGGTGGTGGCCAGGGGAAGAGGGCGACCGCTGGGTGCGGGCGCATGCGGAGCTATCTGCTACGTCTATGGCGCGGGTGCAGGATACGAGGAAGAAGAAGAGCCGGAAGAAGATGGATATGGGGATGGAGATGGAGATGGGGATGATGGGCAGAAGGGCAGGCGTTCGAGGACAAGAGAGGGAGTTGTCTCTCTCGGCCGTGCTGCGCCCTCCTAAGAATGTGATGAGAATGACGATGGTGAACACCGGGCCATCTCCGCCTATGTCGCCGGCGGCGGCGGCGGCGGCTATGTCTGTTTCCTCCACCAACTCTTCCTCCTGGTCTTCTTCGTCGTCGTCGTCGGGGGTGACAATGATGCCTGGTCAGTCTATTATTGTTAAATCCAATAACGCCGCCGCCGCTGCTGCCACGTGTCGAATACTGGTGCCTCTTCGTGGGCGGTCGGGTTTTCCCGCCATAATGATGAGGACTTTCGGCGGGGTTTGTGCGGACCTCCTGCTCGGTGGTGGAGGCGGGTTCGGCGCAGCGTCGGGATCGCGATCGCCGCGGGGTGTACGCTTCTTCGCCCAAGCGGAGGCCTCTAGTCGCCCGGCGGCTGTAGAGGTTGTTGATGAAGTGAATCACGAGACCTCCCCTCCTCCTCCTCCTCCTTCAGAATCAGGACCAGAATCAGGACCAGAAGTAGAAGCAGAAGCAGCAGGTGCTCCGGCGAGGGTGAATGGAGGGAGTTCCAGTGGTACAACTTCAACGCCTTCTTCGTTGCCTTCGCCGCCGACAACCGTGCGATCGAGAGGGGGGGGGGATTACGATGCCTCCCAGATCCAGGTTCTTGAGGGGTTGGATCCTGTTCGGCGCAGGCCTGGAATGTACATTGGCAGCACTGGACCTCGCGGTCTTCATCACTTGGTCTACGAGGTCTTAGATAACGCCATCGATGAGGCTCAAGCAGGTTATGCCACATGTGTCGATGTGGTGTTGCGCGGCGGCGGCGGCGGCGCTGCTGACGGTGGATCCGTCTGCATCACAGACAACGGGCGCGGGATCCCGACAGATATTCATCCTGTGACGAAGAAGTCGGCCATCGAGACTGTCCTGACGGTGCTTCATGCTGGCGGGAAATTTGGTGGGGAGAGCAGTGGGTATCGCGTCTCCGGGGGGCTGCACGGGGTCGGGCTCTCCGTTGTGAACGCGTTGTCGGAGAAGCTAAAGGTGACAGTTTGGAGGGACGGGATGGAGTTCGTCCAGACGTATGAGAGAGGGACCCCGACTTCCGAAGTGATCAGCACCCCTCTTTCGGGAGATGATGAGGATGAGAAAGGGATCCCGGCGGCGTCGTCTCGCACAGGCACGAGGATAGAGTTCACCCCAGATCGGCAAGTGTTTGTGACGTCAACGAAAATAGATTACGGCACGATCGCGAGTCGGCTTCGCGAGCTCGCGTTCCTCAACAAGGACGTGACGATAAATCTTATTGCCGAAGAGGAAGAGGAGGAGGTGGAGGTGGTAAAGGGGGAGGAGGAGGAGGAGGAGAGGCTAGAGGAGGAGAAAGCACAAGAAGTAGAAGAAGAAGAAGCGATCCGCCGCCGCAGCAGCAGCAGAGGGGGGATCGAAGAAGAAGAAGAAGAAGAAGAGATGGTGAGGGACAAGGAGAAGGAGAAGTCGAGGAGGAGGAGGAAGAGGAGAGAGAGTACGTTTCACTTTGCTGGAGGCCTGAAGGAGTACGTCGACTGGCTTAATTCGGACAAGGACAAAATCCACGACACTATATCTTTTTCCAGAGAGCAAGATGGCGTACTGGTTGATGTGGCAGTACAATGGTGTCGAAATTCGTTTACCGACACGTTGCTTGGCTATGCCAACAGCATCCGAACGACAGACGGGGGGACGCACCTAGACGGATTGAAAGTGGCCCTCACGAGAGCTGTCAATTCGCTCGGCAGGAAGGCCAAGATCCTCAAGGAGAAGGACGAGAACCTTGCTGGCGACCATATCCGAGAAGGTCTGACTGCTGTCGTCTCGGTCAAAGTACCTAATCCGGAATTCGAAGGTCAAACCAAGACCAGGCTCGGCAATCCCGAGGTAAGAAAGGTGGTAGACGTGGTGGTCCTAGATTGCATTCAGGAGTACTTAGAGAGTCATCCATCTGAGCTGGAAGCGATTCTGAACAAAGCGATTCAAGCGTTCAAGGCGGCGGAAGCCGCGAAAAAAGCGCGGGAACTAGTCCGACGAAAGAACGTGCTGAAATCCTCGACTCTTCCCGGCAAATTGTCAGATTGCACGTGTAGCGACCGAAGATTCTCGGAGATTTTCATCGTGGAGGGGGATTCCGCTGGGGGCAGCGCCAAGCAAGGGAGAGATAGGTGGTTCCAGGCTGTGCTCCCGCTGCGCGGCAAAATCCTCAACGTGGAGAAGAAGGATGATGCTGCCATCTACAAGAACGAGGAGATTCAAAACCTCATCATTGCTCTAGGATTGGGGATAAAAGGAGAGGAATACGATCTTTCCAATTTAAGATACGATAAGGTAATTATCCTGACAGATGCGGACGTGGACGGATCGCACATTCGCACCCTCCTCCTCACTTTCCTATTTAGGTATCAGAGGTCGTTGTTCGAGAATGGCCATGTGTATGTGGGTGTGCCGCCGCTGTACAAGGTGGACAGAGGGAGGTCCGTCTTCTACTGCTATGATGAGGAGGAACTTAGGAAATTGACAAGCAAGACATTTCCGGAGAATGCGTCGTATTCCATCCAACGATTCAAGGGATTGGGAGAGATGATGCCTGATCAGTTATGGGAAACGACCATGGACCCAAAGAGACGGATGCTGAAGCTGTTAACCATCGAAGATGCGGTGGAGGCGAGCAGGACGTTCACCATACTCATGGGGGACAAGGTAGGCCCCAGGAAGGAGATGATCCAGACCTTCGGATCTGCGATGCAGCTAGACAAGCTCGATGTCTGACAGCCTGTCACGCCGTTCTCTCTCTCTCTCTCTCTCTCTCTCTCTCTCTCTCTCTCTCTCTCTCTCTCTCTCTCTCTCTCTCTCTCTCTCTCTCGTGAGACTCCCAGGCAGCAGAAACAATTGAGAGTCTTAAGGATCTGACATGCATGTATACGAGCTCAACTTCTGACAACAGATTCCACCAGTTTCCTCTCTGTGTGCGTGTCTGTCTGTCTCGTTGTCTGTCTGTCTCCTTCCCTCTCCCTCTGCCTCTCCCTCTCCATCTCTCCATCTCTCCATCTCTCCATCTCCCTCTCTCCCTCTGCCTCCCTCTCCCCTTCCCCCTCCCTCTCCCCCTCTCTTTCTCCTGGTCCCTCTCTCTCCCTCTCCCTCTGTCTCTCCCTCTCTCCCTCTCTCCGCCCTTTCCGTCTCTCTCCCTCTCGCCTCCTCTGCCTCTCCTTCTCTCCATCTGTTTCGGTCTCTCCGTTTCTCCCTCTCTGCTTTCCTCTCTGCCTCTCTCTCTCCCTCCCTCTCTGCCTCTCTCTCTGCCTCTCTCTCTGCCTCTATCTGCTTCTATCTGCTTCTCTCTGCCTCACTACCTCTCTCCCCCCTCGCCCCTTCTGTCGCTGGAGGTGGCCTACAGCAGAGCTCCGGTTCCAATGTGCAGCCAGGCAAGTTGGACGTCTGAGAAACGCTTCTAACAATCGCGCTCTGTTTCTTGCTCTCGATTTGCGGATCTCTTTTGGTCGAAGGAAGGAGGGAATCTTTTTGGGGCTCTCTTTCTGTTCTCCCTGTCAAGCAGATGCTAATGGGCATCTCATCAGAAATGTGACTGAGCATCTCCGGCGTCTGAAGCTCAGTCTTTTTGGCTTTCTCTCTTTCGACCTCATGGTCATTTGATCATGTGTCGTTTCTCACTTTTTCAAATCGTTGCCACAGGTTTGACCTCTCTCTCTCTCTCTCTCTCTCTCTCTCTCTCTCTCTCTCTCTCTCTCTCTCTCTCTCTCTCTCTGTGCGTCTCTCTCCCTCGCCTGCAGCTGGAGTGTTGAAAGTTGGGATGGAATTTTCATTCCTTCAGGTTTGTGAATGCCGTGTATTTGTAGTTGTTGAAGTAAAAGGTTTGTCTATGAACAATTCTCGAGCTCTCACTACCTTTTACTGACTTCCCACGTAGCTTTTTTTTTTCTTTTTCTTTCTAAAGTAGCTTTTTCTCGTTGTGCGCGTTCTCTTTCTGAATCAAGCTGGGTTTATTATTCGGCAGGGTTTTGAAGCTCGAAGGGGGCTTTTGTGACCTTACGAAAATTTCCTCCCCTT
>BFEA01000056.1:2958102-2968959 GCA_003427395.1 Chara braunii
CCTTCCGCGCCCTCAAGAAGGCGGTGACTTGCGCGCCGGTTCTTCGCCTTCCCGATTTTGATCGTCCCTTTATCGTCACCACCGATGCGTCAGATTTTGCAGTAGGAGCTGTCCTTTCTCAGGTGTTTCCCTCTCCTCCAGATTCACCTTACCCCCATGTTCCTTCTATTCACCTTACCCCAACAATCGAGGAGGATGGGACGGTCGAGGCTCGTGCTGGGGATTGCCCGATCGCTTTCTACTCCCGTCAGCTACTACCTGCCGAGATAAACTACACTATCGATGAACGTGAGGTTCTCGCAGCAGTTTATGCTACCCAGCATTGGCGTCATTATCTGCACAGGGCGCCCTTCACGGTGCGCACGGACAACTCAGTTGTCCAGGCTTTCCTCACAAAGCCTAAGCTTTCCCCTCGACAGGCACGCTGGTGGCGTGACTTATCCGAGTTCAGTTTCACCACTCAGTCCATCAAGGGTGAAACGAACTGCGTCGCCGATGCCTTGTCTCGCCGTCCTGATCACAATAAGGAACCCATCCATCTTACTGTCGTCTCCATCACCAGTGTTGATCAGTCGGTGATCGACGTGTATCGCACTCAGTACCGCCACTGCCCCGATTATCGCGCCATCCACGCGACACTGCGGAGTGGCAAGACCGTTCCTTCCAACTCCCTCGGGGAGAACGGCCTCGTGTACTGGCATGGCAGATCTGGTCAGCTAGAACCACGTATCTGCGTTCCCTCCACCGGACAGCTCCGCGTCCAGGCTGTAGCAGAGTTCCATGACCAGGCAGCTGCCGGTCATATGGGTTTCCACAAGACGTTGGCTCGTGTTTGCCGCCTATACGTCTGACCGAAGTCCAAGGACTTTGTCAAAGCCTACATCCAGGAGTGCCCTACCTGCCAGGAGGTGAACAGTGCGAACCACCTTCCGTATGGGTTACTTCAACCCCACCTTCCGTATGGGTTACTTCAACCCCTACCCATACCTGAAGGTCGTTAGCAGTCTATCTCGATGGATTTCATTGGTCCTCTCCGCCCACCCACTCAGCGCGGTCATGATGCTATCTTGGTCGTTGTCGATCGCTTCACGAAGCGTGCACGTTTTGTTTCGTGCGGCTATCGCATTAGCGCTCGAAGGCGCCGACATCGTCTTCGACCGAGTCGTGAGAGATCACGGCTTACCTCAGAGCATCATCTCCGACCGTGACCCGYGCTTTACCAGCACATTCTGGCGACGCCTACACGAGGTGTACGGATCCCAGCTCCGCTTCTCATCGTCTTACCACCCTCAGACGGATGGTCAGACTGAGGTCACCAACAAAACTCTCGGTAATATCCTCCGAAAGTTTGTTAGGGATGACCAGCAGTGGGACTTACACTTAGCCCACGCGGAGATTGCGTACAACCACGCTGTTTCGCCAGCCACGGGGATGTCGCCATTCTATTGCGACCTCGGCTACCACCCTTGCGTACCTGCGGATTTCCTACGACCATCGTGGTTGCGCCCAGACACTCGTTGCCCTGCGCTTGACGACTGGATCGCCCACATGGCGACGATTATGAAGCGCGCACACGAGAGTTTAGCCGACTCCCAGACTCGCATGGCCGCACGAGCGAACCGATCATGAATGGATCATCCATTCAAAGTCGGTGACGATGTGCTCGTCGACGCACGCCACTTACAGCTCGAAGCAGATATGCTTCGCAAGTTCAGGCATCGTTTCTTCGGTCCATGCCGCATCCTTTAGGCCGTCGGCTCTGATACCGCCGCTAGTGCGGTCAGCTTCCGTGTGAAGCTACCTGATTACCTTCGACAGGCTCGCGTACACGATGTTTACCACATCTCCTTGCTGTGTCCTTATCGCAGACCGTCCGAGCGCTTCGCCGGACGCCCTTATGAGCGCCCTCCACCTATCATAGTGGACGGTCACGAGGAGTTCGTTGTTTCCAACATCGTATCACGCCGAGTTACCGACGATCCACGCATCGAGTACCTTGTGCGTTGGAAGGGCTACCCTGATGAGGAGGCTACTTGGAAGCCCCTCGAGCACTTGCAGCACGCCAGGATGTTGGTGCGTGCATATGATCGTGCTCGTCGTGCTGGGACATCTGCTTCTACTCAGCCGACTGACCCTCTTCCTCTTCCTCCGGCTGAGGAGATCGCTGAGGATGAGCCCGCTCCCTCTGAGGCCGTTGCTCAGCCGCAGATGGTCGCCTCCGAGCGTCCACAGCGCACTCATCGTCGCCCTTCACGTTACGATGACTGACACTCTTATCCTCCGTCTTTCCCCACTGACTCACACTATCAGGTACTCCATCATCAACTCTTCTTCAGGATGTCAGCGTTTTGCGGCTCTGCTCCGACATCGACTCGACTGCTACTTCATCGACGTCATCGACCGATTCGACGACTTCAGCTACCTTATCGGCTTCAGCTACTTTGGACGTGACTACTTCACGCCACCACCCTACCCTGTACATTCTCTTGCATCTGTCGCATGATGGTTCTCACTTAGCTGGGTCTCTTTGAGTTGGGCTCTCCCTTGGTATCGCATAGGCATTGGGACCGTAGTGTTATCTTGGCTTCCCTGCTCCCAGATCTAGCTCCTTCCTCCCCCAGTTGGTGAGTTGTGTGCATGTTTCCCTCACCCACTGCCCTCATCACCCTAGTGTCGGCCCTTGCATGCCTTCAGTTAGGCATATCTCCACCCTATTCCAGGCTCCCCCTTTTCATGGTCGACCCTACATGGTGTCACCCTTGTCAAGCATTACCCGCCTTGATGGTCTATCTGTTAGGGTCATTGGTTTTGTTTCGCTACCACTCTCCCACCTTGAGCCTGATGACCTATCCCACCTTCATGTGTGACTGCCCTTAGGAGTTTCGATTCTTAGGCTGCATTCACCCCCTCTGAGACCATCCCACTTTTAGTGGTTCAGCGAGATGACATTATCTTGTGACATATTGCTCTTCTCCTTTCAGCACTGAGGCCACTGCCTCCAGGACTTTAGGAGTGTATCATACTACATTTCATTTTCTGATGTTAGTTAGGATATGTATACCAGACATTTGCTTTTCTTTTGACATTATATAGCCTAGGATGCATCGCATGGACTCTGCATGGAGCTTGCTCCGCATCCTAGATTTCTCAGTTTTCTTTATTGCAGAGTTCCGCTGCTTTTGCGGATAGCGTGTTTATGGCTCTTGCGATCCATTACAGGTCTGAGGATCGTGCAGCGGGCCTTCATCTGCCCTGGCCTACAGCCAGGGCCTATTTGGCTATTTGCCAGTCCGGCCTGTGGGACCAGGCCGTGGCCTGACCCCACAGGCCGTGCGGTTATTCAGTCCAGTCCAGTCCTGTCCGGTACCATTGTCGGCACCAGGCCAGTCCAATCCAGTCCAGTCAGTCCGCTGGGGGTATACCCCTGCTGCAATCTGTTTTGTGGCATTCTTCATTTGCACAGATTGGAGTACGTGCGTGTTGAGTCTGCGTTGGAGCTGCGCTGTCCCTTCCAGCTCCATCTCCATCTCCCCCATCCTCATCCCTTCGTTTTGATCCTGACAGACCGCCATCCCGGCGGGTCCGTCACATGGGACAAATAGCTTATAGACATTTCATGATCTGGGATTGTTCTCTTCGGGGGAAGACTGACAAGTTTTTGAGGGCATATGTTTGCAACTAGTCCAAGTACATCTAATGTCGTCCCCTACCAAGGTAGTTGGAGTTTACCTCTATCGTTGTGAACCTTACGATACACAATTATTACCGTTGATTGATAAACCATGGGTTCAAAGTACCAGGCTGCATGGTCGCACTACCTTTTTTACCTGAAAACTATGCCCATGGGTTATATTCGATTTACCCTAGAAAGTGGGATTTTTGTTAGCTCACTTTATTTCATATATCACATGTCTTCAGATATAACGACCAAGGGTTGTATTCGAATACCACCCCCCTGGGCGTTGAATTTGAATGTTCGAATGGGTAGAATTACTTGCAGAGGGGTGTGCATGAGATTTGAAAGGGGGGTGGAGGGTGTTTTAACTTCGAAGGGGTGTGTTTTATCGTAATTTTTTATTTTTTTTCTGTGTCTTGTAATCAATCGAAAAGGAATCTTGAAGTGACCCTCAGCTAAACTTCTTCGCAGTGTGATTCTGCACGACCTCCCTTAGATGTTATAAATGGAAAACTTGAAGCCCCCGTTGGGCGTTGTATTCTCATACCCTGCCTAGGCAGTATTTTTGGGTGAAACGGGTAGTAGCTTGCGTGATATATTTGGTGTAAATTGCAGAATACATCCAGATTTATTTGAAGTAGTCGAGTGAAGGGTTTACCTACGCCGCGCCTTGAGTTGCTTAAGCTATACAGCTGGGTGAAGTGTGGATGTGCCGAACATAATCTTCGATCACTGTATTTGTATCTGGCCTGACGTTCACACTTCAGTCCACGGCGCCGGCCTTGTGGATAAATTTTTCATCACCTACGTAAATTTTGGAGGGTCAAGGTTACCGAGCACAATGGCTGGTTGTACCATCCACAAAAGCAAAAACGTGTGCCGCTGGTGGTTCGGAAAAGCTTGATGCACAGTGGAAGGGAGCCAAGCGCGGGTGTAGTGGTGGATTAAACCACCAGTTCATACCAGCATGAGTTGACGAAGCTAGCTTCCAAGGCTCGCAAGTCTCCAACTGGTTTTTTTATTGTCTGCTAGCATGCACTATCGGTCGAGGCCCAAAGTGTCTAGCATTTTAAATACAGCTATAATAAACAGGTATGCTTTCATAATATTCAATTTTGAAACTAGGAAATTCCGCTAACACACCTCGATCCACACTGGAGTTGACTTGAGGTAGGCTAGCCAATGGTTGATCAGTAGTAAGCAACCATGGTTGTTAATGAGATATTTGTCATATGACTTCATAACGTTTTCGATGTGCTAATGGGGAAAATAAAATAATATTGTTCGGGTTGTTTCTCTTTTCCCCACGAGAGTCTAACAATACTGTTATTTTGCACACCATTTCGACCGGATATTTATAGGACAGTGAACCCTGTTTCAGTGTGCGCAGCCCTCCACGAATGTGAATGGAGCTATGGAATTGCCTATCCGACATGGAGGGCTCCCATATAGCTTCCCGGGTAGTTGACTGCGTACCATGTTTCAAATAAAATAAAGTGTTTTGAAGAATGGAAAAATAAGCCATGACAACGAGTTCGTTTTTTTTTTTTTTTTTTTTTTTTTTTTTTTTTTTTTTTTTTTTTTTTTTTTTTTTTTTTTAAATGACTTTGGCTATTGTAATTGTGATGGGCTACACATTCACAACAAGCTCTCAACAAATTCACGCTCTGTTTAATTTCGGTTACAATAAAAGCACAACATCCTCGAGGTATCACTATCGACATGCCTGGTACCAAAAAATTCATAGTTATTTTGCTTATTTTATTTGGTCAGATCGTTTACTTATCAACAATTATATGGGTGTCACATTCAGTCACGTTGATTGGGTGTTGATGTGCTCATAAGCCACAATCGACACACTTAAAAACCATTTATAGGAACAAGTGTAATAAACTAATTTAAATGTTTAAATGAATATATAATTTGTGTATTTTGACAGCGTAGTTATGAAAAAAAAATCACTATGACAAACTTTTTCAAAAAAATGTGCATGTCTGTAACAGGTGAAACCTTTATTTTCCTTTCTTTTCTTTTTTATTTTTTTTTTAATCAAGCAGATTTCTTGTGTAACCTAAATGTCAATTGACTATTATCGGGATCGAATTAGAGTGTGCATGAGCAAAGTCCAACCTACCACATAGTTATGTGTGGCAGTATAACAACAAACATCTGTCATGCAACATGTAAACATGGAGATAAAAGAAAATGAGCTAAGTTATTCAAACAGCATAAAAATTCAATTTGTAATGATTTTAGGGTTTGGGGTACTATTTATAAATCTTGTCACTAAGGCTTATGCGTTCCTTCGACTTGATTGCGACAATCTAATCAATAAACCAAAGATAGATCTCCTTGCTAAGTCCCACGTCCTTCCTCCCTCAACATTTTATCATAACCCTAATGGAGTTTTTTTTCCCCTCCATGACATGTTATTCTAAGATAGTTTTTTCGTTCACATTCCTTGTCCACCTTTAGGAGCTTCACCAATCTCTCTCTTTGGGTGTAACAGTAGCATAACTTCCTGGTGAACGAGCGGAGTGCACGTTGCACAAGATAATATATTTTTGCCCTTCTTCTAATACCCTTTGGTTGGGTACTACCTGGTTTTGTCTGCCCTCAAAGTCCTTCGGTTGCAATGGAGTTACTTGGTATTTCTACTTTTGGTAGGGAAATCATCGTAGACTTATATTTTGTGTAGCATCGTGTTCATGTTTGTATGCGAACATGTTCGCTTGAACGTGAACGAGCGCCCAAAACCCTTCGGATGTTTGCACGAACGTGGAGGGGCACGAACACGTTTGCCGTGCTACTCAACTTATATTTACCCGCACGTCTTGAAACTGAACTTGCATTGACCTATCTCCACACCTTTGACCATCATTACTGATCGGACATCTAGCGATACTTTTAAATCCAACACATATGTTGGAACCCGTCTGTCGCACGTCTAAGAAATTCTACAGGACATCTAGCGAACCTCTTATAAACTATATCTCGCAATATGTCCGTATTATTAACTTTTTGCCATGCCTTCGCTGCTACCTCTATGACTACTCTTTTTTTCTTTACGACATAATTGCACAACATGACTACCAAAATTAGCACAATGACTCAGGTTTGGGCTCAAGCAAGTTTATGACATACCTATACTAACTTTTCATCACATACGTACTCAAACAGTGAGAAAAACTGACTCGAGGTCTAATTCCCAGCAGAAAACTTTTATCAGAGAATTGCATATTTATTGAACGGAAATTGCATTTTCACATATCAAAATGCAACATCCCCCAGTGTTATTTTCAAGTTATATTGGAAGATGTATAATAAAATAAAAAGTTTAACGATCTAATCAACCATTATGAATCTATACAAAACAATAAACTTATGTTAAATATCAAGATTAAGGAGTTTTTATTTTTTCTTCATTATAGCAGCCCTTACAAAATGACCTCCTTCTTCATAACGTAGTCATCGACATTTATAAATGTAGTGATGACGAGTTTTTTATATGGTTCTCAAATGTTCCTCGGCGTGTTGTTTTTTGTTTCATGGTACATGTGGGAATATTGACCCTTAATAATAAGATTTTTTTTTACAAGTCCCTTTGTTAAAAATATCACGTTTTAAAAATTGTATAGTTATGCAATTTCTTGCTCATTCACATCAATAGCCTCGAAAGTGGCCCCCTCTATCAATTTAAACCTTATGGGTAGGCAACCCTTGCTCTCGATGGGCGTCGCATGATAAGTTTCTTATGGCTTGGTTGTTGTAATTCATGTGACTCTCTTGTAGGTTTTATTGGTAGGTCGAAGTAAGCTGCACTTGAAAACCTTCGATTATTCATTGTCATGCTCATGAGTAACCGAATCTTCATACTTTTTTTGTGGCAAGCTGACAAATAAAATATAAAACAGTTGCATTATAGTTGGTGTTTAAACAACCAATACTTATGACCGCAAATTTACGTTGCTTTTTATTTTTCGATAGACACAAATAGTGTTTAAACTACCGATATTTTGTAAATAATCTTATAGTGTTAAATAAAAGAGGAAATAAATCAATACACACGTATATATATATATATATATATATATATATATATATTTTTTTATGAACATTAATAACCTTTTCATTTTAGTATGTTAGACCACTGACGTCAAGACGCATAAACTATGCATAAAAAAAAACAAGACATATATTCTCTCTTTGGGTTTGCATTGTTTTGTATATTCAAAAATATAAGATGTGTGCGCTCAACTATAAACTTGTTTATGCCATAAGTTTCATAATTGTCGTATCTTCAGTATTATTTTAACTATGATTCATTTGTTGACATTGACTCTATTGCAATTGTGGTAAAATACATTGTGAAGTAGTCAATCGTTTATTTATTTACGTCGGTCTAACCATAACAATCATAGTATAACTTTATACGTTGTTTAACATTATAGTTATTATTGGTTTATTAAAATTAACAGACTCATAATTAAAGGGTTATGACTTAACTCATAAAATTTAACTCTGACAAAGTTGTAATCTGTGTCGCACGGCGAACGAGTTCGCTCACCTCCACCTTCGCACGAATGACTCACAAATGTGTTCGGCCAACATATTTTTTTCGTACAAATATATAATTATGTAACCCGGATAACCGGCGTTCGGGAGGGGAAGAGCGCTGGAACCCGGCTGACCGAGCGCACCTGACCCCGTCGGGATGCGTTCAGTCATTCAAGCCGAACACAAAAAAAAAAAAAAAAAAAAAAAAATGTTATGAAGGAAAATAAAACAAACAACATTTGCCTGAGCATTACATCAAAACTCCTTAACAAATTTAACCTAAAAATAAAACACGAAAAATAAAACTAATAATTAAAAAAAAAAAAAAATACAAAAAAAATGAAATTAGTGCGTAAGGGAGCATGTTTTCGACACTGTTATTTTTAGCGATTTTTCATGTTTTTTTGACATAGCCAAATTCCTTGAAAATTTACAAATGTGTACTTCCTTTAATACAAAACAAACTAAAAAAGGTTCAAACAACAATAAAATAATTTAAGCCCCGCAGTAAAGTAAAAACAAAACGTAAAAAGTTAAAAAAAAAAAAATAGTGAGTGGGTGAGCATGTTCGACACCACCATCTTTGGCGATTTTTAATTTCCGATTGGCCTAGTAAAATGACTTTTAAATTTATAGGCATGTACCTCATGTCATAGAAAACTCACAAAAACAAATTTATAAAATATACATATGTATATATATATTTTTAGGCCCCGAAATAATTTTTGGCGGGGACTGAATGCCTTCGAATTCGGACCTCGAACTGGACCCCGAACGCTCGTACGTACGAAGGTCGGCCAAGGGACCTCCGTACATACAGAGTGGTGACCTCTTATGTAACTCGACTATAGTTCATAATTTGAACATGACTCTAAGAAAAAAATATTTTTATTGTTGTTTTACATTTCATATATTATTTTTAAAATTTTAAAAGATTTTTATTATTTATAAAAATATTTTTTTATGTTTGTGTTCAGAGGGTTTTTTATGTTCGCTTATGTTCGGGCAAACATATTCGTATTCACCTCTGAACACGAACACTATGCTACGCCGATTGTAATGATATAACTTTATCTATATCTATATATATTAGTTATATAAAAAATATAACCTTAGAGTTCTGGCTCTTTTTTTGCTGTAAGGAGCACCTGTCTGGTTTTTATTCCACTAGTAAGTAAGAAATAATGATTATTCATACACGCTTCTCCTCATTGTGGTTAAGAAACTCGAGTGAAAAACATTAATTACTTCCTCCGAGGAAGGATGTACCACCCTTCACCCCTACCTAAGTTAGCCTTACCGAACAACTTCACCACATATCTTTGTTATTGGACTATTTTCACTGATAATAGGATGATAAGGGTCTACTTTAGCAGTGTTAAATGAAAATTGCTTAAACCCTAAACCCTAATTCATATCATGACTATTTTATTGTTTATAGACTTATCACCCATATGAGAGTCTTATTTTTGTAATTCTCCATAACATGTTGCTTATTTGTTTTATCCTTCGTAAGGATTAATTTCTTAAGACTAATATGATAATTAGTCTAGTTGTATGCTTTCTACTATCATTATTTTGAAGAACCACATTGTCGTAACTATGGAGGTGTGACTTTATTTATAAATTGTAATGAAATTAATTTCAATATTTATAATCCTTATAAGTGTAGAAGCGGGTCTCGCGTTATGCACCTCCCTGGACCAAAAAAACTCGTGCACTTGATAGTTTCCGGGATACAATCCTAGCGGTAGGCAGTCCGACTCACTATAAATAATTTTTGTTTTATTTTTTTTTCAATTTCAAGGGGTGGACGACGACTCCAATCTTCCTAAGTGTCGTTTGGTAAAATTCTTTCAATTTATGTTTTCATTTTGAGTTTGTTTCTAACAATCCACTGGTCTCTGTTTCGTTTTTTTTCCGGTGTCTGTTTCGATTTCGTCGCTTGATTTCGAAGAGTGGTCGGCGACTCGAATCTTTCCGAGCGTCATTTGGCAAAAACAATTCCTTAATTTCGTCTTTGTCTCGGATTTTGTGTATTACGGTGCCATTGTTATTTTTTACATGGCGACGGTTATAGTCGGGAGTTGCATTTTGATAGAGAAAAAGAAGATTTGTGCGAGTACAAGTTCACACATGCTTCGTAAATATGGAAGATACGCGTGTTCCCCTCCTCAAAAAAATAACAAAGATAAAGAAGTAGATGTTTTCAATGGACGATGAGTTGAAATTGTGATAAAATGTGCAATTTATTGATTTATGTCAGTCAATCTTGCATAAGGGCGATGCTAATCTTCTTCATGCGGTTCCAATTTTAATAGTTAAAAAAAAGGAAAAAATGAGACATATGCCATGAGGAAGCACAATTTCTTCATATGTGTATGACTGCATTGATGACCGACTTTGCATATATATGAGCGCATTATATTGCGAGCGAGACCAACAAAATTGTAATATGAGTATGCACTTAGAATAAACTATCTTAGTTGGAGTATTATATACCACGTGGGCATGGGGAACGCAACCCTAAGGTAGCCAAAGCAATGGGACTAAGCGAGGTCGCGCGCATGTGAGATAGAGAGGTAGAGAGAGAGAGAGAGAGAGAGAGAGAGAGAGTGGGGGAG
>BFEA01000056.1:2969252-2989903 GCA_003427395.1 Chara braunii
AAGGCCAAATTGCGACCATAATTTATTTAACGGTTGCAATAATTTATTTTTATTTTTTGGTGGGAAAAGATCACAACAAAATCTACAAGCACTCTAATTTTCAGATTTTTTTCACAGTCTTAATGGTTTTTTGAATTATTTTATGATATCTGTCATGAAAAGACAACGACCAAACATATGCATGCTCAAATTTTCATATTTTTCTATGAATCCCTTCAAGCACAAAAAATCGCAAAAGTTGCCTCTGACAATTTATGGGACTGGATCTGCTAGTACCCTCCACCTTTGACAACTTGCGTGTTGGACTTCTGACAACGCCTCCATTTCTTACTTTTTGGGGGGGTCCGCTTCCACCTAAGAATTGGTCGTTCCTTTTTCAAAAGACCCGGTTCTACTAGTTGTAGGTCGTTTGCAATATCGCTAGGGACCGGTCCCCAAAAAACTTTTGCTCCTTAAGAACCCACTTGTGTCTTGGTCGCCCGCCGCCGAAAATGCGACACCTTGGCACGGACGTTGAAACACACTATACCACAACCTTAGGGCTGCAAACAAGCTCAATGGTTGAACAACTATCTAAAGTTGTTGTCCATTAGGCTACTCCCAAGAGCTGGAACAACCTACGTAGTCCCTCTTTGTACGAGTGTCCCCAAACCCCAAGATGACTGTAATCTTCCACTCTTTTGGTCCTACTCTTCTGGTCCCACTCTTCTGGTCTCACTCCTCTTGTCATTGTCTGAGAGAGGGACGACTTCTGCTTCTCCACAATCAGCCACCATCTCCATGTGGCAGTGTACCTATTTCTCCTCTTCTAGTTGCTCCTGGGGATGGCCGCAATTCTCCCCCTGTCTCACCCTAACCCCAACAGCCAACTTGAATGTTAGTCTATCCCAAACCATGGTAGTGGTTGCATGCTACCTCTGCCATTTTCCCAGCAAGAACCATGCTTGGATACCACCCCTGCCATTTTCCCAGAAGGAATCATGCCCTCATCTTTGGTAGTAACCTCCCTCATCCTTTTTCCCTTCACTCCCTTTCTCTTATCCTATTTATACCGCAACTCCCCCCGACGTCGAAAATTAGGGGCGATCAGCAACACGAGTTCATAGAGCTACCGCACAATATGAAGAGCCAACAAAACGACAAAAGTAAAAATTGCATATAATTACCGCAGAAAGAGCACGACGAAATCTACCAACTCTCCCAATAATTTTACATAATTTTCGGAGATTGAAAAATAGCTGAAATTATGGTATTTTTCTCGTTGGCCCACCAGTCATAGAGTTAAAAATAAAAAATAAAAAAATTCGGCGTAGTACTAAGCTACCAGCCGGGCCGCCCGGGTCCCAGGTGGCCAGCCCGTGCAAGGACAAGGGAGGGTCCCATTAAAAAACAAAAAAAATCCAAAAAATCCGAAAAAAAACCTATGTTATGCAGAAAAATAAACTAAACAACGTTTGCCTCAGGGTCACATCGAAATTCTTTACCAAATTTAAAATATAAAATAAAATGTTAAAATATTTTTTATTTTTTAAAAATTTTAAATATTTTTGGCTCGGCCGGGCAAGTGACCCCGGGCCACTTTGGTAGCCTAGGCGTAGTATTTATTTCACTGTTCTTTTTTTTAAGTTTTTAAATATTTTGTCTGGAAAGATATAAACCTAATATACAGACTATTCAATTTTCATAGCTTTTAAGACATTCATTCTACTAGGCGCAAAAAATCATGGAAAATATGATATTGTATAGAGTCGTGACTTGGGGAAAAGCATCACATCTCTCCTTATTTGAAAAAACACTTATGACAAATGGTTGACTCTTTGCTAACTTGTGGTCCGTAGGATCTGTACGTTAATTGAGTAACTCTTTATATATCATGATCCGTAAGCGTGCTGCTAAGTTCGTTTATAAGCCATTTTCAGAAAAGAACGATGAATTTATATCCAAAGATGCTTGGGAGATGATTTGTCTCCCTAGAGAAGCAGGGTTGGGTCTTAAAGAGACCAAGAGGCATAATGATGCTATACTTATTCGTTGGATCCTACGTGCTAGCTTGGATCATAAAGATCACCACTGGTTAGACGTGGCGAAAAAGATGATGTCCACGGAGTGAAACTTTACAAGACATGAAGACACCTTGACTTGTCAAATGGTTTTTTCTTACCAAAGAACGCACGTTGAATCTTTTTTTTGTCACAAGTGATTAATGTTTAGAACAAGCCGAGACTAGATGTATGGGATGCCCGTGTACAAAAGAGGAAGTGCTGACGTATCTGCTGTTTGAGAACCTCCACATAAGAGATATGAATGATAACCGGTTTGAGGCAAACACGCGAAAATTGAGTTTTTGACGTCAATTGATCGAGAGAGGAATCCTCATGATTCTTGATTTAGAGGACGATCTCTTGGGCAATTAGAAACTGATTTCAGAGTTGAAAACGAAACTTTGTCAACTGGGTTACGTAGAAGCACGTGTGCAAACTTTGATAACTGCTATCCTCAAATATTGGAAAAATATATTTTTTTACCTAAAGTGGATCCCTCGGGCATCAGGTATGCTACGATTAGAGTGATTGAATAGGTTGATGATCAAGGGGAATGACATTGTTTTTTTTTTTCCAATGGTAAGTACTTCAGGAAGCTGAGATTTGACCGAAGGCTATATGAATGGCATGTCAAGCGTAAGGGAGACAATAATTTAAAGTTACTAGATTGTAAGTCAACTGATGGGTATACGATGAGGCCAACTCTTAAACATCCTTTGGTGGTGGCAAAAAACCATTGGTCACAACTTGTAAAGGTAATCCATGAAGAGATTTGTCGTCCACTGCACAATTGCTGGTCACAGTTAAGTATTATCACATATACGAGACAAACATCAATCATATGGTTTGTCTCACAGGTTGTCACACCGTCAACAGTCTGGTTAGTTGACAAGGATGAAGATTGATATGAAATGTATGAGATATCAATGGGCTTTCAAATCTACTGTTCACCTATTGTGAGACTGCCCCGCATCCAATAGGATGTGGCAGTGGGTAATTACATGGTGAGATAGGTTGTCCGGTTCAACATTCCAATGAAACAAGATCTGAACCCTGTTGGGTGGACTTCCTGGAAATATTAGCTTGACAAAAGGATGGGGATACATTGCTAAAGTACTTTGGGCTTACAGTTTAAGGACAATCCGGGCTAAGAGGAATGAATGTATGACAAGAATGGTCCAACAAACAAATTCATTCATATTTTGCTCTTTATCTCATAAGGACTATCTTGTCAGACAAGAGAAATAAAATTTTCACGACAAAAATTTCAACAAAAAAAAAAGGAAGATGAGGTACTACTTCCATTGCCCACACGTTGTACAGTGACAAAATTGAAAAATATGATCAATTGGCACGATATTTATTTTACAGTCTAAACGATTTTCTTTTTTATTTTTTCGATATAATATACAATATCTTTTTCTTTTCTTTAATACTTCGTTAGTGCGCAAAAAAATAAAATCACCGAAGTTGATGCTTGTAAATAGCTGGACTTGACCCGTCTGCACCTGTCAGCCGACGCCCCCTAAAACCCGGTCCCTCACACTGTTCCCCTTTTTAAATATTCCTACAGTGTCACCTACTGTCTTAAAAATAAATCAACGTACGTACGTTGTATACGAATACAATATACAAGGTACGTCGCATTCGAATACAATGTACGTACGTTGTACAACGAGATTTAGGGTACAAGTTTGCAGGTAGCTTGTAGTACCAAATATCGTTTTTTTCTTTTTTTTTTTCGAATTCGGTTGGGAGTTTATGCAAGACCCTCTATCAAAAGTTGTTTGTACTGCAATTTCGTACAATGTAGTTTTTTACAATTTTTTTATTGGTTTTTTTAAATCAAAATTTTTAAGAAATCATAAAACATTGAAAAATATCATGAACGACTAGGCTACCAGCCGGGCCGCCCGGATTCCGGGTGGCCAACTCATGGAAAGACAAGGGAAGGTCCCAATAAAAAAAAAAAATCCACAAAATTCAAAAAAAAACTATGTTATGCAGAAAAATAAACTAAACAACTTTTGCCTCAGGGTCATATCGAATATCAACACCAAATTAAGAATAAAATTTAAAATTTTAAACTCATTTATTTATTTGTATATTTTTATTTATTTTTAGTCAGGCCAAGCAAGTGAGTCGGGGCTACTCTGGTAACCTGGATCAACATACATTTTTATTTTTTTATATTTTTTTATCAAATTTAATCGTGAATCTTGACATGAACCGTAGGCAAAAGTTATTTATATTGCAATCTTGTAAAAAACAAAATTATCATAATTTTGTATTTTTTTTGGAAAAAAAAAGTATAAATTTGAATGCAACGTACATATGTTGTATTCGAATACAACGTACGTACATTACATTCGTCCATACATTCAATTCGGGGGGGGGGAAAACAACGATTTTCAAAAACTCATTTTTTTAAGGTAAGTTGAATTGAACGTACGTGAGTTTTTTTTGTGTTAAGACAGTAGTTTGTCCATCCGCAAAAGTCAGCCATGAAAGGTGGAGAGAAAATAAGGACCAAATCACAAAGTTTGATACTCACTCATTGTTCTTACCTCTCACAGAACACAAGCAAAATAAAGTATAGGCTCAACATGCTAGCTTTAACTCCTAGAGAGCAGAAAGGGAAGGAGAAAGGACATATGAAAAATTTTCAAAAACTAGTCTTCAATAGGGCAGAAAGAGATAAGATTAATAAGCATATTTATAAAACTTTTACGAAGAAACCGAAACCCAATATAAGAGTTAATACAAATAGAATAACTGGTCATATCTCACCGAAAATAGAGTCTGACTTTATCCCCTCTCCCAAACGGGACTTGATTCGAACCTCCCAAGTGGTGGTGTCAGGTGACCAGCAAGAAATCATCCTACTTAGCAGTCCTCAACGAGATGCGATTCGAACCTTCCTGGTGGTAGTGTCAGGGGACTAGCAAGATAACATCCTACTCAGCGATACCTATACATTTTGGAAGCAGGACCAAATGCAGTCTCAACTCTCCAATGACTCTAATGACTCAAACAAAAGGCAAAGCTTCACAAATAGGTCGTCGGTCGCCACAAACGAGACTATGAGATGCAACGAAAAGGAGGGTTAACAGACAACTATGGCAGACAATAACAAACTGATTGAAAAGTACAAAATTTACTTGACCCTGTTGTTTGAACCTGTTAAAGGAAAAAATATTAATAATAAAGAATAATGAAAATCTAATATGGAGCCAAGTGGAGAACCGCATAATATGTAAAACACAATTATTACTGATCTATCAGAAGTGTCTGTCTTATAAAGGGTTTTGTCGTTTACACCACAACAGGGCAATGAAGAACGAGTGGAGGATACTATTGAAGTCGTATCCCATATAACTAGTGAAAAAAAATCTATGGTCCTTAAAAAAAAGAATAATTGAAAGAAGAATAGAAGGTCATCCTCGATTGAGTGTGACAGTGGGGAGGATGGAGAGGTAGATAGTGAAACAAAAACAAAAAATAATGGTTCAGAAGAATAATAAAAAAAAATTGACCTCACATAAAATATCCCCACACGGTAACCCAACACCCCCCTTACAATTCCAGATAACACGAGTAAGTATAAAAAACTCAGAACAAGATTGGAAATAAACATACATAAAACGATGTTGTCAAAGGAAGGTATAATGATTATTCATGTCAAATTTAAAGAGGGGATATAGGAGATTGAGCTGTCGGAAATAAAAGGACCTCAATATGGGGGAATTGCAGTTCAGGGCATGAAATCTTCGTTCCTTTCACTCTTTAATCTGACGGGAGGCAGGGAAGGAGAAACCATGATGAAAATTGACACATTCAATTTATAAAGGAACTTTTCCCCCAGGGGGATGGACTATCCTCACATAGATATCGGAACCGGGTAAGGTGACATCGATCTGAGATATAAGGTTGTTGATACAGTAAATCTGAAATGAATGGGGAAAAATACCCTCAAGGAAGTATAAATTTTAAACGTGAAGATCGAAACCAACCCCTTTTGGTCGAATTCGGATGTGACAACCCTTTTCCTCCACATCCTCAAACACTCCATCCTTGACACGAGTGCGGTGTTGTATACGGAAGATGAAATAATTTGTAAATTTTTGAGTCACGAACACTAAAGACTTACTTTAATCAATACCTCACAATGAAAGATAGAGATAGACTCTGTAAACTTAATTGGATTACTGTACAAGAAAAAAAAAAAATTGGAAACTTCTAAAAACAAATGCATTCCTAAATCTCATGTCTCTTAACGTTAATGAGATAACCTTTACAAAACAAAATAAGAATATGTTATTTATGAACAACTAAAAGGTGTCGATAGTAGAAACTCGTCCGATATCATATGTAAATAGGAAACCCACTTAATGAACTCAAATAATAATAATCATAATAAAAAAAAGTCTCACCATATACGACATACAATGCTCTTACCTCAAACCCAGAGAGTGCAGAGGTAGCAATATGGATTCCACCGGATTCAAAGGTTGATGTCCTCTATTAGATAACTGATAATATCCTGGCGATGCTAAAAATAAAAGTTATAGGTATACTTTGTGTTTATGGACCCAATGATGTAGGGGAAAGACAAACATTTGTTCAAGACATTCTCCCTCAAGTCCTTATTGGAGTCTCATTGACCATTGTTTGAGATTTCAATATTGCCCATGATTGCAATCTTTCAGATGACATATCCCATCCCCATGTCCATCGTATATTCATACATATGAGAATATCATTCTCTGTTTGTGTCAGAATGCGAACTTATTTGACTCCTTCATAAGACTAAACCCCTTTCCCATATTTTCACCTGTTTTAAAAAGAATCAATCCAGACAAAGCATGAAATCACACATAAACCCCATACTAGTGTCGGAAGAGCTACAAAGGGTTTTACAATCCACATGTATCCTTCCGTGTAGTACAATCTTCTCATTTATTAAAAAACATGATAAAGGTAAGGAATATTACAAACTCAATACATCTCATCTCAAACTTAACAGTCTTAAAACGTACCTAAAAGATGAGTGAGAATTAAAAAAAAAAAAAAAAAAAAAATCCCTAATAAAAAATAACATCAAATGACCTAATTTTTATAAGACGTAAATGCAATGAGTAGCCCAAGGCATTGGTTAACGAAAAACGTTAGGAAGAAACTCATCTCCACAAAATGATTAATGATCTTCAACTAAGAGAGACTAAATCGCAAGAACAAAAACACATAAAATTCATCGCAAGTGCGATTCATAATTTAGAGAACCGACTCCTTAATAACATGGAATATCGATGGAAAGGGTTGAGGATCAGAGAAAACTTAAAAAAACATCAGATGAAATAAAACATGAATGTAAAATTATTTGCAATGGTTAGAGAGCATGGACTGGTATGTGCACTGTAGCAAATATGCAAATTACTAAAGACTTCTTCAACTCTTGGCATAACATCATCCCCATCATACAAAAGGCAGTTGAAACAAATAAATTTCTTTGGCCATTGACAAAAGCGATAACCGATAAATAAAATGAGAAAATTAAAAAAAACATTAACTAAATAAAAAGTATGAAAAACCTTAATCCTAATGGAAGAGGAAAAAACACTAGGTATAAATGGTTTGCTAAATGAATTATGGAAAAGCATGTGAGACACATTTTCTAAGGATCTAATGAACTACAATCATAATATTTCGGCATTAGGAAATATGAGCGAGATAACAAGTTAAGGAGTACTCACCCTTATTTGGAAAAAAAAAATCAAATCAAATTTAATATATGCAATTATCGACCTATCACTTTACTCACTACAATTTAAAAACTAGTGACCAAACTTCTGACTAAAAGGCTAACCAATTTTATCGTAGACGTTATACACCCAACTCAAGCAGGTTTCATAACACTAAAAAATATACAAGACAATACTCTTTTAATTAACGAATTAATCAAAGTCACGAGACAATTTAAACAGAATATAACGTTTATTTTTATAGACTTTGAAAAAACATATAACCATGTCGATTGACCATTTTTTTATAAATCTCCGAAAAAAATAATTTTTGGTCCAGGATTCAAGAGATGGATAAAAATTATGCATCATAACACGACCACCGGAGTATGATTAACGAGAATGTGGACCACATTATCGAGCTATAGAGATCAGTAAGGCAATGAGACTCAGTAGTCTCATTTACATTCGTCATTATTATGGAGACCCTAGCATTTAACCTATGACAAAATAGAGACATAAGAAGGATACAAACTACTTCGGTACTTGAAGATGCAATCCCTATATATTAACTATTTGCGAACGATCTCTCTCTTGTGATAGATACCACATACAATAATATGATAGTCCTACAAAGATTAATGAACCAATTTAGTAGGGTATCAAATAAAAAAAATCAATTGGGGTCATAAACTCTCAGATGGTGGATTCACTACAAGGGAGTAAAACCTCAAGAATGAACTAAAATCAAATGACTTCCCAAAGACACTCCAGTTAAAGTACTTGACATAAATTTGTCTGTTGATGGTAAACCCCAATCCAAAATGAATGAATATAAAGAATGTCAATAATAAGGTAGGACTATAAAAAAATAAGCACACATATATATTCAGTTGCGCAGTACTCATAAACAATATTATCATAGTCTCTATATGGTATAATTCATCTATATGGCACAATGAATAAGACAACAACAAAAAGTTTTAAGAACAACTTTCAACTTTTTTTGAAGAGGAAATCATAAATTCAGTAATGTTATTAGTAGGGTTGCATAATCTATGATGATGGAATCGAAAGTCGGAGGTGGATTAAGAATAATTGACCTTGTAATTCAGTTAATGACTTTTTGCATCCAGTGAATTATGAAACTCCTTGGAGAGCCATAGCATAAAAATAAATAAAGAGACTAGCCTCCCCTACTCCTGATGAAGTTGACCGTAATGTAGCTATTAATGGCTTATTCCCAGATAATCCTCTAGAGATTGGAAGGTGAAAGAAATAAACAAGAAAAAAGTTGTAAAAGTGGACATCAACAAGGATCTATTTTGGATTATGCTTTTCAAAACCTAGAGAAAACTGCCCCTAACTGATAAGATCTCACTAAGTAGATGGGAGGAGGTATGCCAACAACCCCTTTTCAGTAACACCTGGATTAAAGACTCACAAGGACATACTACAACATACCCTTTACTGTAATGAATCCCCATGAAAAATGTGAATCAAAAGAGGAATGATAAGAATTAAAAATATATGAAATAATAAAACTAAATAGTGAATTTTCTCAAATCAAATACAAAAAGGTTGAAATATTATCATCACATCAAGGGAGCGTTGAAAAAAATAATAGACCTTATTCCATGAAACTGAGTTCGATTTTAAGACAAGGGGTCAAAATCAAAAAAAATAATTGGGTGACATTGAAAAATTGTACACACGAGATAGTTAATATCCTTCTCAATTAACCAAAATTGGGATATACACATTATCCTTTTTTATCTTTAAGAAGATAACAATAGAATCCTCAAAGACCCTAACAAACTCGAATGGGTATAAGAGAATCAAATTTTCATAATCATAACCTCGCAAACTAAGGATTCTTGGATTGTCTTTTTGCGTGACACTCCCATGTCTCATCTTCCTTTAGATGCGGGGCAACCAATTGAAAATGGGGATCTCAAGTGAAAGGTAGGATAAATTATACAATAACTCTGCATAATCTCTTTGTCAAGTCTACATATCGTATGCTAAGACCTATAATAAACATCAAAGATAAAATTTTGGGTCGACAGAACCCTTATCTTAATCTAGATAGAGGTCAATTGTATAATATTAAATGGTTTACCTCACAAAGAGTTAAAGAAACCAAAATAGCATCGCTTCAATGACATATTTTCCATGAATGTTTGCCAACTAACGATTGGTTAATATATGAAATCTCATTGGAAATGAAATAAATTGTTGAGCCTTGGTGTGAACTTGTAAAATTGCATTTCCAAATAAATAAAATACCGGAGACTATTGAGTACATTTTTCTTTAGTGCAAGGGGTCAATTTGGCTTTAGAGATCGTGAGACCGAAAATGAGACCTGCTAAGATCCAATTTTAAATGGTCATGGTGGTGGAAACCCATCCTTCTTCAAAGTTGAGTCGCAGATCCATATGACGAATTCTCATAAAAACGTTTATCTCTTGAGTCGAAGAGCGATCCTCTGGGTCATCTGGAGGAGAAGATGTTACGTATGAGTGAGAGGGAGTTAAACTTGATGACCCATAATTCATAGGAAGCATCAAGTTGCAAATTCAAACTGATATTAAAACAACATGGGAACACACAAAACAAAAAATTAAATATTTGAAAAGGAAGAAATAAATATGAGACCGTTGTCGTGCGCGGCGGTCCCGGATCCTGCTGGGGAGCGTTGAATCTCACGGTCGTGTCACGCAGGATTTTATCTTTGAAGAACAACAAGTCACCACTCCAACCGTGCGCGCGTGCTATACCTCTCACGACACCCCACGACAGGGCGGGGTGCCGTGAGGTACAACTCACCTCTACCCGAGGGGCTGTCACCACCCTCTGGTAGGTATATCCCTGCTGAGCTACCGACCCACATGCGAAGGCTTTTACATGCCTTTGTAGAGGTAGGTCGGCCGAAGGCGTTTTCTCAATCGACGTAGCATAGGTATACACGCGGTTGAACGCCTCAGACTGACCCGTTTGCGTGTCAGGCATCCGGACGCTGATCTCCCGGACCAACTTACTATTCAGGTCGACTTGACTGACGATCTTTCGCGCATACAAGTGATCTAGCCAATTCGTATTGACGAATAAATTTTATATGTTGTATAAGATTATTTCAAACTGATACAAACATAATATATACTTTTCAAAAGTTGAGACTGAAAAGACAAGGAGATGTCTTTTATATTTTTCCACAAACAAAGACAAACATCAAAATGAACGGAGCTTTGACTTTTGAAAGAGAAACAATCAAATAGGCTTTTGGCCATTCAAACAAACATCACAAAAAAAAAATAGGTTCATAGTTTGTCAAATATGCATCAGAAATAAAATATAAGTTCATGACCTTTCAAAGAAAAATGATATGAATAAGGTCCTTTCGCCTTTGTGAATTATCATAATCTATTCAACATCAAAGGGGTAAAAGTCAGAAACCCAAACCAAATATACAAAGGTTACGAGTCGACGAAATGTCTGAGTCGAGGCTCAGGTAAGCATAAGCAATGCGAGTTGAGTGAATAACACGGGATTGGTCGTCTTACTGACCTGCAGACAAAACAAAAGCATTTCGCAATCCTAACAGAGTCAACCATTCATTTACTTCCACACACATTACACTTGTACTTCCAAATCTCTCTGCCATACATTTCTGTTTCGACTCAGTCATTCAATAACCTCTTTAGACCAAATACAGACCCTTTTATACAATGACATTTAATGCAAAATCAGAAATGTCATTTAATGAAAATGTTGGTGCAAAGTGTGGGTGTAGAAGGTGAGTGAGGGTTGAGTTGGCGAACCAACCTGTTACCATAAAGCAACAACATGCAATCTTGTACAGACTCACAACGAGTCTTCTTGAGTAAGATGACCTGCAATCACACACAGGTCACAATGTCTCAACACCTCCCTCACTATCGCCCTACACGAAGTTCAGCGATGTGAACTTCAATTCTATCGGTGGACTGTAACATAGTCCGATTAAATGTAAGTATGAAGTAAGAAGACTTCGACAAAAGCCTTCATCTCATACTTACTGGCCTGTATGGATTCGGTCGAGTAGTAGGATGACTCCGACATGAGTATCCTACCACTTGTTTTGGTCTAAATGGTTCACGCTTAGACAGACCATGGGATGACCTACACAGGGGTACCCCACTTCTAGTCTGTCAACCTAGCCATCTAAGATATGTATACACGTAGAGGCGAGTAATAGGATGTTCCTCACACTGGAGCCTTATCCTATCACCCGTCCTACATCCATACATCAATCAACTATAAAGCAGCAGAGAGTGAGTGAAAAATAAAAAAAAAAGGGTGTATAGGATGAGGATGAGAAATGATTTTGCTTGTTTTCTTATTTTGTGCCTTTATTTTTTTTCTCATTTTCCTCATCCTTTCTCTTTATCTCCTTCTTTATTATCTTTTCTGTTTCCTTTCTTCTTTTATTTTCTCTCTGCCTTTTCATTTCATCTTCCATGACCTCCTGCCTGGATAACCCTGCGTGCATTAGAACTTGCTCTAAGCCAGTGTGCACGAAGCCGACCATGGCTCTAGCTAGGCGCGGGGTTCACATGTATATATCTGATTTGTGTTGATAATCAGAACAAATGGTATAGGTAATGGAATAACAACAACAAATAATAATAATAATAATAATAATAATAATAATAATAATATTAACAATAAATAATAATAATATATAATAATAATAATAATAATAACAATACAAAGAAAGTGGCCGAGTGATGGACAAAAACCCGACTTGTAATATCACTTTGTGGGCCAGATAGTTGTGTACCAAGTAAGAAGCGATACGCACAATGTCAAATAAGAGTTGTGCCATCAACTCCCATGCCCAGCCCCAACGCACCATTATCAGCAACGTATACAATGTCACTCTTCTCTCTAGCCCCCAGCGTCCAGCCCACTATCCATCATATGTAGCCTATCTACATTCATACAACGAGTCACATCAAAGTTGAAGACCGGTGTATGTGATGTCACCATCTACGCAGACTGTTAGCATATACCAGGTACGTTTCTCTGTCTCCCCTCATCACTCTTCTGCATTAAAACTGCACTTCCTTCTTCAAGAACATCACCGCTCATCGCCCCTTCGCGCCCTGCAATCCGGCTTCAGCTGCTTGCCCCCTGCTACCCTGCTGTGCCCCACATCACTCAATACTTAAGAGCGCACCTCAGGCCAGCTTGCGCACATGCAAACACTCGCGCGGTATTGCAACAGCACGTCCGCATTGCCCGCCTAAGCCAGAACGCCTCAGACTGGCTGACTCCCTCCCTATGTGGGAGATGCTGCGGCTGCTGCTGGACTGTTTGAGCCTGGTCGTGGAAGTTGTCAGTGGCTTCTGGTCGGGTCCCAGTGTCTGCGCCCAGGCTCATGTCTACAGTTGATGGCCCGGGCCCTTTGCAGTTGGGCACACTTAGATCTACTCATTCTTTCACCGCTTGCTGTGTTTGCATTTGGCCCGTGGGGCGGATGTGACGACAAAGTTGTATTCTCATTGGCCCATGGCCAGTTCGTGGTGTGTCGGCCCCACACAGCGTGTGCCTAGGCTGTTCTTCAACCTGCTAAAGTGCAACAACTTTCTGAGATCCACATTTGGAAAATGTTGAGGTAAGGGTCTCCCATGGATATTCAGGTCCACCTTCACTTAGGGCGGCCATGAGGTTTCGCTGGGGCCACCGGTTACCGTAATCCTAAAGATACTAAATACCAATAATAATAATAATAATAATAATGATAGACTCCAAACTGCAGCATCACATGGAAAACCAGAAGCAGAACGATGTCCGGAAAGCAGATATGCGCTGATATTCCACCCACGGAGAACCACAGCACCGAATCCAGATGTGAATGAGAGCATACTCTCGCCACCACCAACGTATGTATCCAGAGACTTACTCCTACTTGGTGCTCTGTGCCCCGACTGCCATAAAGCTGCTACTACCAGCTAACAACTGACACTGCAACTATTGACGTCAACAGCAAAACCAAAGTACTTGAAGATGCCAACCCATGCAGACCATTGCCAGTACCGGGTATGTGTCCTCACATCCTCATCTCTTACTGTGGATGACGACACAAGACTTTGGCAGCATGTCGGCCCTGTCTATTCTGTGCGTCAGGCATTGCTGGCGCAGTGCTGCCACCTGTTTTTCCTGCTGATGTGGCGCAAGCCACTAATCTACATTGATGATGTAGCGCAGACCATCTGTTGACATTGCTGCTGTGGCGCTACCACCTGTCTCTACTGTCGATGTGGCATTGGCCACGCTGTCTACATGCTGACGTGTCGCAAGCCACTCGCCTACATTGCTGATCTGGTGCCGACCATCTGTCTACATTGTCGTTGTGGCTAATGCCACCTGTGTACACCGCTGCTGTAGTGCAGACCATCAACCTACATTGCTGATGTCGCCCTGCCACTGGTCTACATTGCTGCTGTGGCACAACCATCTGTTTCTACTGCTGACGTGGCATCGGCTACGCTGTATACATGATGATGTGGCGCATGCCACTTGTCTACATTGCTGATGTGGCATTGCCATGCTGTCTGCAGTGCTGATGTGGCGCATGCCACTTGTCTACACTGTTGATGCGGTGTTGCCCCCTATCGTAAGTGCTGCTGATGTGGCATTGGCCACGCTGTCTACATGCTGACTGATTGCGATTAGGAGGGAGATCAGGATCTATGGATGAGTGGGATCTGATACTCTCTTGAGATTGACGTCAATACTGTGTGTTGCTGATTACCTCCACTGTCTGTTCTGTCTATTCCCCCTCCACTCTCTTCGTCTACTGATTATGAGACATTGCATCAGATATTACTTACACAGTTATTGAAGACATTGTGCAGATCCGAGTCTACTCATATTACAATGCCTGACGAGTATCTTGCAGTCTGAGTTCATTACTACAATAATAATAATAATAATAATAATAATAATAATAATAATAATAATAATAATAATAATAATAATAATAATAATAATAATATGTAAGGAATACGAGTGTGAACGATATATAGAAAACCAAGTTGCAAATCACACAGATGTCCAAGGAGTCGTGTCGAAGCAGACTGTACAAATGCACCTACAAACCATCCATATCGAGCACTACGATGAAGTAATGAGCCAATGTTCAAGCCTGTAGGCCACACCAACGCAATATTCAAAGTCCCTCCTCTCTGTGTTCTCGCAACAGGGTCATTCCAACTCTCAAAGACCATAGCATACCATAGCCGACCTCTCTTCATGTACCAGGTACGTATATCGTCACCCTCAATCAGACCTCGATAACCCCACTCTCGCCTCCTTCCCTGAAGACCACCAGATCACCCGCATCACCCCCTACACATTATAGTTAGGATTAAAACACAATAATAATAATAGTAGTAATAACAAAATAATAGTAGTAATAATAATAATAATAATAATAATAATAATAATAATAATAATGTAATCAGACTCGCTTTCTTTTCCACTCCGCATACATGCAAACAAATGGTGATTCACCCTGGCGCATTGCGCCCACTTAAAGCTCAGAGATATAGACCCAAGAACAAAGTTCAGATGCCAACTCGCTTCAACAGGCTATTGCGCAACAACGCCTGAACATCACACTCATCACCGTGTCTGACACCACTGTTCACGCATACTCTACTCTGGATCAACCTGAATACTCCACACACACTCACTCTCTATCTCGCACGCACACGCGTATACACTCACACACATGCATGTGCATACACGCACACATACACAGACAAGTGCGCAGTCCCACACACACAGGTACACACATACACAGCCACGTGCTCACTCATACACGCACAAGTACACACATACACAAATACGTGCATACTCACACACACGCATGCACGCACGTAGTAGTGTAGATTTTCACATTGTAGTTGTAGATTCTTTCAATTTAGCTCATCCTATTGCTAGGAGTAGCGAGAGGTCAGTTGTGATCAACACTCACACTCGCACACACGCACACACACACCTACGTACGTATACACACACAGAGACAACTCACGTTCACACTCACACACACATATGTACGTACACACATACTCACACGCTCACACGTGTAGTTTAATCCCATGTTGTAGTTGTAGATTCGTCCGATTTTGCTCGTCCTATAGATGAAAGTAGCCAAGTCGTCCGTCGTGTGATCAGTTCACACGCACACACATACAGACACTCACATACACACAGCCATCGTTGTCGTCTTCGTCGTTACAGCTCGATGTGCCATCACAACCTCAGAACCAGCCAAAGCACGTATAGGGAGTCTCCGGTAACTTAGATGCAAGGTCCCAAAACCCACGCCCGGAACGTCGCCCTCATCGACTGCAAGGAAGAAGGTAAGTATCCTCTCCCTCTCTCCCCCTCTTCTTCTTCTTCTTCTTCTTCTYCTTCTTCTTCTTCTTCTTCTTCTTCTTCTTCCTCCAACTTTTTTCCTTCTCCTTCTCTTTCTTCCTCTTTTTCTTCCTCTTCCTCTTTCCTGTTATCCCCGGGTGTTAATCTCCGCGAGCATCGTGCATTTGTTTCTGTAGGCACTGCATGCTCTTTCTTTGTAGGCACTAGGTGGGCGAACTCTGTGCGCATTCCCAATGGCAAATCGTCGAGATTACTGCGATCCCGACTCTTTACCGGACCATTCAATCGGTAGGAGCGAAAGACGATGTGTACAGAGGGCAGGGACGTATTCATCGCGAGCTAATGACTCTCGCTTACTGGATATTCCTCGTTCAAGATCGATAATTACAACAATTTATCCCTGCCCAAGCAATCGACTCATTGTGTAGAGCACGTCAGCCCATGTAGGTAACTTTCTCCCTTTCTCTCCTATCGTTTTCCTCCATCCTCTCCTTCTTCTTCCTCTTCTTCTTCTTCTTCTTCTTCCTCTTCTTCCTCTTTTTCTCCTTCTCCTTTTCCTTCTTCCTCTTCTTCTTCTTCTTCTTCTTCCTCTTCTTCCTCTTTTTCTCCTTCTCCTTTTCCTTCTTCCTCTTCTTCTTGCGCACCCCTTTTCCACGCGATCGCCTTCCTCCCTCTCCGCACCTCCACCTCTCGCATACCGTAATGGTACAGACTAGAACAAGAACCGATCTCTCTAACATAGTACATGATAGCGCAGTGGAATGCCAATATACCAATGATCAACCCAATCAATATCGCAATACAAACCAAACAAACATCATCATCATAACATGGTGTGAAGGGGTCTGGCGCCCACACAGAAAGAATGCGCCAGTCCCCAAACATACAGAGACGAAGAGAAGGGGGATCAGACGAAGAGAGGGGGACGATGGGAGTGTCGTCAACACCAAGTCTTCGGTACGGGTCCCAAATGATCCCTCGTGCAATGTCTCAATCCCAATGTCGAGTCTGAATCCAAATGTCGTCAAGTCCCCAAGTTACAAATTTATCTCTCTCTTACACACACACACACACACGTGCGCACTGCGTTGCCACTTGTACGCACCCTCGTATGAGTACGGATTCGAACTCTTGTACTCGTACGCTAGGGGCCCCGTACGAGTTTTTTTTTTGTTTTTTTTTTAATCCGGTAGCGTTTTTATTTTTTTTCTCAAATTCTAATACAAATCTGGAGATGATGCTCACCAAATGTTGCTTGTTTTGTGCTGTTGCATCACATATATTTTTTTTCGGATGTTTTTTTTTTTTTTTTTTTGCTTTTTCATACGGGGACGTACAAAACGTATATGTACTCTATGCAACGTAGCGTGCGCACTTGCACACACGCACGCGCGTAGTAGTAGTATAGATTTTTGTGTTGTTGTGGTAGTTTCATTCGATGTAGCTCATCCTATCAATGAAAGCAGTGTGAGATCAGTCGTGCGATATACACTTTCACACTCACACACACAAACACATACACAATCATATACACACACCCACACACTCACAAACAAACAAACGATAGTGACAGTGTATATTTCAATGTTCTAACAGTAGATTCATTCGATTTAGTTCGGGGAGTAGGTCGCGTGGTAGAGACTTACCTGTTCTCTCTCCCTTTGCCCTTGCCACCATCGTAGTCGTAGTCGTCGTAGTTGTTGTCGTCATCGACATAGTCGCTGACAGTGCTCACTGCCCTTCACTTCCCAACACGATTCGTCACGCCTTGCAGCCTGCCGAGACCACCCTCGCATATGGTAACCACTGCATGCATGGTCGTGGCCATCTGCACCACTCGGGTGGCCAAGAGCGCAGGGCTCCCTACCAAGTCACGACACTTTCAAATGGAATGCGCCGTGGTGAGTACGGACACAGAGACGACGTCACAACAAAACTGCAACTGCTCTCCTTGGATCCTACGGGGTGAGGACGTCGAAGCTGAGTGGTGATCGTTCACCACTGCCTGCTCCTGCTACACGCCTGGATTTTTCACAAAGTGAGGTAAGTTGTCCCCCTCCCTATCTCTCTTCCCCGTCCTTTTTCTTCTTCTTCTTCTTTTTCTTTCTCTCCTTCGTCTCCTCCCTCTTTTTTTCTTCTTCCTCTTCCTTCCCCGCGCTTTTTACATTTTTCTCTCGTGTGCGCGCCCTCTGTTGTTTTTCGCTTGTTCGTCGGTTGCCTCTTCTCGCGGTGAGTCACTCCTCCACGACAACGATCTTCACCGTGTCGTGGGTAGACCCAGCAAAACGAGATCGCTGTAGGATCGGAATTCTTTCCGAGAACGAACTTGTCCGAAACTCGGGGCAAAAACACTAAGGTAAGAGATTCGTTTCACGTGGAAAAAAAATGAAATTAACTCAAGAATAAAAAAAAATAAATAAGAAATTCAAAAAGAAAATAACAAAATCTAAAAATCTAACTACTAACAACCCTAAACTGCCAAGTGTCATGCTCCGGTTTTCGAACGGGGCTAACTGTAACTACTAACTCTAACTAACTTCAATCTAGAGGTCACCGGTTCAAGCCCCGACCGACTGAACCCGGACGAAACTGTTGTGGAGCTCCTTGATAAAAGGAGTTAGCTCAGGGGTCGGTTGGATTCGTTTCCTGCATCCACCGCTTGACAATCCCGAACCTAAACCTACTGAGCTAACTCCTACTCTTGTTAAGAAAAGGGTCGCTCAGGTATATGTAGAGTATTGGGGTTTAGCCCATCTAGTGGCCCGAACCCGCTCCTGAGTTTGTGTGTGTGTACTCTTGTCAGTCTGCATGCCTCTCTGAGTGTTTGTCGGCTTGAGTGTATGTGTGATCTGAAATGATATTTGGTTGATCGGACGGCCCGAAGGGCCGGTACTTAGTTGTGACCACGACATTGAGGGTCGTGGTGGGGAAAACACTCAAGTGGCGTGTAGGCCGGTACCACACTAAAGTAGATGTATCGGGTACCTGAGGCCAAGTCGAAGAAGACAAGAGTTAGTATTTTTAGAGGGTCAGTACCGGTACGTAGACAGGTACCCGCCCAAGTCTCAGTGTGTGTCGTAAATCTACCCGACACAACACTAACCCAATCAACCCTTCGACCTTTTCGGTCGGAGGGTATTACCACTAATATTAACCATCACAGCGCGTGTCATAACAACGCGCGCGCGTACTCTCGAAATTTTCTCATCGATTTGCCCAGGCCTCAATGGTCGAGGAAATTGTTTCAACTGTCACGTCAAAGCTCGCACACCTTTTCCATTCTAGACCGGCCCCGTCATGGTAGCCGACGCCATCGTTGTGTCAAATGCAAAAGCATGGTCAAATACCCTTGTAAGGGTATTTGGTCCGACACCGTATTCGAAACTTCAGTAGCAATTGGCTTGCATGGAAACAGAGGGGGAAAAATAAGGAGAGTAAAGTAGAAGGATGGTGTTGAGGAGAAGGATATGGAATTTAATAGAAGCTACATAATCGTCTTTGATGATTGGTATGATGTGGACTCTTCAATCCCCTTACGTCCATTGTTTGGGTTTCTTGATCCATTCCCACCGCCAGTTGGGTCAATGGTCCCCATCTCATAGTATGGTCAAAATGAGGTTAACTAAGAAAGTGTTTACATAATGTTTACTTAGTGGATATGGAAGAAAAAAAAGGATTTGTTACCCACCTCTGGGCAAAAAGGTCCAAAAAGACTCAGAATGACAAAATTTATTGATTGTTGTTAAAGCTCTAGCATAAAAGAGAAGTCGCGGGCACCCTGACAAGGGTGAAGAGAGGCTGTAGCGCTATCATATGAGATGCTGCGCCAGGTTCTCAATACGTATGGGAACTTAGTGCGGTTTGATTTTTCTTTGGATTTCCCCATCAACAGAGCTATCTAAAGCATCACGAGGGATACTGGGTCCAATTCCCAGCATATCATCATTGTATTCAAGGGGACGCTAGACCCGGCGCAGCTCCCCAGGAATAGACTGCAGCCTCCTGCATCGATAGGAAGGAGTCTATGCTCTTATCATCACTCCTTCCTGTTGTCGCCGCCCATCCGCCTCGGTTGGGGGGCAATACAGTGGGGTGTCACTCTAACGCCAACTGAGCCTGCAGAGGAACGGATCAGAGCCCACCCCAACCCACCCCCTCTGCCTCGCTAGGCTAGAGCTCTAGCAAGCTCAGCTACCATGCTTGAACGCTAACGTCACCGCTACTCAGCGCATACTCGTACTACAGTCTTCCCCCGAAGAAAACGCAGGTGCGTTATGCTACAGGTTTTGGGCACCAACTTCTGAAAACGGGCTCTAAAAAAAAATCCGCTATATGCCCTTGCAGCCACGGGTCTGTCCTTGGGGCATCAGTCACAGTTGGAGCTATACACATAAATCGAGAAATGGTCCTCATTAAAAAAAAAAAAAAAAAAAAAAA
>BFEA01000056.1:3015452-3046140 GCA_003427395.1 Chara braunii
TTTTTTTGTGTGTGTGTGTGTGTGAGAGAAGGGGGCGGACTGTGCCAAGCTGTCCGTTATGTGACTCTGACACGTGCTACTTCGTTTCTTCTTTGCGTTTTGCCTTCCCGGAAATGCTCCAAGATGCTCTCATGTCAATGCTACTCCTGACAAGTCCCCCACGCAAAAAGCAACTGCGAAGCAGATTGAATGCTGCTGATTGTTTCATCATTCATACAATGCAAAACCCCTGCTTCTTAACATCAGTGGCACTCCTATTGTTGTTGGAGGCGACTTCCAACTTCCCCGGGCCAATCATCAATGACATCATCCGAGCCCACCAAAGTGAGACTTGCCCACACACGCATGCACTTGCGCACATAGCGAAAAAACTCAACAAGTAAGCACGGGGCATGCATACATGCAAGATGGGTTGATCACAAACATATCCGGAGAACACAGCAAACAAAGTCTGAATCTGAATCTTTAGCTGCAAAAACATCAACGGGACAATGGACAGGATTTTCTCAGAAAAGTGGAGGAGTTCTTGCACATCACAAAACAAAAACGATGCTGCGAAGGTAATGGCTCCCCAAACAAAACACAAGGGAAAAAAAGGCTCGGCGGAATATGATAGGGGAGTTCCTTATGCTTTTTCTTTCTTTTGTGCTTTTTTTCCTTTTCTGTTTTTGCGGGCGAAGCTGCAACGGGTCATCTAGTCTCCATAACATACACAGCACACTCAACATCACTGTATTTGGCCGGAGAAATAGTTTGTATACATTCAGTATAAGGGTGTGTGGTGTTTGGGAGACGATGGTAACCTGCAGGTGATGGCAGGTGCTCCTCCACAGGCAGGTTGTGAAATGGTGGCCGTAAGTAAGAACTCGTCGCGCATGAGGGAATACTCACACTAGCGTTTTTCGAAATGCATCAGACCGCAATTTCTGCCACACCTGTATGCATCTGGCCGCAATCTCGTCCAGAAATAAGTAAAGAAGTCCTAGTGTGAGTATGCCCTGAGTCACACAAAAGTAGAGAGAGGTGTCATAGCAACAAGAAATGCTCTACCGGCTTTGCCTGAGCAGAACACATGGTCATTGTGAATGTATACAGCCTAGTTCTCTGGTCGTATACGGTCTATATGAGAGGTGCGTTGTGTTCGGTGGAAGCCTGTAGGAAACTCGGATTCGGCCGGCTGCAAGGTGCAAAGATGTTGTTGGGTGGAAGTCTGACAGCAGCCCCTGAACTCTTTTTCCAAAAAGGGAAACCAAGAGCCAACTAGCGGTTTCATTTTCTGGAAGGATATTGGTGCCAGTAAGGAAAAAAAAAAAAAAAAGCTTCAATGGGTACTATTTTGTCAGCGCCTACTACCTTATTCTCTCGAATATAACTCCCACGAGTTATATTCAAGTTTGTCTCCTACCTTCTTTCCCCGAATACAACGTACGGTCATTATAGCTGTATTTGAGGCATCTTTCAGTCTAGATACGGCTATAATGACCGTACGTTGTATTCAGGGGAAGAAGGTAGGGGTCACTGAAACCCTTTACCCCCACCAAAAAAAAAAAGAAGAAAGAAAAAGTTAAAAGAAAGTTAAAAAAACCCTTAAACCACCACTGGCCACTGGCCCGGAAGCGAAGTAACTCAACTGAGGCATTTTCCTGAGCCTGGAGAACTGAGGGCATACTCACACAAGCACTTTCCTAAATGCATCTGACTGCAATTACGGCAAGAGCTGGATGAATCTGACTTCAATCACGGCCAGCACTTGGCAAACAAAGTCTTAGAGTGAGGATGCCCTGAGGCGAAAAGTTCGGGCCCACCAGCAGCAGCAGGGAGCAAAAATATGCCTCCTCCTGCCACATGCATTTGGTTTGCGTCTTTTTTTTTCTTTTTTTCTTTTTTTGTGGGCAAGAGTTCTTTTTTTATTTTCTTCCCTACTGGCAAAAAATGCCTCCGGGCTAAGTCCCACTAGCAGCTCAACGCCTGAATCTGGACGTGTTTGTGGAGACGTGCAGTTCAGGAAACTCGACACCATTTCTGCACATCTCCGCAAAAGCGTCCACATTCAGACGTTGAGGTACCTGCACGCTGGTAGTGGGAATTGGCCAGTACTTCCTAAAGTCATGCCCGTAAACAAGCCGCCGCGACTTTAGGAAATGTACGGGCCACTAGAGAAGCATCCAAATTCATCCGACTGGAAATGTTTCTACTCCTATGTTTTTTCCGCGGCCGATACCTGGGCCAAGTGCTAGTGGTTTAAAAATTGCCAATGTTGGGGTAGTAGTCAAAATGTTTTTGCACCCCCTCGGGACCCCTCTTAGGTCCAGGAGGGTGAGTCTTTTCTGTGGTCCCCACGTATATGGGTGCGGCCTTGGGAAGGCCTCCGGGAGATGGGCGGTTTATTTGTGTGAATTTGTTCATCTGAGCTACCATCTTCACCCGAATAGAACGCCCGGTACTTATTGCTGCATCTGGACTGAAAGTTGGACCAAATACAGCTATGGTGACCGGGCGTTCTATTAGGGTGAAGACCATAGGCTAACTCTGCTGTTGGCAAAGAAATTGTGTGCCTTGTTTTTTTCTTTTTCTTATTCTCTTTTTTGCCCCACAACAAAAAGTGTTCGCACTGTTCAAGTCTCCCTACCGTCTTCACCCGGAATAGAAGGCCTGGTCATTATGGCTGTATTTATAGACTGTAAGTTGCCCCGAATACAGCTATAATGACCAGGCGTTCTATTCGGGTCAAGACGGAAGTCCTTCAAACAAAGAGACTAGCGGACTGATGTCCTTCGATTCCCTCTTTCAATCCACTACAGGAGGACTAGGGCGCTGTTCAAGTTCGCAGCCTCGGTCGCAGAGAAGGTTCGCCAAAAAGATTCCGCTCTTGGTCGGAAGCTGGGGAATGCCTTATCCCGATGGAGTCGCCGACAGCGAGAACTGCATCACGATTCTCAAGGGCGCGTGGTGCGAGGGAACGGCAGCAAATTAGATAGTTGCTGTCCATCTTCAACATCGACTTCGACCTCAACTCAAACTTCAATGACATCTGGCATTAAGAATGGCAAATCGACTCGTTCCTCGGACAGACCTGCAGGATCGAAGTTTGGACCAGGAACACGACGAGGTCAGGAGGGTAAGAAGGTTGGGTTTTGCACATTGATTCCCAGTGCTCAAGTGGCGGGCCGCGAGGATTTCCGGACTGTTCTGCAAACATCGCGCTCCGAGGCTGGACATTCCGAAGAAAACTTTGTTGAAACTACTACGAGCATCGGTTGTGTTGATGATGAGGAGGAAACCAGTGTAGCAGGGCCTTCGGGCGCTATTGGTTGTGTGGGCTCCGACTTACCTCCGTTGTCTATGTCTCAATTAACACGGCTGTTATCGACAGTATTGTCTGCACTGTCGTTGAGGGCGCGATGTCGGATGCAACAGCCACACTTCTTTCTGTTTACTACTCCCATCACAGAGGATGTATCGTCGGTGTTGTCGTCTCGAGTCTCCTGTTCATCTTCCTCATCCCAAGTGTTGTCCTCGTCGTCATCGTCGTCGTCGCCGTCGTCATTGTCTGCAAGGCCTAGTCTGTGCAGCTATCTCAGTGGTTGTTCTGAATTCCCATCATTTTCGTCCTCGCTGTCGACACCGTCCTTGCGCCGTTATCACTCTTTCTCATCCGCTGTGACATTTCTCGCATCTCATCTACTGGACAAGAGAGCCTACCCGGGATCGGAAGGCGTGGTTGGTGAAAAGGGTACATCCAGCCTCGGTGGTCAGCCCGACCACTTGCCATCTCTTGATAGCATGTTTCTGCATGGTGCACTCAATGATCCAATACAGCAAATTATTCCTTCAAGAGGTAGTCGTGAGAACCTGCCGTTTCGGGTAATGAGAAAAACGGAGGCATGGAACGAGTTCAAGGCGACTGCGTGTCCCTGTGCTGATCGCCGAACACGAAGTTGTGGTTGCGACGTTGTAACCAAGGGCTCGAATGCAATGAGCGCAGGACAAGGTAGGCAATCTAGCGAGAGGGACATTGTTGGGACTAAGCGGCCGACGATGCCGTCGACACCGCAGTTAATTCGTACCTCACACCTTTCCGATCCATGGCATCAGCGCGATGTCGTATCTTTCTTCAGTCTCATGTCTCGGAAAGGTGGAAGGCAAGACCTGCTGTCGTTGCCGTGGCGCCCACCTTCCCTCGCTCGTTCTTTTCGGTGTCAGCCGTGTTTTGTTTCGCCGTCTTTAAGATTAACATTGGCGTCTTCATGTCGAAGACTGCAGTCATGATGACAAATGTTTTGTGCCCGCGTGCCCGCTTTAGGCTGAGTGAATGCCGGTTTCTCTCCTCCGACTCTTCTTCTACAAAGTCGATGCCGATGTCAGGTAGGACGTTCACTTGCTTGTGAACTGTGATGTTGCTTCTGTGCGGCGCACTGCGAGCTGACGATAACCTCTCTCTCTCTCTCTCTCTCTCTCTCTCTCTCTCTCTCTCTCTCTCTCTCTCTCTCTCTCTCTCTCTCTCTCTCTCTCTCAGTTGTGACGGTGTTCAGTTGATTATGGCCGCGAGGTCGGTTCTATGCAGCAAACTGTGAGGAGTTGTGATGGTGCCTGGTGCCTGCCTTCTGTCAGAATCATCGTGATGGGAACCTCATGGATACACCTGCGATGGACACATGTCATCGCAGTCGCGTGTGACCTTTTTCATCGAGCAAGCGGAATTGTGTGCAATCCCTTGTACGCATCCGAGTAACAAGTCAGGAAATTGTTTGCTCCTTTTGATCATGTTATGTTTGCTTCTGCTCTCCCCACTTGTTCCCATTTGCAGTGGACGACGGTGCGGTCAACTTGCCGTGTCTCCTTTCTCGATCCACACCGATTCTTGTGGGGAGGTAAAGTGCTTCATCGTCTCTTGCTGTTGCGATTGTTTCCGTTCCCGTTTTGCGGCGGATATTTACGTTTCTATTGCTGTAATTCTGCCCATAACTGACATTTCGATCAAACTGACAGTTTTTTTCTAAAAATTCACGAAATTGAGCGCACCAAAAAACATCATTTTGTACTGTTCTTTGTCCCCATGACGTCGGATGATCAGATCATCGGGTGTCGTGGCAACTGCCGATGATCTGATCATCGGATGGATGTTAACGGTACTTTACGTTGAGGTACATCAGATGGGCAAAGTGAGATAACCACTTCTCACCCAAGGAGGTGTATGTTAAGTTGTTAACGGTACTTCACGTTGAGGTACATCAGATGGACAAACTGAGATAACCACTTTCTCACCCTAGGAGCAATGAAAGTTTGACTAAGTCCACTTTCTTGAATTTAGGGAAAAAAAAATAATGTCAGTTTTAACGAAATGTCAATGGCGTTGTATCATTCGTGTCCTCACTCGTTTGGGAGTAGTGATTGTAGGAGACGCGGAAAGCGGCAATTGGTGTACGTTCCGCCGTGTTCTATTTGTGAATTTCAGAGATCTGCTCCCACCAATTCTAGCGCGGTCTGTCATGTTCCGTTTATGTATTTTAGAGGAGTTTTTGCTCTCAAATTCTGACCATGTATTTTACAGATCTGTTGCGAAATACGCAGCTGCTTATGTATGAGAACTACCTTCTTCCCCCGAATACAACGCACGGTAATTACAGCTGTATTTGAGGCGTACTTCTGTCTATATACAGCCGTAATGACCGTAGGTTGTATTCGGGGGAAGAAGGTTATAGCCCGATTCCCCTCTTTTGCTTCCGCTCCTCCTGCCTCGACTGAGGTTAGTAGTCCAGCTCGTTTGTCCGTCTCCAGGGCATGCAGTGAACACCACAGTCATGAAGTACTCACCTGACTCCCTCTCTCCCTCTCTCCCTCCCCTCCCACCTTATCCATCTGCTCATCCGTCCATCAATCCCATCTCTTCTGTCTGTGGCAATGCTAACCTGCAATCACGAGTCCAAGATCAAGCACAGTAATAATCCAGTGCAAAATGCCACTTAATTGTTTTCAAATCAACAACAGAAATATCACAAACAAATGAAATCCATCCAGGCTCGCCACCCTGCCACGATCACAACGTAAAACAATTGTTGTCACCACTCTCGAGTCTCAATTACTGCCGCCACTCTCAAGTCTCGACTACTGCCGCAATGTAAAACAATCACTGTCAACATCCGCCGTAATGTAAAACAATTACTGTTAACATGCCGTAATGTAAAATAATTACTCCCGCCACTCGCAAGTCTCGACTACTGCCACAATGTAAAACAATTACTGTCACCGTACGCCGTAATGTAAAACAATTACTGTCACCGGTCGCCGTAATGTAAAACTACTGTCACCACTTTCAAGTCACAACCGACTTGAAAACAGTGCCTCACGAATGACTTAAAAGAAACGCCCTGCAGGAGTCTCAAATGCAGCACAAGCCCTCCGAACCCATCCACAAACACTTCTCATATCACGGCGGATGCCACGGAGACCCACATGGGACACCTTGGCCCCCAATATTTGCAGCGCCCGCTGTGTGTATGCCAGTGTGTGTGTGTGTGTGTGTGTGTGTGTGTGTGTGTGTGTGTGTGTGTGTGTGTGTGTGCTTGTGTATGTTGTACATTTGCACCACAACAGCCCCTGTTCCACCCAGATGAGTAGATCCAAAATCGAAGCGACTGTACCTCTATTGCAGCCAATGAAGCACACTTGAGATGAGCCAATCCAGCAATGAAACAGTTCTCTTTGGGGTACCCCTTTTGTTTGCTCTTGCAGCTCTATTGCCTGTATAGCAAGCAGCATGGTGCACAACAGACAACAGATCCATTATGTCCCTTTCTTAAGTATCTTTACTTCAGTTCTCCTCTTTGGGGTACCCCTTTTATTTGCTCTTGCAGCTCCCGTTTTATTATGCCTCTTACGTACAAGGCTGGCCACATTGACTGTGGTTGTGTGCCATCATGTTCGCTATACAAAGCTCCACAAGGAAAGCATGACTGTGCCATACTCTGTGTGTGTGTGTGTGTGTGTGTGAGAGAGAGAGAGAGAGAGAGAGAGAGAGAGAGAGAGAGAGAGAGAGAGAGAGAGAGAGAGATGCTGCTCTCTGCTGTCGCCAAGGCTTTGGCGTTGCAACTGTTTGCTGTAATAGATTGTGGCATCAAACAGTAAGATTTGCGACCACTTGTTGTGGTAGACTGTGGCAGCCAACAGCAAGATTTTGCTTTCGTACCCCACCCGGCTGCGAGCGTGAGGACGACTCGAGTGTACATTAGACTTCACATTGACTTCAGAGTAAAACAAAGAAAAAACAAAAAAAAAAGGAGTTTGTTTTTCTACACGAACTGTGTCGACGAAGTCGAAGTGCTCTACGACTTGTAATTGCATAAGTCGTCCACACATCCAAATTTAGAGAGTAAAATATGTCGAGGGTTGAATGTTGTCAGACTTTTTTTTTTTTTTTTTTTTTTAATGCTTGATACATAAATGCTGAGCTGAACTTGCCGAACCAGGTCAACGCCCCATACTACTGCATCTCGGATCGACAGTCAACGCTTATTATGCTGCACGCGTTACAAAATTTCTTCTTTTTTTTTTAACGCTCGATACAAAAATCCTGCCTGTAGAAATTACATTTGCTGCCCGCATTACGAAATTTCGAGCGAACGGCGTGCAAGAATTTTTGGAGCTCGAATCATAATGAAATCAAACGCACATGAATTCAGCACATACATGGGTGAATGATTGCATAACAGCATAATGCACAATACACTGGCGAGGCAGAACAGGGCTCAAGTGATGACAAGAGTAGCGAGCCAAATAGCAGATTCTGCAGCAGCTACAGTTAATACGAATAAAGCTAGGCTACCAGCCGGGCCGCCCGGGTCCCGGGTGACCAGCCCGTGCAAGGACCAGGGAAGGTCCCAGCAAAAAAAAAAAAAAAAATCAAAAAAATCAAAAAACTCCGAAGAAAAACTATGTTATGCAGAAAAATAGACTGAACAACTTTTGCCTCAGGGTCACATCGAAATTATCCACCAAATTTAGGGAAAAAAATAAAATTTAAAAATATTTTTATTTTTTTTATTTTTTTCATTGTTTTTGGCCCGGCCGGGCAAGTGACACCGGGCCACTCTGGTAGCCTAGGAATAAAGCAAATAATTGACCCAGCATGTCATCTAGATAAACAGAAAAGACTAAAAAGTTTGAATAGATAAATTTTTAATGGCTTGTAATTTTATTTTTTTGTGAAAATTAACCGGCCTTGTTTGTTTTCGTTTTCAGCCTTCAAAGGGGGCTCCTAGATGGGTTGGGTGTTATGAGCAGCTCCATGGGACAATCAGAGCCCCGGGTAGTTAACACAAATGACCGACCGCGGCCACAGAAACAACAGACAACAATCACCGTCCGTGATTCATGAATCATGATATTTTAAATGGGACGCTGGACCCGATTTTCAGCAGGTGCCGCCCGCCACCAATAGATGGAGCAGCCCAATAGATAAGCCCTCAATTTGGATGGTTCTGTTACCACCGCTGGGATGGAGGGCTTACACGGTTACACCCTGTTTTATTTTTGGTCAAGGTCTGTGTGTGTCAAGTTTGGTGTTTGTTGGGGTCTTGGAGTCAACTGTTTTGGCTAGCCCTGAAAATCCTGAAAATCCTGAAAACTGAAATGAGCGAATTTTGCATAAAAACACATTTTTGCCTTGCTATTTTATAGGTTTGTAAAGTTTTTTTTTCATTTTTTTTTTATAAAGTAGTTAGTATGATCTCCACTCTATGAATTGGTGGCAAGTTTGGTTAAAATGACCCTTGGGTTTTGTTATAAATGACCTGACAAGTGGTCTGAAATTTGAGGCCTCCGTTAACCGGCTCTCTAAATTTGGTGAAGAATTTCGGTGTGACCCTGAGGCAAAAGTTGTTCAGTCTATTTTTGTGCATAACATAGTTTTTTTTCGGAGTTTTTGGTTTTTTTTTGTTTTTTTTGTTTTTTTTGCTGGGACCTTCCCTGGTCCTTGCACTTGCTGGCCACCCGGGACCCTGGCGGCCCGGCTGGTAGCCTAGTAAATAAATAAAAATTGTTTTTGGGTAAGTTTTTTTGTTTGCCGAACATTTTCCAAGATTTGTCGACAAGTTGCCTGATGGGCCTAGCTCCGTCCGCACACCCATGATCTGTTGAAATACACAGACGGGAGGTCGAATCCAGATGCAATTAGATGAACAGAAGAGAATTGCTTCTGAATCACCAGGAGCAGGCCAAGGTTGCACATGAAATACAGGGCTGATCCATGAGCTTGAAGTACTGGCAGCAACCTTGTACTGATTGCCACACTTTCACCTGTGAGTTCATCGAGAAGGCTTCAGATCCTGTTCGATCCTCGTTTGCTTCCTTTCCTCCCCTCCTCCCCTCCTCCCAAACTCCTTTTGTTGTTCTCCTCCTGCAAAACTCTCTCTCTCCCCCATATCAGAACGATGTGCCCATTTGGAAACAACTCAAGTCTGCACCTGCTCTCACACAGGGCCCATTGCTTTGACGTTCTGGAGTCACAAGGTGATCCAGTGGAACTCTGTCTCTTAGCCTTTCTTCCTCGCCCACCCACTGCAATCTCCCGTCTCGGGTGGTAGGCCACCACACGTATGTGTTATCGTATGATGCTATATATCTCCCTCCTCTACTCCCACCAGGGAACAGAGAAAGCAGCATGGCTGCAAAGGGCATGCAACACTGAATAAGGAGGAGGAGGAGGAGGAGGAGGAGGAGGAGGAAAAGGAGGAAGAGGAGGAGAACAGGAGGAGAGCAAGGAGGAAGAGGAGGAGAACGAGGAGGAGAGCAAGGAGGAAGAGGAGGAGAACGGGGAGGAGAGCAAGGAGGAGGAGGAGGAGGAGGAGGAGAAGAAGAAGAATGAGGAGGAGGAGAACGAGGGGGAAGAGGAGGAGAATGAGGAGGAGAGCAAGGAGGAGGAGGAGGAGAGCAAGGAGGAGGAGGAGGAGGAGGAGGAGGAGAGCAAGGAGGAGGAGGAGGAAGAGGAGGAGGAGAACGAGGAGCAAGAGGAGGAGAATGAGGAGGAGGAGAGCAAGGAGTAGGAGGAGGAGGAGGGCAAGGAGGAGGAGGAGGAGGAGAAGACGACGAAGAATCAGGAGGAGGAGGAGAATGAGGAGGAAGAGGAGAACGAGGAGGAGGAGGACGACGACGACGACGAGACAAAAAGAAGGAGAAGAAGCGAGAGGGAAGAAAAGACTTTGTCATCTTGTCCACTTTCCAGGCCTGTTGGGCCATGACCGTGACTCCTTTCCATTTAAGGAAGGGTTATTGATGCTCCTACCCATCCCGTGTCTTGTCAACTTCATCCTATCTGTCAGCATAGTATGCCTCAGAATAGGTTAGGTTAGAACGTAGCAGTCAGTATGCATAGTAAACTGTGCAAAAGGTACGGTTCAAGGACTCCGATTGACTGCATGTTATTTTCAGGCAAATCGCTTGACTCTTATTTCAGGCAAATTTGCGCCATAGAACGCGATTACCATTTGTGAGCAAATTACAGACGTGACCTCCCTGGAGGCCGAACTGCATCTCCCGACCACTGTTGATTGACATGTCCAGGGGTCGGTTTTGTTTTTATGCGATATCAACAATTTTGTGGAAAGTTAAGCTCCTCTTTTCGTCAATTGGGAAAACGATCAGTAAGCACAAGAGAAAACTTAGAAAATAAGCTTTTTTTTTCCCTTAGAAAATAAACCTTAATCGATAGACCGCGTTTTTTAAAGGTTTGTTGAACTTCGTTCTATAGTGATTCTGAGCACGTGTGTTTAGGGCATCACACCCTGCCGTGCACGGATGGCCTCGAACTGGCACCCTCCGCCACAGGAACGAAGTATCGTAACCACTACAACGCTTGGAGGTGTTATTAAAACTAGATCCATACCGGTCCACCTCCAGGGCTGCAGCGTCCTTGTACTCAACACCACACACCCAACACACACCACACCACGGACTTGACAATCACGCACACTCCGTCGAACAACACGTAGCCCACCACCGCTACCAAACCCGGTCACGCACACAGGGCCAACTTGCCCGCGGGTTCACGGGCGCCTCACAGTGATTCTGAGCACGTGTGTTTAGGGCATCACACCCTGCTGTGCACGGACGGCCTCGAACCGGCACCCTCCGCCACAAGAACGAAGTATCGTAACCACTACAACCCTTGGAGGTGTTATTAAAACTGGATCCATACCGGTCGTGATATCCAGCCCACCTCCAGGGCTGCAGCGTCCTTGTACTCAACACCACACACACAACAGACCACATTTTATTTTGTAAAAAAAAAAAAAAAAAAAAGGAAGTTATGATCCTGCTACAGTAATGCCAACGAAATTAAGAAAAGCGCAGAGAAGACGATTTTCGTGCTGCAGTGCCACCAGTCAAAAATATGCAAACGCCAGAAGGGAAAAAAAAAACAATACATGGTTTTCTTACCGACAGGCAAGCTCAGTCGGTACAACTATGAACTGTTGAAACACATACGCAAGTTCGAATCCCGATGCAATCAGATGAACAAAACAAAATATAATTGCGAATGACACGGGGCCGGTCGGGTCAATGATAACATCTCAAGGCCGGCGACCTTTAATTTGGGGGGGGGGGGGAAACAATACACAGTTTTACAGTCATCCGTTGATCTCTTCTTGCACTGATTTGACGGTTACACCAAAATGTAAACATGCTGATGCAACCATTGAGACAATGACTGCAATTCAAATAGTCACAAAAATAACAACATGCAGATGTATGCAGCCGTCCTCAAAGAAAAAATCAGGACCTGCACACACACACACACACAGAGAGAGAGAGAAAGAGAGAGAGAGAGAGAGAGAGAGAGAGAGAGAGATGTGCGGCTTTCCTGGAGAACTATGACAAGGCATGGAACTCCACCTGCAGTTTTATTTTGGAATACATGGACATTCTCTGAACCACATGAGGTATGAGCAAACCTTAATCCTCATTTTATTTAATTCTGGATTTTGGGAGTAGTTGGGTATGCTGATAATTCATTTTATTTGACAAGGTAGAGTCTTGTACGATTGCGAGATTTCTCTGATTCAGCTTCGTTTGAGGAAATTTGTTAACTGTATAAGGTGGTGTATTTGAAATTCTGAAGATATCAATCGAACGCATCCGGGGCAGATATGTCGTGGCTCAGCCTTCGGAGGAGTCTAGGGAAATCTGACAAGAATGGTTTATTGCAGGCAATGATTTTCTGTCAGAGTTGTGTTTTAGCAAACACGATAACACACAGGTACATGTTCGCATGCTTGTAATCACTTGCTCATTCTTATCTCGCACGCCGCTCTCTCGTCCTGCTCGCCAAGAAAAGACAACCGGAACGGGCCTCCTTTCGACTGGCGCTGCCAGCCATTTTGCTCCGAAGGTCGAACGCCGGATGTTTCAGTTGAATGCACACTGCTACTTCAAAAAATTGGTCGGGAAACGAATTGGTGACCTAACAGACTCTTTAGCAATCGTGTGCTTGAAGACACCTAGACCTAGCAACAATCCTATGCTAGAAGACACCTGAGCTTGAGTGTTATACCCTCCGCTCCCTCCACTATAAGAGAGGTTGTGTGCTGACAAGGCAAGTACCCATGCAGGAGAGGCCCCACTGCAAGCACCAACCTGTTCCCAACCTCCAGATATTGCATGTTACACTACCGTCTTCACCCGAAAATGACGCCCAGGTTATATTCAATTTCCCCTAAAGTTTTTACTCACCTTTTTCCAAATAGAACGCCCCTTCGAATAGAATGTCATTTACAGTGAGCGTGCTGTCCTACATATTGCCTGTACCCCCCCACCCTGAACACCTCTGTGTGTTATGCAGGTGATCGCCCCCTCACCCTACCAGGTCAGTCTGCCAACCTGACTGTTCCCACCCCATCACCTCATAACCCACACGCTTCCCAGTCATCCCCCCATCATCTCTACAATTTTTTTCTTCTCTCCTACTTTCCTTCGAACCTTACTCCTACCATCCTCCTACCATCCTCCTACCAATTTTCTCATCGCTATTATGTTAACCCACTTGCCCAAGATATCTCCAACCTCCTCTTCGCCATATAACATGATAATTCAAATCATCACCATAAGGTGCATGCTCTCGCAATTAAAATGAAAAACCATGTTCCTCCTCCACCACCTCAACCGCCTCTCGCTACCTCTCCACCTCCCCTTAACAGGCCCACTCCCCCTCTCCTTTTCGCCTCCTCAAACCCTTGTTCTCTTCATCTCGCCTACCACCCCCCAATCAACATTGAAGCATTCAAACAGCTAAGACGACAACTCTTGCTTAAGGAAGAGGAGAATCGCTCTCCGTCTAGCATCTAAAAAACGAGTTACTCAAGCGCGATGAAGAGAACCAGATCCCCACCCAGCTATATCATAAGCTTCAATCAGAGATGGATGTTATTATAAAAAAACTCAACGACAAGTCTCAACCCGCCTACGATGAACTCTCTGTCTGGAAAAAAATGTTTGTTTCTCCTTACTAGTACTTCCAAGTGAAAGCATACATTCGCTTTCTTGCAGTCAACATGAACTACTCCTATTACCTCATTGGAAAGTTGTTGGCATCAGACTTTGCTCAAGAGTGACTTCCATAACCAAAGACTGTTTCGGTTCTCGCATCTCAAAAAAAGTGAAGCACCACATGAGCAAGGCTAGGAGAGAAGGGATGGACAATGTTTTCCCTCTAATCAACTTCTCATACAATAGCTGCAAGAGCATCGTCCGTCGAGACGCACACATGTAAGCAAGAACAAGTGCCCAATTTATCTAACTTGTTGCCCCAGACTGTCAATAAGTCCATGCCATTTGCGTTCATGGGCTTATCTTCTATCCTTTATTTATGATTGTAGGTTGAGAATATATGAATCTGATTCATCTTCTTGTCGCAAGAAGGACGATCCTCAAAAGACCGAAGACCACAAAAAACCCTACTCTTCCAAGAGGCACTACGATGAAGACAAGGACCGTGACCACAACTACTGTCGTGCTTCAAAAAAGTTTTTCAGCGATTCTGATCATAGACACCATAACCAGTCTTGTTCCTTATTAAACAACGGAGCACGTCCTTGAGAATAATCCTCCTCTCTTCCACACCTTCTTCATTCTCAACATATTCATTTCTATTTCCTCATCACCATCATTCCAGGATCTTCGCCTTGCCATATTTGCTCTTCAATAACCCACATCATCGCTTCGCATCCCAAACGATTTCTCCATCGCTTCACGATGTCGAGCGCATGAGCCCCCGTTTTTTTGCAAAGTGTGGGAGCCCTCCCGACCATGTCACGCAAGAGTTAAACGAAACAAAACAAAAAAATAGAGACAACTTGGGGACGACGCATAAATAATCCCACGAACCACCGAGACGGTCGCGGTAGCACCGTTCCCTCGCCGCTCTGGCCAGGTGTGCCAGCCATATATCCCGCGGTCCCCTGCGACATGATAGGTTCCCGCGGGGCATAAACTTTCCTTCCCTAAGGGGTTGTCACCACCCTTAGGGGTATATCCCTACCAAGCGACCGACCCGCGCGCAAAAGTTTTTACATGCAGTCGCAGAGGTAGATCGGCTGAGAACGTTTGCTCGTTCGTTGTTGTATAGAAATGCTTAGTTAACGCCAAATGGACCCAAATTTCGCCCATTCCTTAGGGCGCTGATCTCCTAAGTACGAAGCGGATGTCGGTCGACTAGGATGATCTCAACCAAACGTGAAACCCAAATATTAATCATAGTCCCTCAAACGCACATACAAAAGAAAGTTAAAATATCCTCACATAATTGCATCAAGAGAAATCAACCGTAGTTGATAGAAAGGTATATCCAATCAGAAATGATAACTAAAAGAATCAAAATCGTCTTTTGATACATCCAATAACACAAGATCAAAATAAAATTTGACCACCCCGGATCGAACTTCCCAAAAATCATACGGCCGCCAACAAGGTGTTGGCTTCCTACAATAACATAAATGCAGCCGACAAAGTAGTTGAACTGCCTTAGTTTTAACTTGATGAAACGCATTGCCAAAGTTGTTCATTCCAGTCTACCGACGACCTAAGACTAGATACGCACACATGTCTTCACACATTCCTAAGGATGACGTACTGCTTTGTGAATGATTCTTAATTAGGTACATTGCTTTATGTGTTGCATGCCTCTCCCTCTAGAAAGTAGTCTGGGGTACTCCTTCTCCTCGCCCGAGCACAAAGCTCGGATCTCATAAGTCGGGCCGTCTCCACTGAATTGACAAAGTACCCAATCATAAAACGGTCCACTCCGGGTCAATAACAGGGTCGGCTCCTGGAGCAATGAACCCCTGCCCCAAATGCTTCTTAGAGATAAAGAATATGTTCACTGCAAGTAAAATTTTAGTTGTTCCTTTCTTTGCCCAATGTAATTTAGACGAAAAAGAGTCAGAGATAATAGAGAATAAAAATCATTTGGACAGGTATAGGTAGATAAGTTCATTCGGAATAGAGAGAGTCAATCATAGGAAAAACTTAAGTCCAATTAACCGCATCTCCATTGGTTTTTTTTTTTTACTGTACCCATTGAAATTATTCATTCCAAAATTCAAGTACTTTTGTCATGCAGGCAGATGAAAGATAGAAAGTGGACAATCCTTTTGTCATGCAAGCAGATGTGAAATTCCCTCCGTCGCTCTTCTCCCAATTTTCTCCTTCTTAGGCTTCCCTCTTCATCCCTCCTAGGTGTCCAGCATCCTAGCCTTTCACACGAGAATTCTTGCCCCTCTCGGACTCTTTCTTCCGTGTCCTCTTGATCCGCCCATCGGGTCTCGACAAGGAACCCCTTCGAGGCCTCTAAGTTGTCCAGCATCCCTGTTGCTTTTGTCATGCAGGCAGAGTACTTTTGTCATGCAGGCATATGAAAGATAGAAAGAGGAAATTCCCATGTGAAAGCAACAGTTACAATACACAACAATTCAACAAACATTCGAAATATAACCGAAATTTTCACATCAACATTCAACTGAACATTAAAATTGAATTTAACTTTCATAAGTCTCACAATTTATTCACTCAACAGGATCATTCCTCTGTAAGTCTTGATACAATCCTCAAAACAGTCACATCACATCATTCTATTATGAAATTTTCACAGGCTTGACCCTCTGTGGGACTTTCAAAAAGAAACAGTCACATCAAAACTCAACCAGTTTAATCTTCAAAAACAGATGAAAGTTTTGATTAAGAGAGGTTCCCTGCCGCAAAATGACTTCCCAGTCTACTGATGGGAATGACTTCCCAGTCTACTGATGGGAACGAATTCCCAGTTTACTGATGGGAGTAACTCCCCAGTCTACTGGTGGGAACTCTGATTAAGATAGACCCCTTGCCACAGAACGATGCCCCAGTTTACTGATGAGAATAAATCCCCAGTTTACTGATGGGAATGACTCCCCAGTCTACTGATGGGAGTAACTCCCCAGTCTACTGATGGGATTGAGTTGTGAGATCATTCTATCACAATAAGACTTGAATATCAAATTCTTTCAAATACCTCACGATATGCATCAAGAAAAAGTGTGATCCGCTTGAGATATCATTCCAACATAGGGCCCTACTTGCGATTCGAGTCTCTTCGAGTCTCATCATATTTTATCCAAGTGTTTTGTCTTCGTTCATCGGTTTTATTATATGTAGAGTTGAACAACCTTACATTTCATAACGAAGGCTAACTTGACCTTGGTCATAGAGATAGGGTGATCGTGCCTACCACGAGGTGAGGTAGTCACTCCTTCCCTCGCAGCAACCATAGTCGTTCACCTACAAAACTCGCAACCTTTCATAAATAACAACTTACAATCAACAAAATATTTACAACAACAAAATAATTCACGACAAATGTTTTCACATGGAATTTCGAAGTAATCCGCATCCTATACTCTTCATCAATAGATCAAATACCGTAGATTGTTTTTCAATGGATGGCGGTCGAGGTAGCAGATACATCAAATCAAATAAAGTTTTCAACTCATGAAAATTATATGAAGGGAAATATCAACCTCAAGTTGACAACATCCAATGTTATTCCAACAAAAAAATATTTTCAAGTTCACTATAAACTCAGAAAATCAACTTAGAATCTCTATAACTTATTTCTCACTGGCTTCCAATCGTTTGCATTTATTCGGAGCATGACCGGTTCTACCGCATCTTTTATAGATAATATTCTTGTAATACAATCTTTCTTTATTCGCTCGCTGGTCTCGTTGATTTTGAGATGCTAACTCAAAATGTTCTGTCTTCTGGGCAGTTGACATCGAAAAACTATATAAACAATCCTCCCTATCTCTTTTATCTTTCTCACATGGATCATCCAAATATTGTTTTATCCTTGTCTTTCGATACTCACGATGAGAATCGTCCTCTAGCTTTTTGAAAATCTCTCTAATTTATGAGAGATTCGACGTGAAATTTGAGTCTCTTTTTCGTTTACGAGCCTGACACTCCCTCCAAGAGTTTTGCAAGCCAAGCTGCATACGAAGAACCTGCTCAAAATTTTCATTACTAAAATTTAAGCGTCTTCTTTCCCATTCAGATTTATCGTCTACCTTATGGATGAGTTCACATTGTTCTCCCTTATAAAAATTTGCAAGAAATATGAGTCACCTTTGTCTTTCTGCTAGTCCCTGTACACGACGAGCAGTCCGTTCAAACTTGGTCAAAAACTTTTTTTTTAATCACGTATGCATCTCGCTTTACATTCTTCAAATCCTCAATTGTTGTTACTGTGTCTCCCAACCAAAACTTTTCTAACATGGCATCTCGAAAATCAAACCATGTGGTTGACGTTTCATTTATTTGTAGGATTAGCTTCACAAAATATTTTTCGACATACCTAAGAATTTTTTTCAACATATGGGCATTATCCCAATTGTTGACGGATGCAAGATGCTCAAACTTTTCAGTGAAAGTAAAAACAAAGTTACCGTCGAAGAGAGGGACGTCTACTCTTTGTAGACTTTCTCTTTCCACGTCTCTCTATTCTGTAAGCTGAGTTATTTCAGTCATATCTTCATGATGATAATTTATACTTTCTTCTTTATGCTCTCCTTCGGGCGATTTCAATCATCAACTTCTCGAACCCATTACAAGTTTCAGAATCGCGTAAAAGATGTTTAACCTAAACCTTCAATCCTTCAATCACAAACCCCAAAATAATCAGGAACTGGTGATTCTCTCCCCAGAGCATTAGTGTTGCCAGAGCCTGAAAAACCTGTAAAAATTCAACAACCCCGTTGCCGCTGAAGAGAGGCACGTCCGTAAAAGTTTCTCCCGTTATTTTGTCGTCCTGCGAAAAGCATAAACTATATTAATGATCGAACTATCTGGTTGATAAATTAACAACCATCGAAAGAATTTCAGGTATCACTTGCAAGTATTATGCTTAACTTACTCGGATGTCGTTCCATCAAAGATAACAATTTCACATACATGCCACAAATGTTTAATCAAAATATAATCATCTATCAATGAGCCTTACAAATTACCGTGAACAAGAGTCACAATAACAATTATCGCAAATAAAAATCATTATCAAAACGACTTTAAAGTTGCATTTCCCCTTCGAGTCAAAGATAAAAATTAGCACCAAATGAACCATAATACAGAGTACAAGAACAGGTTACCCTTCTTCTCCCTGTAGAGGTTCAAAGTTGCTAACCTTTCCATGAATCAGGCAGAGAAGGTATAACTTTCACATCTTTCATTCTCGAATGTCGTTTCACCAAGGACAACGGTAGGTAGCCGTAATCCCCGGCAATGGCGCCACCCGTCGAGCGCATCGGTCACCGACTGTTGCAAAGCGTTGGAACCCTCTCGACCATGTCATGCAGGAGTTAAACGAAACAAAACAGAAAAACAGAGACACCTTGGGGACGACGTATAATCCCACGAACCGCCGAGACGGTCGAGGTAGCGCCGTTCCCACGCCTCTCTGGCCGGGTGAGCCAACTATACATTTTGCGGTCCCCTACAACATGATACGTTCCCGTGGGGCATAAGCTTTCCTTCCCTAAGGGTCTGTCACCACCCTTAAGGGCGTATCCCTACCGAGCTACTGACCCATGTGCGAAAGTTTTTACATGCAATCGCAGAGGAAGATCAACTAAGCGCGTTTGCTCGTTCGCTGCAGTACAAGTACGATTAATTAACACCAAGTGGACCGAAACGTCGCCCGTCCCTTAGGGCGTTGATCCCCTAAGTATGAAGCGGACGTCTGTCGACTAGGACGGTCCCAACCGAGTGTGAAACCTAAATATTAATCCTAGTCCCTTAAACGCACATTCAAAAGAATGTTAAAACATCCATACATAATTACATCAAGAGAAATCAGTCGTAGTTGACAGAAAGGTATATCCAATCATAAATGAAAACTAAAAGAATCAAAATCATCTTTAGATACATCCAATAACACAAGATCAAAATAAAATTTGACCACCCCGAGTCGAACTTCGCAAAAATCATACGGCCACCAACAAGGTGTTGGCTTCCTACAATAACATAAATGCAGCCGACAAAGTAGTTGAACTGCCTTAGTTTTAACTTGATGAAACGCATTGCCAAAGTTGTTCATTCCAGTCTACCGACGACCTAAGACTAGATACGCATACATGTCTTCACACATTCCTAAGGATGACATACTGCTTTGTGAATGATTCTTGATTAGGTACATTGCTTTAAGTGTTGCATGCCTCTCCCTCGAGGAAGTGGTCTGGGGTACTCCTTCTCCTCGCCCGAGCACAAAGCTCGGATGTCATAAGTCGGGCCGTCTCCACTGAATCGACAAAGTACCCCCATGTAAAACGGTTCACTCCGGGTCAATAACAGGGTCGGCTCCTGGAGCAACAAACCCCCGCCCCAGATGCTTCCTGGAGATAAATAATGTGTTCACTGCAAGTAAAATTTTAATTATTCCCTTTTTTGCCCAATGTAATTTAGACAAAAAAGAGTCAGAGATAATAGAGAATAAGAATCATTTGGATAGGTATAGGTAGATAAGTTCATTCGGAATATAGAGAGTCAATCCTGGGAAAACCTTAAGTCCAATTAATCGCATCTCCATTGTGTTTTTTTTTCATGTACCCATTGAAATTATTCACTCCAAAATTCAAATACTTTTGTCATGCAGGCAAGTGAAACATAGAAAGAGGACAATCCTTCTCCTTTTTTTGAACAGGCAAAGTTAATCTCCGTAGCAAACACCCTTCTACCTACCTCCACTCAAAGCAAACAAACAAGTTCTAAGGAATCCAATGCAACCCCATACCCAAGTCAGACCTCACCAGTCTCATGCAGATACACATTTCCTTTGCCTTTTCAATAAACATTCAATGAACAGGGTCAAACAAGTATGGGTTCACATAGGTGTGAAGGAAAGTCTGAGTCGATTAACTAACTGACTAATCTTAAATGAAGTTTAGTCCGACCTACTAAAGAAAACCGAGTAATATTACAATCAAATTTGAAAAGACGATCGTTCTGAAGTCCGAAGTATGAGGCTCACAACTCCCTCAAGTTGTAGCCATTCCACTGAACGATGGTCCGCGTCTTTTTCAAGTGCTCAAATAAGCAGAGATTGGGCCATAAAAAAAACTCAAGCGAGGTAGCCCTCCAGGAGGGTGTCCTCACAAATGAGTTTCCACGTAAACCCAATGTTTCAAAATGATCTCTACTCAGACCAGTTTCAAACTTCTCGGGTTGTCCCAACACAGTCCCAACTATACTTTACCCAACAAGGATACTCCCCAACCAATTGCAAGTCCACGCCTCCTCCAATCACCTCGTCCGCATGCAATAGCTAACCCAATATGTTGGTTCCGATCTCAAATTTAGTCCCACCTAGTCCCAAAATGATCTCAACTGGTTTTGGGCGGTCCCACACTATCGCCCACAACACCAGATGGTCTAGAACTCAAAACCGCTCGCTCCGCATGCCGCAAAAAAAAATAAAGGTGGCCTCCGGTGAAACCCATCGGTGCTGCAAGCTCCAACAAGCATTGTGTGCACTCACTCCACGGCGCGCCGCCGCTCCACACACAAATACCGCATGGTCCCAAATGTGCATCAGTGCCACAAAACACACAACTGTGGACCACCACTCATCACGCCATTAACCGGTACCATGGCTGCCCCGCAGCACCACTGCCAGATCATACAGGAAAAAAACGGCTCCACTTCGACGCAAAACATCCGCAATATTTTCCTTCACAATAGTGTCATCGACGTACTGCCAAACGAACAACACTTCCCTCCACATAAAAAAATATCGACGTCCCCGTCTATTTCGGCAGCATGACCCCACTGGAGACACTGTCGTTGCCGCGTCGTTGATCAAACATCATGACCCTACACACATTAAAAAAATGTCGGCGCCGTGTGGCAAATCCGGCAGCACCTTCCCTCTAAAAGTAAGTTGCCGCGGAGTCAAAATTTCGGCAGCGTAACCCCAACACGTCACCAAAATGCCTTTTACTGCCAAACAAATCGGACAACATTACCACACCACTGCCATAGATGACACCGCCATCGCCGAAAAATCGGGCAGCACTACAGCACCACTATCAAAAACGCTAATGCCATCGTAAAAAAACAGGCAGCGCTTCCGCACCGCTGTCAAAAAATATTGCCGACGCCACCGAAAACTGGGCAGAGCTTCCACGCCGCGCCAATAACTCAGCCACCGCCAAAAAAAAATAAATGGCAATGCTTCAGCGAGGCCGCCGCAGTTGCCGCAAAAAAACAACAGTACCTCCCCCACGACCGTCTGCGGCTATGGCAGACAACACCGCCACCCTTGTTGAGATGGTGGCTATGACAGCCTCCTCTCCCAGCCCCCACTGCAGACCTCCGCTTCTCCTCCCTCTCACTATGCAACTCCAGTAGCTCCTCTCACCAATTGGCCAGCACTCAAGTAGAGTGTGGGCAGGACCTGAAATGTGTGAGGCAGCTGCTTGTCAACCCAACTTTTATACTTGGTCAAAGGCTGAGGGCAACTGTTTGCCCTCAGCCAAAAATCGTTGTTGGGCTCAACCCTTGATAAAAAACGAGATCAAGGGTTGAAATCCTTGATGTTCCCCAGGAACACTAGGTTCCCAGCCCCAACAATGCACCTGGCCGCTACTGCAAATGTTTGAACTAAGTCATTTACAGCAGATTGTTTGAACCCAACAGTCTGTTGTCAACTCATGATCCGAATGCTTCTTTGCCCTGCATTTGGTCTGAGGTCATGATCAGATTCGCGCCCAGTTTTTTTTTTTTTTTTTTTCCAACTTTTTTTTCTCCCCTTCCCCTTCATCGCTTTGACAACCTTGTTCTTCCCCAAAAGAGGAAAGAAAAATAAATTAAAGAAGAAAAGAAAGAATTGAAACAAAAAAATAAAATTAAAGGAAACTATCTCGTTTTCCCTCAACCCTGCTTTACTTGCAGGGTGTGCTCAGCAGTGCCCGTTCAGCCACCCCACTTGCTCAAAGGCAGTCCCAAGTTCAAACCCCATGACAATCAAGTGGGGGTACCAAAAAATACCTCAATTTTGACAAATTTTAATTAAAACTCGCTATATAAACAATCTGAAACAATTCAAGCGCGTGGATTAGGTACACACACATCCACAAAAAAAAATTCAAAGTCATAAAAACACATTTCGACCATCAAAAAAATGTTGGCGCAAACCAAAAAACAAAAAAATATTTTTTACCGCCTTCGAAGTCTTGAACCAAGTTTCTCTCTTTTTTTCTTTTTTCTTTTTTTCCCAGATGCCTTGCCAACGAGGCAGGGCAAATCTCACATGAGGCATCAACTGCCTCACACACCTCATACTCACACCAATGTGGTAATGCCTTGTATTGGGTTACGATTACAGCAAAAAAAATGCTTTATTGTTTGTTCTCATTGAGCAAAACCAACAACCCTCCTATATGAAGGGTTGCAGCCCAGTTGGTCGCTCAACACAACCTTCAGCAGGCTTCGCCTGCCTCCTTTTGCAACCCCAGTCCCGCTGCCGTCGACACAACAGTCGCCCCATTCCACGACACACATGTCGTGATCACATACATGGCACGACCACCATGTATAACTCACCTGGACCCAGGAATGCACGACCTACACCGCACAACATCCTTTGGATAGGTTCGGTCTGGTCATAGGTCTCTTTCGACCGCATGCCTCCACGTTCTCAATGAAGGTTGCGGACGTCGCGGTCGCATTATCGTTATCTGCTCTTTTGGGTCGGACGGCAACGACGTCAAACCTCTCTTAAAAAATAGTCGTAACCTCTCAGTCATATGGTCAGTTTGAATAACTTTGGCAACGTCATTCCCATCAAGGGTCAGACAATGTTCAACACAAGTCTCTCAATTCAGTGAAAAGGTCGGACAGCGTCCGACCTTGGAAAACTCAGGTTGGAATCCTTGTAAGGGTTTCCACTCCAACAGCAGTTTCGCCACTTCTCCAACTAATCACTTTTTCTCTCCTCCTCCTTCAAAAGATTATCGCACCCAGTTCTTCAGTGGATCCACAACCACGTCAAACTCAAGTTTGCTAATATATTTCACATCCCAGGCTCCAAGATCATCGAAGTCCGACATATGGTCAAGAATGTGCTCCCAGCCTCTCTCTTCAAAAAGACCCTCCATAACAAATCCTTCCCCTTTTTTCTGCATACCTAAGCATACCAATCTGCTTCATCACCTCAACTTCATCTCAACAATTGTCTCACAACTACTATCTATCGAAGTCATCGAACCTTCCCCCAACCCAATTGTAACCAATCCTATTTTCGCTACCGAAAGTTTCTCTAAAACAAACTTTATTCTGGATGTACGTTTTCAAGTTGTCAACCTTCTTATGACATTTTTCAAATTTCATTTCGAATCAAATGACAATTTAATCTTTCATCTCTCACGCTCTCCTACGCAAGATTTCCTTCTTTGTTGTGATGTAAAAAACAGATACTACCATATCTCAATTCATCCTCAATTTTGTCCTTATTTCGCTTTTCAAAGGAATGTCAGTGGAATCAACTACCACTTCACAACTCTTTGCTTCAGCATCTCTTCCGCTTGTTGGATCTTAAAACTTGTAATGCAGGAAGTCATGACTGAAATCCGTCTCCACAAGGTTCATGTTGCTTCTTACATAGACGACTCTGCTCTTGGCCATAAAGATCTCTCAACTCTGCTCTGACAAACTTTCAACTACGTAGCTCTTATTCACAATCTTATTTTTTTCTTAAGTTTTCACAAGTGCTCCTTCCTCCCTTCGCAATGTATTCGCTTTCTCGATTTTAATCTCGATGCTCATAATAAACGCGTCAAGGTACCTCAAGACAAAATTTTAAGGTTTTTCAACCTCATTCATGATACCAACTCTCACCACTCCAACAGATCCATCGTGAAACTAGCAGAAAATTTTGCGTCACTCTTGAGAGTCTTCATGCCCACTGGCCTCTATCTCTCATTACTTTATGAAATAATCTCTCATACTAACCGAGATTCCCCTGTACCAGTTTCCTTGGATGTCATCAACGACCTTTCGTGGTGGATCCAACATCTACCTTACCTTCCTATAATGCTTTGGACAGTCCATCCCCCAACCCTTACCATTTTCATAGATGCGTCATCCAATCGCCTTTATCATTTACCCCACCACGGATCCACCCCTCACATTAAACCAATGCCTCTCTCAGTACCTCATTCAGTCTTTTTCCGCTCACAAAAAGTTTTTTGCAATTCTTGAAACCTGCCGCTTTCTGGCCATCTCACACCCTCATTTCCCTTCATCGGTTTTTATCATACTTCATTCTGACAGTCAAGCAACTTTCACACTACTTTCTCGAATGAAATCCATTGATAAATATTTTAAATCATGGTTACGTAACAACGCTTTCCTCATTACTTTCGATGCAATACTCAATCATGTGTGGATACCCAGATCACTTAACACAGCTGCAGACCTTTTGTCCAAAACAGTAGACAATACTGATTGGGGAATTGCCAACTACATTAACGTATAAATCTTTGTCGAGATTGGGGTCGTTGCTATATATTTATTCGCTTATGTCTACCACCACGTTTGTCCCTCTTTTATCTCAAAGGATTTGTCACTCAAAGTCTCTCAAATCGATGACGGCTCTCTCCCTAAATTGAAACATCCTCCCATCCCAACCCTACAACCCTACATGTGGATCTTCCCACTTGTCTCACTCCTCCATCAGATCCTCTTCAAAATCCACGCAAGTCCTGACCCTTACCTTTTCATACTCCCCTCATCATAGTGAGTTTCCTGATATCCCCACATTCTCACTCTCAATATTATCAAACACTTCACCATCCCTAACTCTAAGTTCTTTTGCCTCCGCAGCCCCGTATCGACACCCTCGCCCCGAATCCCGCAATCCTTGGACCGACGACAATTGTCTTCCTTCCCTAATTCACCTTCATTTCCCCTCTTCCAACCACGCCTCATTCCATAACTGTAACGCATAAACGCTCTTATTTTACTCCAAGTGTCCTGCTTCGTCATCTCCCCTAAACTCAAACTCTCTTCAATCCCTGCCTGCACTCCACCTATGCGAAAGCTATGACCACTCTCCCCCTTAAACACTCCCGCATCCCCAAACCATTTTTTTTATCCGCTTGTTAAAACCTCCTCCACTCAATGGTTTATTTCCCCGCATCGGTCGAAAATGATAACCACTTCTAAAATCTTGTCCCAAACATTCATAACAAATCAACATATCTGGCAACCATCCTATGAATGTTCCCTCCTCACTCCTCGGGTCTCGTAATGTTATCTTAAATCTTCCTCCTTGACAACCTGATTTCGTACATCTTGGCCTCACCACCCCTCGCCCAAAGTCGATCTTTTTTTGCTGCAACCTTAATCTCTCCCGCATCGCCGCCAACTTTCCCACAAATAAAAAAATGCCCCTCCGTCTCGATATGCTTGCACCTCATAATACCCTTTATAATTTTCATTTTCTCCCTTATATAACCTATCACTCGTTTCAACTTCTCACATCACATCGGACGTGCATAATCTTTTATCACTCCCCTCTACAAAGTATACTCTCGATAGGCTTTCTTAAAGGTTCTAAGGCTACTACTCAGGCATGGATGATTCTCTCCACCCCTCCCAAATAACCGAAAATACCCGCTCAAGCAATTCATCACAGCATCAATCGTTGATGGAGACACCAACCGAAGCCCCTTAGCGTCTGAAGTTCCGCAACGACTTTCAATCTCTACAAGCAATTGGCTACTTACGAAGGACATTATATCCAAGTTAGAACACGTCCTACTACTCCGGCATGGATGATTCTCTCCGTCCCTCCCAAATAACCGAAAACACCCGCTTAAGCAATTCACCACAACATTAATCGTTGATGGAGATACCAACGGAAGCCCCTTAGCGACTGAAGTTCGACAACGACTTTCAATCTCAACAAGCCATTGGCTACTTACGAAAGACGTTATATCCAAGTCATAACATATCATGCAACTCCTTCCAACATTATTGCGGTCAAGCCACTCATTCAAGGCAAGCAACATCTTCTTCATTCCATTTTTTCGCCGATTCCGGGCTCCAAATTCAATGATTATTGTGGTGCTCCATTCAATACCTGCTTGGTAGCTTCCTTCAACCATTGGTGTCGCACACTTTTGCCTCCAACTGCCATCGCTCACTTGCTTGTTCCACCATTCCCTGCAAGACAACGACATTACTTGTGGGACGGTGGAGGGAGTTGGGACGGACTAGGAGGTGCGCGGGCCTATGGCCCACCTTTCTGACTCGCTTCTATGCGATCTGGCGTCATTTTCAACCTTACTTTTTTCTATTTTATCTGGAGCAGTCCTGCACAACATTATGCCAACGACAACTTCCCCGGTTGCAAACAGTTCGAACGTCACTGTTTCTTCCATGCAATTATCTTCAGAACATACCATTGGGGGCACTGGTTCCGATACTATGGAACTGAAATTGCAAATCCTAGCCATGCATCAACTCCATCTACAACCCAACTACTCACTAATTCCAACCCCTAAGATAACCCCTAATCATCTACGTTGGATAAGACAACGACCAAGATCAATGGGAGGCCTAGCAGGTGATGTGACACTCACCCAAGTTGAAGAACCGCCTCCCCGGCTCAAGCGGTACCACTGCCTTGCCCTGTGACAGTATAAGTCACAGGAGCTTGGCCTGCGACGACAGCTTGCGAAGATTCCTGAGCAGCGCCTTCCAGACCGCGCTCGCTCGCAACACTCATTGCATATGTGAACCTGCGCAAGAAACACAAGGGTCAGGTCCTACAGAGCTCGAGCCGTTCGCCTCACCTTTTTCTGGTGAAGTGGACCCGCCCACCCTCAATTTTCCCACAATGCGCGGACCTACGGCCCACCTTCCTGACTCGCTTCCGTGCGATCTGGCATCATCTTCCACCACACTTTTTCCTATTTTATCTGGAGCAGTCCTGCACAGTAGCTTTCCAACTTAGCTAAGCCTGAAGACGTCTTAGAGGAGAGAGAGGGATAGGGATTTTAGTCAAGGGCGCTAGAACTATCTGGCTGTCTAATTGTTGCCTAATCTAGAGAGGAATTGGCCTATATTCAGCCTTAAGATAATGACAGTGGGTTCTATTCAGGGGATGAGGGGTCCGTTCTTTCTCGGTTAGGTGGGCTGCTGGTCCAGTGCCAAACAGATCTGTTTGGCTCGGGACCACCGGTCGTCCGCAGTAGGAAGAGGGGCGTTTCTGGGGCCAAGTCCAGTAGCAGAGTTTAGTTCTCTCAACGCCTGAATCTGGACTGTTTGTGGAGATGTGCAGAAATCGCTTCGAGTTTCCTCAACCGCACATCTCCACAACCACGTCCAGATTCAGGCGGTGAGGAAACTCAGCGCTGCTATTGGGACTTGGCCCCTTGTCCACGGTGTGGGTACGGCAACTTCCGAGCAAAGAGGAGAGCGTTCTCCTTGAAGGCGGAAGCATTTTCACCGGAGGACGATATACTACAATGTCTGATGGGCAGCGATTGAACGATGGATCATCGAGCACGCTTCGCGCAGGAGGCTTGCATAGGATGTGTTGTACTTGGTACGATGACGGCCATATTCCGTGGGGAAGAGAGAGAGAGAGAGAGAGAGAGAGAGAGAGAGAGGTCCCAGTTTTGTTGCCTCTATCCTTCGTTCTGGACCGTAGTTTATGATGATAAACGGCCAGAAACACAGACTGCAGTTAAGCGGAAGAGGAGGGACCTTGTACAGAGAGAGGGCCTCGCTCTGCTGCTCTCGACATGAACAAAAGACAAAAAGTCATGGCGAGGTATCTACCCTTGTTCTAGCGGAAGATTCGCTCTCGTTTTGCACATTTCGAGAGTGGTGGGGCGAGGCCCAGAAAGAGGTATTGGTTTGGCGGTAGTCCGCGGAAGCCGTCTTGGAATGCCACAGTCTTCGTCCAGACCGAATAGAACGGGTGGTCATGAAAGACGTATTTGGACCACTTTTGAGGCTAGATGAGGGCCCATGAGCCTGCATTCTTTTCGGGGGAACACTGTAGGTAGGGTAGCGGCCTGTGATCCGGGGCCAAAGTCCCGCTAGCAGCGTTGAGCTACCTCAACGCCTGAATCTGGACATGTGTGTGGAGACGTGCAGTTCAGGAAACTCAACACCATTTCTGCACATCTCCGCAAAAGCGTCCAGATTCCGGAGTTGAGGTAGCTCAACGCTGCTAGTGGGACTTAGCCCCCGGGGCTAGGTCCCACTTACACAAATTAAGCGATATTGACCGTAGATAGGGAAGATCAGCGGCCAGAATCGCTTAATCCGGTCAAGTGGGACCTTGCCCCCAACCAGCAGGCCTGTTGATGGGTTCTACCGGAAAGCGGGCCCTGCCAGGCCCGTTGATAGCAAGAGCGGAATGCAGGCGCGGACCGTTGATAGGCTGCCGCTGAGATGGGTAGGGGGAGCGCAGAGGGAGTGTCTGTCTGTCTCTGGAAGTCTGCGGCACGAAGGCCGTCTCTCAGCGGCAGCAGTCCAACCCGCCTGCTATTCGCGGCTGCTTGCTGGGTGGGATTGGGATGACTGATTGTCTGATCGCACCCGTCCAAGGGTGGGGGAGGGGAAGGCGAGAGGGGCAGCGGAGCGAAGCGGGGTAGAGCGCTGCCTTGCCGCGCTTGCCAGCGGCCGAGCCACCGCTGAGCTGCGTTGGCGGGGCGGGTGGGGCGTGGGGGAGGTTGGCGGGTGGGCGGGTGCGTGCGCGCACAGAGGACAGCTGGCGTAGCCCATGGCAGCGGGGCGGCGTTGGTGGGGGTGTGGGCGCGGGGCGGGGGCAGGGGCGGGGGCGAGGAGGCATGGCAAGCGGGAGGATGTTGGCCGTATTCTTCTTCTTTTGTGCCGTCGTTGCTGGGAGGCGTGAGAGAAAAGGGAGCGAGCAGAGTTTTTTGCTAATAGGAAAATGAATACCGTATCATATCACCAGAGTTCGCTGTATTAGGAAAACGGACCCTGTCACCGAACCAACCCAACCCAAGCCGAGGCAAGATAATACATACCAAACCCAAACCTAAATCTTAGTTCATACCTAAAGCAAGTTTGGCGGTAAGCGGGGAGGGAGAGGGGTTCGAAGGGCGCGCTGCTGGGTGCGTTTGGCCGCACACGAGGTCGGGACCACCACCGCCGTGTACGCTGTAGGCGGAGGAGGTGGAGGAAGTGGAGGAGGAGGTTGGCTTGGACAGGACTCGTGGGTGGGGACCACCACCGAAGAGGATGCGGAAGAGGAACGGCCAGGGCAAGACGGGGGTCTTGCGGGACTGAGGGACAACGAGCAAACTACGGTAGCAAGGAAAACAAAGCTAATCGGTGAGCCTCTGAACGGTCATGGGAATGAGATATGGCCGAGGTGACATGATTGGTGGGGACCACCAGCAGTTGAGCTGTTGTGAGTGAGGAAGGACGAAGCAGGAAGATGGGAGTGGGTGGGCTTACAGAAGATCGTGTTTGGCTGTGCCTGTGGTGTGGTCGTGCTTCCACGTGGCAGCAAGAACAGATGATGGTGCCCATCTGCATGGAAGGTAGGGTATATGATTAGCAAATGGAGGGAGGGGGGAGGAGGAGGTGGTGCTGAGAGGAAACAGTCTGACGAAGCACACACACAGGTAAAACCACCAAAGGAGAGAAGAGGAGGACATAGGGTACACAGCCTCGTGGCATTTTCTCTGCCTTATCTGTCCGTTTTTCACTGAAGGGGTTTGTCGTGTAGTGTAAACGGATGTGGAAAGCAGGCTTACTGCCACGTGTCCGCGGATTATTATCCCTCCCAACGCCTCCATTTGGGACGGGCTGCTAAGAGTTAGTTCCTGTCCTCGTTTAGGCTGGTCGTGTCCGACTGCTTCTCCCCTTCCGCCCCCGTCCTCCCCCCGTTCCCCCCCCCTTCCCCCGCTGCACCTCAACCTCTGAGCTCATCCATGCTGTCTATGTCTCAATGAAAAACAACTGAGGGAGCGAAGCAACAGGAAAGAGCAAGAGAGGCGGTGTGAAGGGGCTAGAGGAGAGGGTCTGACGAAGCACACACACACACACACACACACACACACACACACACAGAGAGAGAGAGAGAGAGAGAGAGAGAGAGAGAGAGAGAGAGAGAGAGAGAGAG